>NWSH02000150.1:1695849-1712952 GCA_002382865.2 Heliothis virescens
GCATCAGTCTCAGACTGACGGACAAAAAACACGGTACAGTCGACAGCAGGTCAACGTATACGAATCTGTCAAATTTAACCAATCGAACATTAACCTACCTCCATTGTGATAAGGTTGAAAATCTATTGCAGAAATTTGACAGATTGTGGTAACTTGATGTGCTGTCGTCTGTACATTTTGGACCATAAGTCCGTCAATCATCCGGTGACACGATCATTCTCCCATCATTCTGGGCCAGACTGATGGAATGGACTGACGCCAGACTGATCCCCTATGCCTTGAACAGCAAATCAAGCCGTCGTGAACCTAAGTCTATTGCCTTTTAAAACAACAAAGAGTTATGGAAATAGATCATTCAAAGTCAAAATCATTTATCGAAAATAAGCACTTTTTCACATCTAATTTCATTGAACAGCACCCCCAAAAACGCTATTTTACCGCTTCCTAGTGTTATGGCTGAAAAGAAACGGTGGTGAAGAAAATTTTGAATTTGCTTGTGTTTTTGCAGGCTCATGGCTATGGGTGCCAATGCCAACGCGACATGCCGACTGAGCCACGTGTCTGCGTGCCACATGGCATCGTTCTACGACAACGATGCTTTGGACCTGCTCCTCAAGACAGGAGCTGAAAGCTCCAGGACCGACAAGCTGGGCCGAACACCGCTACACCTGGCCGCCTGGGAAGGAAACGTCAAGCATATTACGTTACTGTTAAATTTTCCCCAAGGTCTGTATCCATGTATTTTATTGAGAAAGTCTTTGAAATACAATTACACAAATGCTGACCTTAGGCTGCCTAATTTGATGGTCATTTGTTTTGTTACTTTAAGTAGATTTCTTTAAAGATTAGGTCTAGTGGTCGCATAGTCGACTGCTGAGCACGAGGTCTCGGGTTCGATTCCCGGGACGGGCCGAAATCGCTTTGTGGGTTTTAGAAACTTTCACAAAGCAGCCCGAAGTTGGAAGTTGGTGATTGATACACCCGTGCATCGGAGAGCACGATGTCGGTCTTAATGTCGGTCCTGCGCCTGATCTCTCACCGGTCGTGTCGGATTGCCGTCCCATCGGGTTATGAGAGTGAGGGAATAGGGAGTGCACCTGTGTCTGTGCAAATGCTTGTGCACTATAATATGTCCTACGCAGCTGGCTGATCTCCTTATATGAGAACAGCCGCCGTGGCCGATAATCGACTAGGACGACATCATATAAAATACAGGCCTCTCTAAACGCTTTTGGGCAATATGATTTTAAAAAACTTAGTTTTTTTTTTGGTATTATCTTTTTACGGTGGTACTATAACCGTTGATTCGCGATTAGGGATTGAATTTTGTCATTAACTTCATACAAATTATATCCAAATTCAATCACGATGTTCCAGTTGAAACATTGACGGCCAGTTTCACAGGTCCCAGACAGAGTTCTAGATAGCAAAACTTTTCTGTGGTATTATCTGTCAGATAGTTATCTAGAATTTTATCTGGAACCTCTGAAAATGGCCGTAAATATTCAAAATAGGTAAGATGTTTTAATTTCACATTTTTTTTTCAGCACTGACAAAAAGTATTCTGGATTGCGTCGCCTTGTCGCCTAAAACCGTGGAAGAAGTCAGGAGGCAAAGCGTGCCTGTGAACATACTGACAAACGCACCTTGTCAAATCAACGTAGATATCCGTTTCCCCAACGACTGGATAGACGGAATGGAACACAACTGCAGAAATATTAAGGAAATAGTATGTGATGAAAAAAGTGTACCTTTTCACCATATGTTTTCTTATCTAGCTGATCGTGTAACAATAGTTCAACCGTATCCATTGGTCTACTGACATGAACTCACTTCAAACAGGAACTAATAAAGCTTTTTGTTGGGAAATCGTCAAATGACCCCTCCCGCTGTGCGTGCAGTGTCAAGGAGTGTGAGTCTCTTAAGGCCCGTTTACACATTCCGATTTCATTGCCCGTTGCTTGCCATTTTATTGCAGCAAGATGCTTCTTGCACTGTGTAAACGTAATCGTGCAATAGGTAAATGATCGCTTGTCAAATATTCCTGCAATAAAATGGCAAGCAACGGGCAGTGAAATCGCAATGAGCGGGCCTTTACTAACTAAAACCACAGTTTAAATATAGAACAGTTGGGAAGCTACCTACTAACGTTCGTAACGTCACACTCACACACGCACGCAATATATCTACATTCATGCTCGAAACCTTCCTCACAACATGATTCTCACTCCTCTGCATCACATGACCATACCATGCCAGCCGGTTTCTGCATAATTTTTCGGTTACCAGTACAAAAAATATTGTTAACTAACCATAGTGTTTTGCATTTGGTCAGCTGCCGACCTTCCAGCAAGGTTGGACAGCGCTGCACGCGGCCAGCGCGCGCGGTCACCACCAGTGCGTGCAACTGTTGCTAGCTGCCGGAGCCAACGCGCATGCGCAGGACCTGCTGTGCAGGACGCCACTCGACGTCGTCGGCTGCGCGCACTATGAAGGATACAAGATCGATGCGAACGAGTAAGTAAAACAAACAAATATGATCATTACCATCCTGCATGCTTTCTCCTTCCGTACTCTTCTGTCTGCTGTCCTCTCAACAACCTTTCTAGCCATATCAACTTCCAAATAATCGATCCATCGTTTCTTTGGTCGTCCTCTTCCACATTCATCCATCCACAATACAACATGAAACTCATTTCTCCGCATTACATACCTAAATATGACCAAATCGTTTGCTGCAATTTAAGACAAGAACTCATTCGTTCTGTAGTTTCATAGAGACCGTGAAGCTACTATTGAAAGCGGGCAGCAGGTTCCAGAGATTCCCTCATAAAAACAACCCTCTAGACACTCCGTTGCATACAGCAGTGGAGTTGGAGAATGAAGGGGCAGTAGACCAGGTCCTGCTCGGAGGAGCATCAGCCACCGCTTGGAATAGTCAAGGACTTACCGCGATGCATGTTTGCGTAAAAAAACGAAACAAAGAACTACTGCAGGTAACAATAACAAATCTTTCTTTTATTGCTAAATAGCCAATTTTAATTTTAGAAAACCCGCAAAATGTCAAACGTCGAATATCTTGTTTGTCACATATCAATTAAATCTTTATTGTAAACTAATAAATGTTTTTAAACTTTCGCGACTTGTACACGTATTTTAGACAATAATCTGGTCTTACTCGCGATGAAATTATAAAGGTTTACAATACCTCTTTTCTCCCTACTTTTCGGTCGAATCGCACTGGCCGTAGTCACGGGTAGAGTAAGACCCGTTTATTGTCTAAAATATTTGTTGTAAACTGATTTTCTATGATTCATTAGCTAGAAACTTTATAAAATCACCAATGATCTTTTACCTGTACATTTTGTAGTTGCTGGCAAACCAGAACATGGGCAATTTGGACCCTCACTTAGCGACAGTAGACGTGAAGGACCAATCAGGTGCCACCGTCCTCTGCGCAGCAATTAAAGAAGGTTGGGTGCAAGGCGTCTGTATAGCTCTCGGTGCAGGAGCCAGTATCACCATGAAGGTAAAAGTATTTTTTTTTTCTAGCCCATAATGTCCCACTGCTGAGCAAAGGCCTCCCCATCTTGCTTCCACACTTCCCAATCTTTCAACCAAATCCACCAGTCTCGACTATAGGCGTCCAGGTCGTCAAGCCATCTCTTCCGGGGCCTACCCCGTCTGCGGTTTCCGTCCTGAGGTGTCCACTGGGTGACAATAGTGGCCCATCTCTCTGGATGCATTCAGCTGACGTGTCCGGCCCAGTTCCATTTTAATGTTGCCGCCTTTTGGCCCAAACTATTTTATTTAGCCACACTTAAATCCATGGAGTGGATATGAGTAAGAAAGAAAGAAAAGATGTTTATTTGGCACAGACAGGCTACAAATATTAAAAAAAAAAATTGAAAACAAGAAATTCAATATTATGCGCCTCACTCACGGCCGCGTCAAATAGGACAGTTCAGCAAATGCCAGACAACGAGGTAGTGTCTGACGCTGGTTTTCGACTGCACCTTCATCTATTTCACTAGCATCCTAGAATAATGCCAAACTCTCTGTTTTACAGGAAAATGGAGAATCTTGCATCCACACAGCAGCAGCATTGGGCAACGTAGACATACTACAAGAGATGTTGAATATCGCAAAATTAAGCAATACTGTGGATTTTCGCAATGAAAAGGGAGAAACTCCACTATACAAAGCAATAATTAACAATCATTTGGACGCTCTTAGATTATTACTCACTGCCGGCTCCAGCGTGGAGGCGACCGTAGCGAATAAAGCAAATGTGTTCCATGTAGCTGCCGAACATGGACGTGAAAAAATACTCAAACATTTACTGGAATATAACAGTCACATTACAGCTGCACTGGTCAATAGAATGGACAAAGTAGGCCCACCACTATTCTATGCAGTATTCAACAACCATCTAACCTGCGCAGAAATGCTTATTGCCAAAGGTGCTCAAGTGCATTACTACGTTAACTGTAAGAATGCAATCCGCGAAGATACTTTAACATTTACGTCCCTTTTACATATAGCTGCAAGCAAGAACTATTGTGAAATAGCAGATCTTATATTGAGACATGATAAGAGTACTATTAACGCTCTCGATTCAGCTGATCAGACGCCGTTACATGACGCTTGCTCTCACGGGAACAGAGAGATGATTGCATTACTGATCAGAGAAGGAGCTGATCTATCTGGTTTTCACGAAACTAGAAGATGCAAGGTGGTTCCCATCGATTTACTAATGAACAACTTGTCAAAGCCGACTGAATTCATGGAGGAAATGTTTGACTCATATATTCAGGGTATGGGACTTCAAGAGTCTAAATGTGAAGTCACTGTGGACTTCAAAATGTTGGTCCCTAAAGAATCTGACGCCAAACAGATGAGGGTGATCAAGGCTCTTTTAGACACCGGTAATAGATACGATCAGAGTCGACTTCTACTGCATCCTTTGGTACAAAGCTTCGTGTACTTAAAATGGAAAGAATTTTTGCCGTTTTTTTACAGTATTTTAGCATTATATGGATGCTTTGTCCTGTCTCTAAACGTGTATGCCGTTTCCGTGTTCTATTATACGGACAAAAACAAACAACAAGCTAAGCAAAGAGAAGTTCCCTTTATATTGCACAGCAGTGGATGGATACATATTATTTATTTGACAGTTTGCCTCATAACAATTCAGGTCATTATAACTTTTACTCAAAATTCCCAAAAAAATCCTACTAACTCCATGTTTCTTCATCACGCTTCTAGCAGCTAAACGAAATAAGCTGGAATTTAGCAAACATTATTTGGAACTTAAAGCGAAGGATACTTTTTATCCGGGTGAGAGAACTAATAACGGAGGCGGGTAAAATAACGCTCGAAAACTAGTGACAAACAAATATTAGGTTTCTACATTTATTTCAACTTGCTTCTGCTTAACTATTCCAAAGATTTAGAAGTTCGAGAGAGCGACCACCTCTTAAAAATAATTTTCATAGCGCTAATTAAAATATTTTGTGTAATTTCTATTTCTCTAATCAACAGGAAGTGATCTTCATAAAGATGAAAGCTACGAGATACCTTCTGAGTGTGGAGACCTGGTTGAAGTTTTGGTCCATCTTGCTAGCAGTTATCTTGCTCCGTGTTGTATCTTGGGAGACCGACAAAGACCCCCCTGAGTGGGCGAGGCTAGTAGCCTCTGTTGCCCTGCTGTTCTCTTGGTTCGAAATGATGTTCTTACTCTCAAGATTCCCTGACTGGGGCTTTTATGTGCTCATGTTTGGAAAAGTCGCCAATAAAGTGATTAAGGTGAGCTAATCAACTCTCATACTGATTGAACTTCGTTTGAACGGTAAGGAAGACGCTAGAAACTACCGGTCCGATTTGAAAGTTTATTCCAAGGTTATATAGCCCATTTAACAAGGAAGGCTATATGGTACAGACGACAGCACATCAAGTTACCACAATCTGTCAAATTTCTGCAATAGATTTGCAACCTTATCGCAATGGCGGTAGGTTAATATTCGATTGGTAAAATTTGACAGATTGGTATACGTTGACCTGCTGTTGTCTGTACTTCAAAATCAAAATCAAAAAGCATTTATTCAAAGTAGGCTGAAAACACCACTTTTTGAACGTCAAAATTACATGAGACAGCTTCATAAACGCTCGCCCTTCACCACTTCCTATGTGTTTTTGCTGGGAAAAAGAAGTGACGCAACAAACTCCCCAGCAACTTTTTAGTGAGCGGAATAGTTTCTACGGGATGCTGGTGAAGCTGGCAGAAGCTATTTCTGAGCCACAGGAGTGTAGGGACTAAATCTTTATAATATGATGTGGGCAAAAAAAAATATTTTATTGTTTTCTTTTCAGATTTTGCTGTCATTCGTATTCCTCATATTCGGTTTCTCAATAACCTTCATGATACAGTTCCGAGCGAAGCCACCGTTCGAAGGTCCATGGTCAGCTTTCGTCACCACCATGGTCATGATGACGTCAGAGTACGACTACCAGGATACTATAAGCAAGAAAAGTGCAATAGAGGTGTCAGCATCAATCATAATACTACGAATAATATTCATGACGTTCCTTATCCTAATTTCAATTATTCTGATGAACCTTTTGGTTGGTGTGGCTGTCGACAACGTCAATAGATTAGAAATAGTAGGTAACATAAAAAGATTAGAAAAACAAATAGAATTTATAACATCGCTAGAAGGTATCGTTTGTAACAAGGTTTTTAAGAAGATACTACCGAAGTGCTTGTATAAGAAATGGTTGAGGAATAAGAAATGGGAGAATGTAATTGTTCTGCGGCCTCGCAAGTCTGCCTGTAGGAATTGTCAACGATTGCCACCTCGCTTGAGGGAAGCCATATTTGATCGAGCTCACTTGCAGAAGAAGCAGTCAGATGAAGTGCTGGGATCAAAACTATTCCAAATGAAGCTTGATGAAATATACAAAGTTGTGGTAAACAAACAAAGGGATGAAAATGAACAACGTATTAAAAAGGAAAAAGCTTTAAGAAAAATTAGTGATGAAATTCAAGATATACGCTGCAGTATAGAGTTACTGAAAACCTATTTCAATTCGAATCGACGACGAACTCTTAATAGCCATTCGGTTCCGTTGTTAGTTATTGATTCACAAAAGATTCAGTAAAATATGTGTACATGTACTATGTTCCACCTCTACTAATTGAATGCTATATTGGCGAACACTACATATTGGAACACGTTAGCGAACACAGATATGAACAAATACATATTTTGGGTCATTATATTGCCAAAAAAGTACAACGCCATCTAGTTAACAAAAGCCGAACTATTACCTAATACAAACTTATAGATTGTACAATATGAAATTGTAATCAACCTCAAGTGAATATATATTGTTAACCTCCCATACAAAAGAGGGATGTTATAATCAGTAGTGCCGTGCCCCCCTGATTATGATGATTATCCCATGCCAAGTCGAGCTCGAAGCCAACACTGCCGTACCATCCTTTACTGGAACCATTTCGTCGCATTTTCAGGCCTCTATTTGAGAACCCCTTGATAAGACCAGAACGCAGAAAGTTTAATGATCCAGTAAGCTATAATCAGTAATCACATACTTAAAATCCTTATCTTATGTCGAAAAAAATAAATTGATTTAAAACTGTTTTTATTCGTTTTATTAAAATACTAAGAACTGTTTTTTCTTGAGGTAATCTTATCCTAATAAATTAATCAGAAACCACGAGGTCAACCTTCCCGAAACTGAAAGTTTTTCCAATCGAAAATTAACCTTCCACTATTTAGATAAGGTTACAGAAAAGATGAGAGGTAAGCGGTTGTCACGGTATAAGCATGTAATGAGGAGAGATGAATCTCATGCAACAAAGAGTATGTTAAGTATGAATGTAGATGGATATAGAGGGAGGGGAAGACCAAAGAAAAAAAGATGGATAGATTGTGTGAAAGATGACATGAGTAAGAAAGGAGCGAATGTCAGTATGACGAGTGACAGGGAGAAATGGAAGCAGAAAACATATTGCGCCGACCCCAAATGAGTTGGGAATAGGGCAGGAAGAAGAATTGTGATAAGGTTATAAATCTATTGATGAAATTCGACAGATTGAGACAGGCTGATGTGTGGCTGATGTGCTGTCTGTACATTCTGAGGCAAAAACAGAAAAATAATTAAGACTGAAACTGGAATGTTACTTATAGTTCCAAAACTAGGATCCTAAAGTTTCTAAAACCTGTGTAAGTATATTCATATCTGCACGACTGCAAATGAATAAAGTTTATAAACTTATCTTATATATATATAAACTTATCTTATATTATACCTATATATATAACAATATAACTATATAAATATAAAAGCTGGATTTGAAGTTAGTTGCGATGAAATGAAAACCGCCTTTAGGAAACAACTGACGAGTCATGCTTCGCTTGTGGAGTTCCTAGAGCATTGACAAACAAATTGCAGGATTTCTGAATTCAGTGCCTCTTCTACTCCTCAAAGAGAGTCAGCAAACCCCAGCGGGGCCTACTAGGGCCAGAGCCTGCTAGGGCTGCGGGATTGTTCGAAAGAGTTACCGCGGCCCATGTACTCAAAGGACTAAAGAAGAAACACGGTGGGTTTTAGTCAGTAAGTCTGAAACTCCACAGCAGGAGGGGTCATCTGATGATTTTCCATCGATAATAAAGTGCCTCTTCTACAAGCAAAGGTTGGCAGTCAGCTCCAGATATTTCTTGCGATCAAAAACAGTTTAGTCGCATTAGTCCTGTCCATTCTCTGATGTTTTTCAACCAAGACTTTCAGCCACATTCTGAGCGGCAAAAATCTGTCGCGTTATCTTTTATATTAAACCTCTATTGAATGTCATCTTTTGCCTCGGTGTTTGGCTTAGAGTAAACATTCATACTTATGTATACTCTAAGACAGGGGTTACACGATCAGTCTGGCGTCATTCTGGCATCAGTCTCAGACTGTCGGACAAAAAACATGGTACATTTTGGACCATCAGTCCGTCAATCAACCGGTTACACGATCATTCTCCCATCATTCTGGACCAGACTGATGGGATCATCATTCTCGCCATCAAACTGTATAGTTTGGCGAGTAAAAAATGTAAAAGCTATATTGTATTTTTTGGCATTGAGAGTGAAAATAGAAAAAAAAAAAAAAAAAAAAAAAAAAAAAAATGGACTGACGCCAGACTGATCGTGTAACCCCTGTCTAAGGTATTTAGCAAACGTTTGTGGCACCAAATGATACCGCTATGAAAACCGTCTACAGGTCAAAAACTAATTGAAAACTTTTTTAGTAATATCAAACTTGGAGCCCTTATGTCGTAAAAAATTTAACTTCAACTTTCTGTCACATCTCACAGATGTTTTGATAACGCTATAATACTTTTTATATTTTATTTATTTTGTTAGGTCTTCAATATTTACTTTTAGAAATATTATACGTTTACAATCCTGATAATGCGCGGAAGATTATTAAAAAAGTATAGAAAGAGGGAAGAAATGCCAAAAGTAAGTTGCTTATATTTTTATTCACAACTTTTTGGAAGTTTTTCTGAAACTGATGGCTGATGAACTGCCTTGGAGAAGCTGAAATCAAAACTTTTACAGATATGTACCAAGGACCAGAATCCCGACTTAGTTAATATTCAGAAAGCTAAAATGTTCATATTCTAGTTGTAGTTCTTTTTAGGGTACCGAACACAGGGGCCTTAAACGGAACCCTGATTACTAAGACTTGGCCAGTGGATATCCTTGAAAATGGAAACTTGGCACTTCTACTTTCTGCTTTTCACCAGGCTGTATCTCATGCAGCCTGATAGTTGAAATTGCCACAGATGATGGTTTTCCGATATCAATATATCAACAAATACTGAAAACTAGAATAGACCAATATTTTAGGGGGCTCCCTCAACAACGAATGTGACTAGCTTTTTATAGACTTAGACTTGGCCGGATTTTATTTAATACTAGCTTTTGCCCGCGACTTCGTACGCGGATCCTGTTTTTTTTATACATAATCATATTTTCTCGTCGTTTAAACCTTCCCTCGATCTGTACAAACATTTTAAGACCAAAATAAGCCCGATCGGTCCAGCCGTTCTTGAGTTATGCGCTTACCAACACATTTAGCGATTCATTTTTATATTATAGATCTTCGTAATGTTGTCTTCAAACTTGTCATTCGTCGTCACAGCCTAAAACGTCCACTGCTAGACTGTGAAAAGCCTCTCCCAAGTTGGGGGGATTTGCCCATACTCACCGCGCTGAGCATGTGTGTTGGTGAGCGCAGTGTGGGATATTTTTAGCTTCGGAGATGCTGCTGTCCACCTCCAATCGTTGCCCACTTACTGCGGAAATCAATATTCTGTCTATCTCTGGATTTGCTTACTAGTAATATAATTTTGACATTAGCCCCATACAAGTAATATCAAATTCCTATCTCTGGTAAGCAAATCCAGAGTTAGATAGGTTATTGGGAACGGCCGTTAGGATACTGTGGTGGCTATACCGCCATCAGTCAGTTCCCAGGGCATCGTCTGTTATTCAGCAGGATACACCACGGGCTGGCGAGGTTGGCAATTGGAGCAGGATGATATTGGTTTGTCCCCTTCCACCTTTCACCTACTTAAAATTGTTACAGGAGTTCACACAGGCCACTATGGATATCATCGATCGTATCGAACTACATATAAATGTCATTGGTATGCTGTATTTTAAAGAGGGTAAGTACTGCAATATTCAAACGTCACTAAGTTCTACCTACAAGCTCAAAAAAGAACAGGGTGGGTTTTAGTCAGTAAAAGTCTAAGGCTGGGTTCCCACCGCGCCGGTAAACCTGCCGGAAGGGCTAGTGGCTGTACAATTTATATGAAGCTATTCACACTATCCCGGGTCCGGGATTTTTGCCGAGCCCGGCATTTTTACCGAGCGTTTTGTCACTACGAATTGCCGGTAGATCGACCGGGCCCGGAGTAATGTGAACAAGTTTGTGTCGGTATCTGTCCCCCGCTCGCCCCGCTAAATCGTCAAAAGTGGTTCCTGTCGAAAATAATTGAAGAACTTTGATTCGTCTCTTCTAAGTTCACCCATTAATGTTTCAAATGTTCCAAGTGAAAATCTTTCGCGTAAAATAGGGTGTACCCAATGTTTTCTTTTATTTTGCCTTCTATTAGGATACCACCACAACACAACAATTTCGTCGTCCATTGTGCGCGCAGGTCCAAATTCAGCTGAGATAAGTACTTTACTGTCTGAATTTCTTCCGGGATCCGATGTAATGTGAACACTCTGTCCGGTGCCCGGTTTCCGGCAGATCTGCCGGTCCGGCGTAGTGGGAACCAGCCTACCCAGCCTGTCACCCACAGCGGGACGGGTAATCTGATGTGTTCCCATCGACAAGAAAAATACTGGCCTTGTTCTTGCTCTGTCAGCCTTACGTAAATATGTACGTCAGAAATACTAAGTAGAATTAAAAGTTGAGTAATATATTTATGAGTATTTTGAGGAAGTCATTTGATGAGAACAGTACGGTGTGTATATTTTTCATAATCGGGCTAACGAGAAATTAATTACAGATGTGCCAATAATGCATACATTGCCCAGGATTGAAGAGGTGGTTCTAACCACACAATTGCCCCCCCTCAGTCGTCTAATGCGAAATGCCATCAAAGAGCTGGTATGCTTTCAGTTTTTTATCTACGAAGTACGGACCACAGCTGGTCAACCTGCACAAATCTGTCAAATTTAACCATTCGAAAATTAACCTTCCACTATAGCGATAAGGCTGAAAATCTATTGAAGAAATTTGACAGATTGTGGTAGGTAAATGTGTTGGTGTCTGTACCTAACCTACCTAATATAATTGCTAAGTGCAATGCCTCTTGCTTTTCAAATACGAGCGGATGGGTAAACTTCAGGTTAAGCAAGTACAAACAGCACATCAAGTTACTTACCACAATCTGTCAAATTTCTGCAATCGATTTTCAACCTTATCACAATGGAGGTAGGTTAATGTTCGATTGGTAAAATTTAACAGATTCGTATACGTTGACCTGCTGTCGTTTGTACCTACCTGTAGTTCTCGCGAAACTTTTTGTCGTCACGGGACATTCCGAGAGTCGCAATACAGAAAACATACCTACAAGGAGTAACTACGTCCACCACCCAATTTTATAAGTGCTGATATTTACCCTCGGATATGAACGAATGAAAATAAGTGAGTTCAAAAGATGGCGCCTGGAAACGTCACAGATTTTTTCCCCTCGCCATACGCTCGGTTTTGGTGAACCCAAAAAAATCCACTATTGTGAAACTGTTGACAAGGAATCTGAAGTTGCAGGCGTGGCCATGCCTTCTCTATGTGCTGAGAACAGGCTTGTGCCCTGCAATGGAATATAAAAAAATCCTGGTGATGATCATATTGCACCAAAAATTAACTCACGAGCAGTGGCGGCGCTAGACCAAATGTGTACGTCGGCAAAATCAAGTCGCGAGGCCCCAAGAGCGAATCCAGCTTTTGTGCGGGGGTCCTACAAGGGTGGCCAAGCACCAACGTTTTTTTTGATAATGTATAATTTATGAAAAAAAGAAATAATTACAAAGGAAAAAAAGTTTTTCAGTTCGACGTGCAAACATTGAAAAAAAGGGCGCGAGCGGAGCGAGCGCGATTTGTTTTAACATTCTTAGGTCAAGACACAAAAAAAATAATTTTGTTAAAAATGTATTCTACCTGTAGGTAGGCAGGGAAAATCATTGATAATAGGTAGGTAATAACAATGCGCGAGCGTAGCGAGCGCGAAAATTTTTATCACTTCAAGGATTAAACCTGATTGGCGAAACGAAATTAAATAGGTAGGTAACTAGTATGTCTGCGAGGCCCCCTCAGGCGCGAAGCCGTCAGCGGTCGCCGACGTTGCCGACGCTTAGCGCCGCCAATGCTCACGAGAACCGATTTCTGACTCCGTGTCCATTTCTTTTGTATTTAAGTGGGAACTAAGATGCAATTAAACCTTTTTTCAATAATTTTAATATCGTATTTCATAACCAACAGGATATATTGGACGATTTGATTGTTTATCGAATAGTAACCAAATCAAATGAGCTTTTGGTGACTGCCGACGCCGATTTTTCAGCGTGCGTCATTCAAAAACTCAAGCCGTATCAAAAACGAGATCAACCTCACCAACAATAAAATACATATTTTCAAGCTCGTTAAAAAGGTAATTAGTATAATATTATCTTTACCACTACATAGTATAAAACAAAGTCGCTTTCTCTGTCCCTATATCCCTATGTATGCCTAAATTTTGATCTTGAAACTACGTAACGGATTTTGATGCGGTTTCTTTTTATACATAGATAATAATGATTGAAAAGGAAGGTTCATGTGTATAATAACATCCAATAAATACTGTTATATTTGAGGTTTCTAATTACGCCCGTGCGAAGCTGGGGTGGATTTAGGTACAGATAAATACCCTGCGCGACTAATATTAAGAGCCCGGCCTCTACAATGACCTTATTACCATGAAAATATAGTGGAATAAAACCTTGTCGGTAAATATCAAAAATCTGCTCAAATCGTAATATTGCGTTATTTAGTTGATCGTCTAGACTGGCTCTAAGTTAAAACTATTGGCAAGATTGTGAAAACCTCGCGGTCAGCCATCTATCTATTTATTTTTAAACAAAATTGGGTAAAACTCAAAAACCGTCAATTTAAAAAATTATATTGGATTTTTTTCAATCGATCGTGTGATTACATTTTTACGATTCAGTCACACTTTAGTACGAGTATGTTGATCTTTAGATAATTATGCAATACAAAGCGTTAAAACTTGATACACTTTTATTTCTTTCAGAGTTCTTTGTGCCATTACTAATAATGAAAATAATAACTAACTTATTGAAAGATGCAAGAGACGAATGGCTCGTACGGACAGTAAGTTTCAATAAATAAATTAGATTTAAAATTCAAAGAAACTCAGCCCAATTGAAAATAACCATGGCCGTAACTTCTTACTAGTGTAAGCAATATTCTCTTTTTTTTTATTCATCCGTGACCATGGAATCGAGTTTTTTTTTTCTAGAAATTTGTAAGTTTTTTTGTAGGGGGTAATCTCTGGAAGTAATGAACCAATTTTAAAAATTGTTTCACTGGTAGGAAGCTGCATTATTCGTGAGTGCTATAGGCTATATTTTATCCGGGTACGGCCAGTATTTCCCACGGGACGCGAGTGAAACCGCGGGAAAACGGCTAGTGTTATTATAAACCTAGCAATATTCTAACATCCGGGTGTTGCTAGTATCAAAGGTACTTGTCATTACATCTTTGATTGAGAGAAGAACTCGTGGGTGAGTCAAAGTCGGTCGGATCGATCCGTGGATCACACACGAACATCTTGTCATGGCGAATTTTTCCGTGTTTCGGAAGGCACGATAAACTGGTGAGTCCCGGCTGTCATTTGACCATCTTTGGCAGTCGTTACAGGTAGTCAGAAGCCAGAAACTCTGACAACCAGTATTTAAGATGATCTTAGTACCTTTGATTCCAATACCGTAACCGGTTTGTAGATGAGCGAGACTGTGTCCAAAATGTACCTTAAAATTCTCTTTCTTGTTTTAGACGGCCACAATAAACTCTGCTAACCCAATCGTGGATAGAATAATGGACGATGATTCAGTAGAAGGCGTAATAATGACTAATAAAGAAGGTTATTTACTATCTATTTTTCTTTTAGTATAGTTTGTAGACTTCCTGTCTAATTTAATTCTAATCTAACTGTCTATATTAAAGTATGTAGTAAGTATGAGGAATGGGGAGCAAATGTGCTTAGGTGCTTGTGCTCAGAAGATAGATGCCATCAAGTATAGGCGAAAAGTATAGGTACCTACCTAAAATATAAGAAGCCAAGGAGCATATCAATAGCATAATATGTAATAAAAACCAAGGAGCCTATCTGACCCCAGCGGGGCCCACTAGGGCTAGAACCTACCGGGGCTGCGGGATGTTCCAAAGAATTACCACGGCCCTGGCACACAAAGGGCTCAAGAAGGAACACGGTGGGTTTTAGTCAGTAAAAGTCTGACACTACCTCACGCTGTCACCCACAGCGGCAGGCCATCTGATGATTTCCCTTCGATAAAAAAAGGAGCCCAACTAACCTCTACAAAACACCACATCATTGCTAAGATTTGCTCGTTACATTTCCTAGCTTCTGAGCGGTAAAGCTGCAAAAAAATATGACTTACTAGCTTCTGCCAGCGTAAAAGTTTTTTCCCGTTCCCGTGGAAACTTCGAGAAATCCTTTCTTATCTCTAGTGTGAGAGTCTTAAGAAAAATCTCTGTGCAAAATTTCAGTGAACCTATAAGTTCACAGGTTTGGGCTCTGCGTTGTGACCAGTGAATGAGTCAGAACTTAGATTTTTATATGTATAAGAAGAAGAAGAAGATAAGGCAGGGCGGACACCTACACGTTTGTGGTAGCCTTGCAGATTTTTAGCATTAAATATAATGTGACGGCATGGTTCCAGGGGCCCCGATAATGACCAATATGAGCGTCACGAGCGCCACTAACTATGGCAGAGCTCTTCGAAAGTTTGGCGAATTATCGCAAATGTACATCAAGGAACTGGTGAGATATTTTCTTGTGATGAGCAAACACCATACTGCCTTTGACTCCGGGCTTTTCCCTTTCAGTAGATCGTTCATATACACCACGAAATATATCATACGTCATACGATATAATGTTCAAATTTAAATGACACTTTATTTGCTGTGCCGTGACCGTGCCGGTACAATGTGCCATAACTGTGACAAAAAAGTGACGTTTGCATTTATCTGTAGATACTAATGTTATAAAGCTAAAGTGTTTGCTTGTTTGTTTGTTTGCGCGCGCCTAACTCAGTAACTACTGGCCCAATTCTTAAACTACTTACGAATTTATTTCGATTATAATGTCTATTTCTCACGAATTTTCTTATTTTCAGAACCCACTGGAAGAAATAATAATAATACGAATCCATACAAAGAAAGATGAAATAATGGTGGCACCAGACAAAGAATTTAATATAATGGTGATACAACACGCGCGGCCCCGTCAGAAACCCAAGGATAAGAAGATAAAAGACAAGTGATTAACAAACTTTCAAGTTTAGATAATCTGTTGTTTAATATGGCATTGTTTTTTAAGTAATAAACACTGAAATCAAAATGTTCGTGTCTTTTTAGAAATTAGTAATTCACGAGGGCTTTTGTACGTGAAAGAATGGAATCAAAATTATTCCCGAAAAAAATATTTTTACATGCATAATCCGTAGCGACGGAGGACCGCGGCGAGAGGGACTCTCCTTAGAGTCGGGTTGCTTGAGAGTGCAGCCCTAAGTGGGTGGTAAACTCCATGTTCGTGCGCAAAATTTCGTAGAGATTCCAATAATATTCACATCCAATTTGTTCCGGTTTGCTAGTAAATTGTTTCTTCAACACACGTTTTTTGAACTATAGAGTCAATCTGCGCACTCTGGTGGAATCTGAACCTACAGACTCACGCAGAGAGCCTCCGAGGGCACCCAAGAGGAGTAAATGTGAAATATGGTCAGAGCCGGATTAACCTTAAGGCAGATTAGGCAACTGCCTAGGGGCCCAGCACCGACAGGGGCCCCGCCCACAGCAATGCAGTCCGCAAAAAAAGTTTTCATGGATCGAACGAAAATGATAATCAACAAAACTATTTTTTTTTCAACGCATGTAACACTTTATACATACAAAACCATCTAATATCTAATATTAGCACTAATATAATCCTTCGGAACGCAACTGGACTTCATTCACGTTGGGGGAATTCCCGATTCGTTGGGTGCTTTCTGTAAGCTTTCGTAGCGTTATAATAATTTGTAGCCTAATAGTTCACAAACTTTTGAAATACCTACGTAATCTTTAATTACAATAATTATGTGATATGAGTTTTGCGATTGTAAGGTAAATTAAAAAAAGTTTTAGTGTGCTCAGTGTTTGAAGACTTACGATTTTCACATACACCCAGTGGCGTAGCTACGAAGGGGCTGGCCAGGGCAGTGCCC
>NWSH02000150.1:1724157-1770031 GCA_002382865.2 Heliothis virescens
GGCGCCCGCGCGCGCCCCCGCCTGGCGCCCGCGCCGCCGATGCCGCGCGCGCTGCCGCCCAAGAACAAGGTCATCAGCATCCTGGACCGCGCGCGCTCCGCCATGGAGACCTCATACCCATACGACGATGTGTACCAGCAGATGCCTGAGCCTCCGGTATGTACTTAGACTTTAGTGCACTTCAATAATCTATCTGTTGATTGGCTTATGACATTTTAACATTAGTCCCATACAAGAAACATCAATGCCTTATTGTTAGGCGTGTGAGCAAATCAACGAATATATTATTGAATTTTATTTATTTTATTATAAAAGAAATATAATTAATTTCAACTAATATTGAAAACTTAATGTTTGAATGCTCGATTTCATACACATAATTTATAATTTTTGACCACCACAGCAGATCCGCGGGCCAGTGCGCGGCGCGGCGGCGGACGCGGACTTCTACTACGATCGCGGGCACGCGGAGCGCTACTACTCGGACGAGGGCTACGGCTACAAGGAGGACGCGCGCGAGTACAAGTCGGTGCGGGCGGTGGGCACGCGGCGCCAGCACTACGCGCGCCCAGAGCCCTACGCGCGCCCGCCCAAGTAGAGTCAAGAGTATGACTTTTTTGTGCACGGCGCGGACCCTACAGGCCTAGCCAAATCACATGTTACCACCTCATTTACCCCATGTCATGGTACCAACTTGTCATATTACAGGCCTAGGGCCAAATCACATGTTACATTTTTATCTTAAAAGCTCATTTACCCCATTTCATATTACCAACTTGTCACATTCCATATTATCCAACCTTGTCATATCACAGGCCTGGAAACCCACAATCACTTGCAACCTTGGGTCCAAGCACCTCACATGTCATCTGTTCATATTACAGGCTTAAAATTTCATATGTTACAACCTTGTCATACTATAAGCCCAGGAATCCCACATATTCCAACCTTGTAATACTTCGAGTTACAAGTACCGACCTTATCATCCCCCGATCCTTCCATCTCATCAAAATTAACCAACGCAATCGGGAAAGCGCACGTGCATACATTTTTATTTTGCTTTTACTAACCATTATTTTGGGATACACATTTACTATTTTTGTTGCTTTTCTATTATTTTTTTTTTCGTCAGGAGTCTAGTGTACCCACTTTAAACCATATTTCATTTTTCAGGACTACAAAAAAGCGCTCCCATTAAGCATGGTGAGTAAAAACGTTGTATTGGATCTAAACCCACAAGACAAATAAATTAATACGGAAAAAATATGAAGACTAAAACTAAAACCCAGAAGAATAACAATACAACTACCAAGTACACAAAATGTTTACAACTTCAAACTAATTATTTTAATTACTTTTGATGGACCAAAGTACACCAATACTGTGTATTTGACATTGCAATAAAAATTATAATTGGTAAAAAAATATTTAAACAATATTATGTTAACAAAAGGATAATTTCTTTTCATTTATTTTGTAATACAGCATTTAAGCATGGAAGTGCTGCCAGTTAAAAAATGTAAAATGCGTACGAGCATTCAAGCAGGTCAAATTTTACAAAACTATAATATGTAAATTTAAAAAAAGCAATTTTAAAAATCTATGTTAGTAATTAATTTTTAATAATATTAGTATACTTAAAACGATTTCAACATGTTTTGAACTTAGTAAACGTAAATGCACCTAGATTTAGATGACATGAGAAAGTTGCCAGCCACAAAAGTTACAAAAGTATCCAAAAAGGTTTTGCACTTTCTTAAATAATTAAGGTATAATTATGGAAACATGTTGAACAAACGAAAAATATAAATGTATTCAATTTTTGTGTGACTATGTAATAAATAAAATAACAAAAATATTAATCTTTAATTTGTACAGTATACAATTGGTATGTTAACCCAAAAACAGGCCTTTAAATATTACATCATGGAATTAGAAATTAACCCTTCGTGGCATGATAAGGGAACATATTGGATAAGGCAGCAAATCTATTTCCAAAAAATAAAAAGGTAAAATCATGAAACTTTATTATTTTAACTTTTCTTGCAAATTATACATGCCATAACTTTACCGATTTGCAACTGTCACAAATCATAGACAAAAACGTAAGAAGATTCCTATTTATTCAGTGCATTGAAGAATGAGAATAAATAAAAAAAATAAGGAGATAATATAAGAAAAATGGTAATTAAATCAGGCAGAGGGAACACTAATTCATAGATGACGAAAAAAATCACCATTTATTTTTATACACACAAATACAATACTGAAGAAAATTCTAGAAGACTGAAGAATGGACTGATAAAATACTAAGTATCTACAAATATAATATTTAAGTAGAATTTAAATTAGTACCACGCCTCTTATCTAAAAACAGAAATTATAAATGAATGCTAAACATGAAGTTTAATAACGGCAAGCTGGGATAAATCAATATTTTTTAGGTAAAAGGTAATCACCGCTAAAAAAGGTAAGTAATGAATAAGAACGCAATAACATTTGCTACCCAGAAAAAAAACCTATAATTCAGTATCAGTACTTGCTCAAGGAAGGCTAAATTGTTTAAAAAATCTTCGCCTTTGAACAAATAGAACCATAATAAAAACAGTACAGACGACAGCAGGTCAAACTACTAGAATGTGTCAAATTTTACCAATCGAACATTAACCTTCCACTAATTGTGATAAGATTGAAAATGTATTGAAGAAATTTGACTGATTGAGGTAGATCGCTGAGCTGGCGTCTTTATCTAAGAAAACGATAATCGAGATTCCGACCCAGAAACATATTTGACAATAATTTAATGCGAGGCCAATGCAGAGCCACGATTCTACGTACACAATATCCGAAAACTTGAGGGAGTTAGCCTATTTGAAAAATAGCAACTTGATCATCTTAATTTTTTTGGATATCTATTTAAATTACAAATTAGATTCTTCAATTCTTCATATTTCAGATCAACTAACGTTTACTCTGCTTTAGGTACTCGCATCAGTTCCTGGTGGTTTTACAATATTTTCAGGTTTATAATAAAACATTTTTTACCCAATTTTGATGGTTTTATTTCATCTTCAGACCTTAGTGTAGTTAAAGACGGCTGCCGTCAATTTGCCAACTAAAATGCTTTGTTGATCTAGTGGTCGCATAGCGCGACTGCCGGGTTCGATTCCCGGGTCAGGTTGAAATAGCTTCGTGGATTTTAGAAACTTTCACACAGCGACCTGGAGTTTGAAAGTTGACGGTGTTACACCCCTGTGCCTGGGAGGGCACGTAAAGCAGGCTTCCTCGAATGCTACTCGGTAGCAGTCGTAGTTATAACTCCACGTCAGAGGCCGTCAGGCGGATTTGAGAAAACTGACAGTAGGGCTTGTTAGGAGATTAAATCTGCAGCTCACTCGATAAGAACTTTCCAAGGATTATATGTGTTACGTATGCGAGTAGAGACACGAATATAGGACACAAGTGAAACAGCCGGTGGTCGGTAGCGCACTGATTTATTCCAGGAAAGGACGCGCGCGGGAGGACGCGCACGCACACATACACAACATTCCTCCCTCTAGTTATTACATAACTTCTAAACAATAATAACGATACCTAAAAATAACTAAAAATACTTTTTATTACGCGTAGGATTCTTGCGTAATACCATCCTGGGTGGGGTCTCCACTACATTGGTAGCTTCCGCTTCTTGAAAGTTCTCCTCCGAGCTACTCTGACTTTCATTCTCGTCGTTCGTCTCATCTTCCGCCCTTGGTTCGAACACTTCTTCCCTTCTACTTCCTATCTGACTGCGCTCGGTGAGGTCCGGGGATCCTTCTGAAGCTGATAGTGGATGAGGTGAGGGTGTCGATCGAGTTGGTGATGGTGGACGTGGCGATGACGATGGCAACGGCGACGGCGGCGGCGACGGCGGCGGCGACGAAGGCGCCGACGAAGGCGCTGACGTCGGTAACCCAGGTAAGTTTACTGTAAGGTGTCCGGTGTCGACCCCATTACCGTTAATGGTTCCTTTGTATAGCATCAGCTGATTTACATGTCTTTTACAACTTTCTGAACTTCTAATGTCTTTCACTAAATACAACACTTTACCCATTCTTCTTAATACTACGCCTTTACACCATGTATATTTTAACTTATTAACAAATTTCTTATACAAAACAATATCGTTTATCTTAAAACTATTCATTTTAATTTTCCTGTCTTTTTTAGTAGGCATACACTGTTGGTTTTTAATAAGGTTAGACGCGGGCGATGACAAGGGTGCCGATGATGGAGGGTTGAGCAAGTCTAACCGCGTTCTCAACTTGTGACCAAAAACCAGTTGAGCAGGAGACAACCCCGTAGCAGAATGAATAGAATTCCGATAATCCATAAGATATTTGAGCAATTTTATTGATGTATCCTTCGCAATATTACTAGATAATAAACAAGACTTTATACCCTTTTTTACAATCTTTACAAAGCTTTCAGCCTGGCCGTTACTAGGTGGATGATAAACAGGTGACGTGATGTGCGAAATTCCGTTAGTCGCGCAGAACAATTGAAAATCTTGTGAGCAAAATGCTGTGCCATTATCGCTTACTATAGTTTTTGGGATGCCAAACCTTGAAAACAAATCATATAGTTTGCCGATTACCGCCGTTGAGGATGTAGACGCATTCATCTCGTACACCTCCACCCACTTAGAGTAGGCATCTACTGCCACCAAATAGACGCAACCCTTAGTGCATAGTTTTAGTGTGGAAACTGTTTTGGATCATGTATGACTTATGTTTGTAATTCTTTTATGTTTCTAAGATATCTGTTTGTTTCCCAAATAAAATAAAATAAAATAAAATAAATAACCCTTTATCGGCCCCAAAAAATCTATGTGAATTCTCTCAAACGGGGTGGATGGAGAGTTCCAATGCACTACAGCGGCGCGTGGAGGGGAAACTCGCAACTGGATGCATACATCGCAGGAATTTATCATTTTCTCTACGGCCTGATCAATCCCGGGAAACCAAAACCTTGATCGAGCTTCGGCTTTGGTTTTAACTATACCTAAGTGAGAAGAATGTAACTCCCTTAAAATTGGTTCATATAACCCCGTAGGTATAACGATCTTATGACCCCGCATTATACAACCATTCTCGTAGGATAATTGTGTCTTACACAAATGAAATGGCTTAAGTCGACTATCATTTTCCTTCGGTGGCCAACCTTTTAAAATATATTTAATTACGCGTTTTAAAACATCATCAGCCTTTGTTTCGTCACGTAATTTCTCTAGCGTTACGGGCATGCTACCATCTGCAACGAAACAAACATACGTCGCGCGGTCATATGCTACCTCGCAGTCGCAACACCGGCACTGTTCGGTGCACGCGCACTCGTGGCTCGAGCGCGGTAGGCTAGATCGAGACAGATAATCGGCGTTGTTGTCAACGCTGCGCACGTATTCAATTTTATAGTTATAACTACTTAAAAACAATGCGTACCTTTGTAATCTGTTTGCAGACATTTCGGGGATACCTTTATATGGACCAAAAATTGTTAATAAGGGTTTATGATCTGTTCTTAAAATAAAAGGTTCGGATCTACCGTAGAGGTACTGGTGGAATCGCCTCACTCCGTAAATAATGGCCGTAGCCTCCTTTTGAATTTGCGCATAACGTTTCTCCGCGGCATTCAACGTGCGTGAAGCGAACGAAATAGGTCGTTCAACCCCGTCATTGCCTATTTGTGACAAGATCGCTCCTAGCCCGTTTGGAGAAGCATCCACTGTTAATATTAATTGCGCGTTTGGATCATAATGAGCAAGTATTTGGTCCGATGTCATCAACTCTTTAATTTCCCTAAAAGCTGAATTATGTTTGCTAGTCCATTCCCACTTACTATCCTTTTTTAATAAGGCGTATAATGGACTGAGAATAGTGGACGTGTTTGGTATAAAATTCCTATAATAATTTATTAAACCTAAAAATGATTGTAGCTGATTGACATTTATGGGCACCGGTGCTTCAATCATTGCTTTAATTTTTTCTGGAGACTTTTTTAGACCATTTTTTGTAATAATATAGCCTAAGTAACTAATTTCATCCTGAAAAAAACTACATTTTTCTTTCTGCAGGGTTAACCCTGCATCTTGTAAACGCCTTAAAACCGCACTCAGATTATCCAGGTGTTCTTTTCGGTTTTTCCCTGTAACTAAGATGTCGTCAAGCATACAGACGACTCCTTTTAAGCCGGATAACACGCTTTCCATTGCGCGTTGAAATATTGATGGCGCGCTAGCCAAGCCGAATACCAGACGCGTGAACCTATATAACCCACGGTTGGTATTGATGCAGGTTAGGTCTTTCGACTCGTTATCCAGTACAAATTGGTTGTAAGCCATAGATAGGTCGAGTTTGCTGTATTGTTCCCCGCCATGAATTTTTGAAAATAACTCGTTAGTGGAGGGGAGTGGATACTGTTCAATAAGTAGCTGTTTGTTGATAGAGACAGAGTAGTCCGCGCACAGTCTAACTGTCCCATTGCGTTTTAATACGGGAACTATCGGGGATGCGTACGCCGAATACTCGACAGGTTCTAGAATACCTAAATCGACCAGCCTATCGATTTCTCTGTTTACCTTGTCTCGTAACGCAAATGCTACCGGCCGTGCTTTGCAGAAAACTGGTTTTGAACCCTCTTTTAGCGATAGTTTAATAAAATATTTGTTAAAGGTTCCTAATTTTGATGAAAATAGGTCTGAATATTTTTTTTGTAATTCCTCCACGGACCCTTCCGACCCAACGTAATTTACTGGGGCGGCTGTCAGCTGCAAACTGAATAACGATATGAAATCGCGCCCCAGCAGCGGTGGGCCTCCGTCCCTGACCACGTATATCGCTAGATTCCGCGTTTGTTCCGCATAGCAAATAGGCAAATTTAATGTACCTAAACATATAATTTTGCCGCCGTTGTATGTCATTAGCTGTTTACGAGTACTTGATAATGGCACTTTTTTAAAATGAGTTTTGTAAAACCCATCTGACACTACTGTTACCGCGGACCCGCTATCCACTTCGAATTTGAATGGAATATTATTAATGAAAATCGTTTCTACCATGGGTTCGCCTCTGAAGGAACGAATATAAAATAGCTCACCGTCATCATCTCCGTCATTCTCACCCTTGTCACCGTTTTCAACCGCTACGTAGTTCACTTTTCCGCACATTTTACGTAAATGCCCCTTTACGTGACATTTCTTACACACATAATTTGCGAATCTCAATCTGCAGATTTGTGGTTAGAGTAACCACACACACCACACTTCACTTTTCCTACACTAGCACTTTTTTGAGCAATTTTGAAGAGCTGCTCCGGCGCCGTGGACATAGACACCGCGGCGGCACCCGCGCCCGCGCCAGCGGCGGCGGCGCCCGCGCCCGCGCTAGCGGCGGCGGCGGCGCGGCCCCGGCTCAAGTTCTCCGCCATCTCCACGACCTTGGCTAGTGTAAGGTCCGCCAGGTCCTTGGTATATATTTTTTCTTTCTCGCGACCAGGCAGCATACCTAATATAAACTTGTCGCGGAGTGCTTCTTCCACGTTGAGAAAGCTACATTTCTCGGTGAGTCCACGCAATCTCGCGGCCCACTGAGAATACGTTTCCCCTGCCTGCTGGACTGCTGTGTAGAAATTATGCCGCTCACCAAACCCAACACATTTTGGGGTAAAATGGTCGTCCAGAGCAGACAGAAGCACTTCGTACGGCACGTGCTCGATGTCCTTGGGCAGCACCAAATCTGTTGCCAACTTATACGTGCCCTCCGTGAGTGCGCTAAGAAGGATAGCCTTCCTCTTTTTGCCCGCCGCATCTGTTGTGTCGTTTATTTCGTTAGCGACAAAATATTGCCCTATGCGGCTTTTATATGTCCGCCATGTTTGTGAGCTATGGTCGAACGTATTTAATATACCGAACTGGGTATTATTCGGCATTTCCACCTTCTTTACTCTTGCAAACGTTGACACACAACTTCTCGCTTCTTTTACGCGTAGATTCAATCGTCGCCACTGTTACGTATGCGAGTAGAGACACGAATATAGGACACAAGTGAAACAGCCGGTGGTCGGTAGCGCACTGATTTATTCCAGGAAAGGACGCGCGCGGGAGGACGCGCACGCACACATACACAACAATATGAAAATGTGTTCAAGTTTCATCGCAATTTGTTCAGCCGTTTGCGGATCGAGAGCAACACACACACGAACTCGCCTTTATAAGTTTTGAGGAAATATTTATTTTAGGAAGAAAAACGAAGTGTGTATAAATATTTATTAGTGTTCTTACATAAAAAAAATCTCGGTCAAAAATCATAGATAAACTACACAGCATATAAAATGATTTTTGACTTGATACATAAAAATTATTATGGAAAAAGTAATCATAAATAAAGTTTAATTATGTTATCCCTACAACTAATAAAATTACAACTTAAATTGAACATTAATTACAAAGTCGACAACTAAAAAGCTTTGAAATACATACTGAAGTTTTTTTTCTTTAGTTCATACTGTAGATTTGTCATTATCACAAAAAGAAAGAAATAAAAACAGATGCCTATTATTTCCGAGTCCCTTGTAGTATTTGATAAATTAAATACACATTGCAATATGACACTTTCAATGTAGCTGCAATGCAAAACATAAGCTGTTGTTTATAAATAATGACTCTCTAGTTTAAGTGCAATTATCTCAGAGGCCAAATTCCATGTTTCGTGAAAATTTTAAGGTGTTAAACTTAGCATAATTTTAATTTGATTTTATAGTCAAATTAGTAGTTTTTTCTTATGGTTTAAAGGCCTCTTATATCAATATGGTGTATATGCAGCTAATCAGAAGTGTTTTGTATGACAATTAATATGAATTCACGGTCGGGTGCGATCAGTATCTCATGTCTCCTACTTCTAACACGGAGGAATGTCAGCTCGTTTGTAGTGTCCTGAAAAGTTTGTAAATAGTGAAATTAAAAACAATATTCTGTGGAGAATTTCATAAAAGAGTTGTGTATTATAAATATATCTTATACTAGACGTTTTCCCGCGGTTTCACTCGCCTCCCATGGGAAATACTGCCCATACCCGGATAAAATATAGCTCAGCCACGAATAATGTAGCTTTCTGCCAGTGAAAAAAAAATTGGTTCATTACTTCCAGAGATTACCCCCTACAAACAATTTTACCTCTTTATACTATTAGTATAGATTAATAAACAAAAGTTGTGATAGTTTAGAATTAGGGGCAGACGTGGGATACTTTTTGCCCTTATTTGATTATGGGACTTCCTGGATATACAGATGAAATTACAAGCAAAAGGTAATAAATATTAATAACAACTAGGGTTTCTCGCTATGGCACTCTGAAAGTTGACTACTAGTGAATACACAATACACAAATTTTGAGTAGTTTGGTACATTTCTTTGTTGAGCAAGTAAAATCCAAATAAAATAGTACCAACCATTTCACGGACCACATTCTTTGCCTTTTCCGTAAGCTGACCAATCAGACCGGAGTATAGCACGGAGGTAGCATTGTCCAGCGAGCTTTTAATCGGTATACCTGCAATTAGAAAGTATAAACTAAGTTTCATACAACAGACATGTTTCTACTTCTACAAAAAGTTTGTAGTAGCTATTGATCGGCATTTATGAGGTGGAAGGTTCCAGAATTCCTTATTAAGTCAATGTAACCATGGAAATACGTGAAAATCGACCAAACCTTCGTGATTCACGATGATGACACCCATAACACCCTTATGGGCTTGAATTCTCTTGATTGTGTCCTCCACTTCAGTGGCCTGCAATACACGGGAATAGTCATTATGACAGTAACAACACAAAGATAACAATCACACGAAAAATACAAGCTAAATACCATTTTGTGGATTTTTTTCTGCGGAACTGCGAGTAAACTTAGAACTTGATGACAAACTGACTGAACCTAAGAACGAATGATTGTGTATTTTGACAATTTTTGACGTTGGTCTATGAACGAATGACTGACAAAACCCAAAAACTGTGTTTATTCGATTTATTGTTCACTATATCAATAATTCAACTAGCTATTTTCCACGGTTTCACACTTCTCTGAGGAAATTAATTCATATTCCATATAAAAAAACTCTTCTGCTACTACTCAGTGCACATTACTGTGAGGAACCACGTCACACAGGTTGCGAATTTGTCTGATTTGTTAGGTGCTCCCTAGACGACCAGAGCAATGTGATTGCCAGTCTAGGGGCTACTAAGACGAGTACGTCTAGTTAGAAATCGATACTTCATTTAAAAATCGACTAACTAATAACAAACTAATCAATGACATTTCACTAAATAATCTGTGCTTTTGCTTTGGCAGCGGGCGGTATTGAATCAAAGAACCAAAGTTATTTGATATTACTTTTATTATTTTTGTTTTCAGCAATGTTAATGTTTATTTTACAAAAGAACAAACTTGATAACAGGGCGAAGTGTTCTATTATGTTTATCTGTTGTTAAAATGCGTTTAGTTTGAGGAAACAATGAACGACAGCGCTGCTGAATGCTCCGAAGCTTTAGATCCTCGAGTTCAGGTAATAATCGATATTTTCAAAGGTAATTTAAGTCAAAAGGTGATATTATTGCTACTAAAACACCTTCTTTCTACGCAATAATAACTGCTGAACGAATAATAGCGAGTATTTGGTTGGTTTTCAATCATGAAAGTTAAATTCTTACGAGATTCTTATACGAATGTGCGTTCCGATCATATGTTTTTGTTATGCAACTGATTTTAAAGTCAATCAAACTATGAGATAGTTGGTTATTGTCCTTGTTACGTTCAAGGTTTTATTGGAAATGTAATAAAATTAACTTGCTTTTATGTAAAGACAAGTTATTGATTTGTTTGCATGTCTGGCAGTTTTTACATATTTTTTCAGTGTTATTAAAAAAATAGCAACAAGGTATTTAAATAAAGCAAAGAGGGTATATTTAATTTAGTTTATTAAATTTTGGTCTTTGAACATCATCCAGGTATAAATTAGCAAAAAATTATAAACATTAGTCCTCCATTAGTAAGTAGGTACAGTTATTGGTAACTGAGATGTACAATACATTCTAAATTCACTATAGTGTATCATTCCATTTAACACACTGAAATAAAAGCAAATTTCCATAACTGTGCAGTGTCTCCTAAACTTGACCACTTTTATTTTTCACTATCTGAAGAAAATGTTTTCACTATCTGAAAAAGACTTGCAGCTATATTTTAATATTCCATTATAATATTCAATTTCTTGGATTTATTTAAGTTTGAATTATCTGATTTTGACAGGGCAAAATTGGAATAATTCAGTATTATGTTCTGGAGGATGAAAGAACATTGTTGGATAAAACATATTTTTTTTGCAGTTTGGTTAAAATAAGTTTATGTATCATTATAATTATGTTGAAACCACAGTGTTTGACAAAAAAAAATGTTGATACTGATGGCAAGTCTTTAAACTGTTAAATAATTTCTGTATTTATCATATTTTATTCAGAAAATGTGAATACATTTAGATGTTGAATATTATCTATACTAATATTATAAAGAGGAAAACTTTGTTTGTTTGTTTGTTTGGTTGTAATGAATAGGCTCAAAAACTACTGGACCGATTTTAAAAATTCTTTCACCATTCGAAAGCTACATTATCCACGAGTGACATAGGCTATATTTTATCCGGGTACGGGCAGTAATTCCTACGGGATGCGAGTGAAACTGCGGGAAAACGGCTAGTATTCTATAAATCCAATTCACAAGATATATTTTGACATTACCTGGCATACAATGCGAAATACATAATAGTCTTCTAGGTTCCGTCCTCGATTCCATACATGGGGAAAAAATCTACATTACTGCAGATCTTCATCAAAATCCATCCAGCAGTTTAAGCATCAAGCATTCATAGGTCCATACATACAAACATTCACATTTGTACTATAAGTAAGATCCAGGAAGACAGCTCAACCTGTTTCTTCACTTAATCCAGTTACAATGTAATACAAAACCACTTTTTGCCAGCTTCTCATAACATTTCAGATAGAGTTGGAACGTCTAAACACAGCGACTGACGAGATCAACAGACTCGAGGTTGAGTTGGACGAGGCTCGGCTGGCATTCCGTCGACTGCTTGCTGAAGGTCATCTGAGGATACAGCAGCTTACTAAGAAGTTGGGCACCAGTGTGCACAAAGCCAGGCCTTATTATGAAGCCAGGTTTCGGGCTAATATTGTAAGTTGCTAATTATCTGTTCCTAGTAAGGTACTATCTGTACTAATATTATAAAGAGGAAAAGTTTGTTTGTAATGAATAGGCTCAAAAACTACTGGACCGATATTAAAAATTCTTTCACCATTCGAAAGCTACATTATCCACGAGTGACATAGGCTATATTTTATCCGGGTGCGCTCAGTAGTTCCCACGGGAAAGTGGGTGAAACCGCTGGCGGAAGCTAGTTATTTATAATGGCGTCCAGGCCGATTGTCGGCCACGGCGGCTGTTCTCTCTAAGGAGATACACAGGACATTGTGGTGAAAGATTCTTTAAAAGCAATTTCAGCACAACCCTGAAATCAAACACGAGGCTCTGTGTATATTTTTAATATTCAACTACGAGACAAACTATCCAAATAATTGGATTATAGAAGATGTCAAATATACATTACTATATAGCTGTTTTCTTGCGTCCCGGGAGAACTTCTTCTTCTACCCGGGCAAAATATACCCTATGTTATTCAGGGATAGTCTAGCTATCCAGCAGTGACAAAAATTCATATTGGTTCAGTAGTTTTTAAGCCTTTAAAGTACAAACAAACACACAAAAGAATATTTCCTCTTTATATTAGTATAGCATCTTTGGCAGTCATTACGGGTAGTCAGAAGCCAGAAAGTCTGACAACCAGTCTTACCAAGGGGTGCCAGATTGCCTGGTTAACTGGGTTGTGGAGGTCAGACAGGCAGTCGCTCCATGTAAAACACTGGTTCTCTGCTGCATCCGGTTAGACTGGAAGCCGACCCCAAAATAATTGGGAAAAGGCTAGGCAGAGATAGATATAGCTTTATTTTATCTTCCAGACTTCGCAAGACTTACAGGCTGCGACGATCGCGTACGACAAAGCGAACAGCGCTCACGCCGCTGCCCGTGAGATGGTGTACCTGGCTGAACAGGGCCTGGCCCGGCTCGCTGAAGGCAACACTGGCCTTACCCTCGACCCCGCCTGGCAGGAAATGCTTAACCATGCCACGCATAGAGTTAATCAGGTAAAAAAGTCATTGTTGCAGATAATAATTCGGGACAGTGAAAAAAAAACATCCCTTCATGCTCTTTTTAATTAATTACTAACCGTTTTCCCGCGGTTTCACTCGCATCCTGTGGGAGTTACTGCCCGTACCCGGACAAAATGTAGCCTATGTCACTCGTGGATAATGGTGAAAGAATTTTTTAAATCGGTCCAGTAGTTTTTGAGCCTATTCATTACAACCAAACAAACAAAGTTTTCCTCTTTATAATATTAGTATGGATGTAAGAATGGTGAAGAATTTTTTTTTTTTATCTCGCTGTTTTCATTCATGCTTCATTTAAGAAAGGAAGCATCTTCCCCATAGAAATATGAATTATTTCAGTTATTTTGTGACACTTCATAGACTAGACATATAATTAAACTAGCTTCCGCCAGCGGTGTCACCTGCGTCCCGTGGGAAATACTCCGCGCACCCGGTTTAGAAGTAGCTATATCCTTCCTCGATAAATGGGCTAGCTATCGAACACTGAAAGATTTTTTCGAATCGGACCAGTAGTTCCTGTGGTTAGTGCGTTCAACCAAACAAACAAACAAATTCTTCAGCTTTATAATATTAGTAAAGATTTCAATTCATTATGCGAATAGATTTTTTTTCACAGCTGCCTGATTATGCACTTAATAGTTGAGAACTAATATAGTTTCATGAAAGTTATTAATAAAAATGAAATGATTTTTTCTTTTTTTTTATATTCTAAAATCTTTCTCCGTTTGAGAAGAAATGAGATAGAAAATGTTGAATATAAATATATTACAACGGTCATGGCTAGGCGGAGAGCGACCGCGCCAACGCGACGGTGACGCAACGCAGTAAGGCGGCCGCGCACCGCGCAGCCACCACCCTCGTGCAGCAACTACAGAGCGGACTCAAGAGGCATATCGCTAAATCCAGGTACGTAGTCATAGTAGCAATGAAAATCTGTAATTTAGATAGATAATTTGCAAAGCGCAGTACATTTTTCACTAACAAATTAATATCAATCTTAGGATTTAGACCGAGACAGAAAGCATAATGCCGATCGCCTCGAGGATTCCAGAAAGAGAAAGGGCGACGGAAAAAGGCGATTCCGTGCTGCCAGATGTAGGCCAACCCTTATTCTCATTGAAATGAAGAATATAATTGAAGAGCTCGTGACTTAGTCAATCATTAAGTTAATCGATCATTAGGTTAAGCAAAGCTTAGTGCGGTCGGTCCTTGGATAGGGGACCATTTTTGTTCCGTACTTCGGAAGGCACGATAAATTGGTGGATCCCGGCAGTGAGTTTGACATTTAGAGTTGTCCGGGTAACTGGGTTGTGAAAATCAGACGGCAGTTGCTCCATGTGAAACAATTTAATATTGATAGATAATTTTTCTCAAGTATTTCAAGTAATTGGTATAGTAATCTGAAAAATGTTCTGCGTTGCGCTTCGCTATACAGGATTAGTTTTGTAATGCTATAAGTTTAAAGCATAGGTTCCCAATATGTGCGCCCTCTTGTGGGAGTACGCTTTTTCATGAAAATTCACTTAATATGTGGTCAAAATCCTTGGTTTTTTTTTCGGCAAAATAAGTTGAGTATCTATGCTTTAGAGCCTGTATTATAAATTATTCCTCATCGCAATGTTTCACAAGAATGTTTCTACGAAAACATTACTGTGGTACGGATAATCGAATGACGTCATTGCGAAGCACGCTATATCGAAAAAAATATGAGTGGTACGCTATCTCGAAAGCGCATTATGCCGAAAACCGGTATAGCGACTGACGCTATCGCGAACACGGTATGTCGAAAAACTGTTTGAATGGTACGCTATTTCGAAAGTCATTCGATTATCCGTATCACTCCCTATTACAGTAGCTATCTGTAGGAAGCTTCAGAATCTTAATTATAGTTGCATAACACCTAATTATAGCAGGTTTTATCCACCGTAAAAACCAAAAAGCTAGTTCTCTTGTAAAAAAACTATCTATTTTTAACAATAATCATAATGGCAGGTCAACCTACACAAATCTGTTAAATTTTACCATTCGAACATTAATCTTCCACTATTGTGATAAGGTTGAAAATCGATTGAAGAAATTTGACAGATTGTGGTAGGTTGATGTGCTGTCAGTACTTATCACGAATTGCCTATATTTTAGTGATCGCTTGTAACGCTTGCGATGCAAAAATTTTTACCCTCTTTGTAAGTTCTATTCTTATAGTTAGTAGTTTACTTTTTAAAGTAGTTTAACATAAATAAACTTTGTAGTTTTTAAGAGTACAGTTGAATGATATTGAACAAGAATAAATAATATTTATATATATAAATTGTTTCGGGCAAAATATGTACCTAATTGATATGAAACGACAGTTCGTGTACCTATCTTCGTTGTTTTGTGGTTGAAAACAAAAAATACAACTCTCGCAAATGCCGTTTGTTGGTTGTTCCGAAACTAAATTCCTCATATACGTCCGCACATATGTCAACACCCCTCCCCCGCCCCCGTCACCCGCTGATACCTAAAATTGGTTTCTGCGCAGGAGACAGCTATACTTGTCCAATATAATTTTTGCTGATCTAAAAAACGGACCACGATTGGTCTTTGTATTTAAGACTAGCTTCCGCCAGCGGTTTCACTCGCGTCCCGTGGGAAATACCGCCCATACCCGGATTAAAGACGAACCTAAGACCACAATATTTATAAATAAATTAAAACAATTTCTCCATACCAAATGCTATTACACAATAAAGGAATACATGGAAGACAAATCTATTAAAAAATGAAACGAAATAATTAAATAAAACACACACACACATACACACACACACACACACACACACACACAAACACACACACTCACCCAAACATAACGAATATAATATAATTATTTAATAAGCTAGTGTATAACTCTCCAACCTCTTTAAGCTGTGCCCTATAGGGTCCATATTGATTCTATATTATAAAATGTACCTACCACCTGTATAACATATGGAATGCTAATAAAGAATTGAGTATTGAGTAAATATAGCCTATAGCACTCACGGATAATATAGCTTTCTACCAATGAAACATTTTTTTAAATTGGTTCATTACTTCCAGAGTTTACTACAAACAAACTTATAAATTTACGAATTTACAAACAATTTTACCTCTATAATATTAGTATAGATTTATTGAAGACTTATTATATATTGAAGATTTATATATGAGGTTTAATTTTTACTGGCAATACAACACATATCATTCGGCTGTACTCGTGAACACTAACTCGGCACTACCTGCTTGACTAGTTGCACCGTGCTCTTTCTTACAGACTCGCGCCTGCACTGCGGCTGCACTGGTACTGCATTTCATTACTATGCATGATTATTATTTAATTTTAAATTTAGATTTTGACGTTTTTGAAATATCTGATTGTATTAAAGAATTCTGGTATGTGATACTATTACGGTGCAGGCGACGACCTCTTGACTCCCATTGTCCCACTAGATGGCGCTGAATTCAAGATTCTTCGGTTTTTTTCGATTTTAGTGTAAAATAATAATTATTAAGTCGTACTAGTAGCATTTGCGTGTCTCAGACGTTATTACGTATACTAAATCTGCCTAAAAACGATTCTGTATTAAATGGCAATTTTGTAAAGCCACAATTATTTCGGATTGTGTGGATTTAAGGCCAATTAAATGGACTTGTTTAATTAAAAGTAACGTCTGAGACACGTAAATGTTACTAGTACGACTTAATAATGATTATTTTACACTAAAATAAAAAAAATGAAGGGTATTGAATTCAGCCCCATCTAGCGGGACAATGGGCAACAGCAGGCCGTCGCATTCACCTTAAGAAGTATCCCAAATATTATACGACAAACGGGTAATTAAATTTTCAATCCGGACGCCATACAAATCGTTCCTTCTTTTAAGGATTCGTTTAATAAAAAATACCTTTTGGGGAGTCCTTTTTGGGAAGTCGGTTAAAAAATCCATTTAGGTATATTGCGTAAAAAGTAAAAGACAACGATGCAATAAAATTTATTGTTCATGAATCACATACGAAAATACTTAGCCATTTTTTGAAAACGTCAAAATATAATTTAGTTTTAGTGCATGTTCTTTGTAGAGTATATAGTTTCAGCACAAATACTGTATTTTTTTACCCGATTGCGTCAAAACGTGTAGCAGTTTTTAGCAGTAGTTTAAAAACCTAACTTGTAGATCATTTTGAGTAGTATGTTAGTGGTTATTAGATGGTTGTTAGAATAAAAAATGAACGGGTTCTAAGTATAATGTATTGATCAATATTTCCCAAATTGAAAAATGTTTCTTCTGTTCTACTCGCTCTAGCAAACAGTAACAAATTGCATGCGAATATTTCTAAAACTAGCTTCCGCCAGCGGTTTCACCCGCTTTCCCGTTGGAACTACTGCGCGCACTTGAATAAAAAGTAGCCAATAGCCTTCCTCGATAAATGGGCTATCTAACACTGAAAGATTTTTTCAAATCGGACCAGTACCAGAGAGATTAGCGCGTTCAAACAAACAAACAAACTCTTCAGCTTTATAATATTAGTATAGATGTCCGCGGAACTGCAACCTTTGTGCGCGAACACATGCTAGCTGTGGCATTGCTTCATAGCGTACACCTTTTCTGTTCGTTCGAACAAATGGGCGCGAACAATTTAACTTTTTCTTTTGACATACACGATTAAACATTAAAAAAATAATAAAACGCGCTTACAAGAGCTTATTCGCCCGAACCACAAATGTAAAAAGGCGCTTTAAATTAGATTCTACATGCATATGATACGCTACTCCGACACCATAGGCTGCCCACCCACTTCAGACTTTTTGTAGGACAAATAATCGAACCGATTTGTTGCAGGACGTTCTTACTTGGTTTTTGTAGGACGTGCTCCATTGTTAACCGTGTGTTCTATTTTTCTCCTTTACAAAATTGGTCGGACGGACAGCCTTAGAGTTGATCCCAACTCCATCATAAAAGTTCAATTGCAGACCTTACTTTGAAGAGAAGGCTCGGATCAACACGGCTTTGGAAGCTCAAAAGGCGAGGATACAGACCCTGGAGGAGCAGGTAGCTGAGGCTAAACAGCAGTACTCCTCGGCTCTGAGGAACCTGGAGAGGATCTCAGATGAAATACATAAGCATAGGTCTAGGAGACAGTCGGCTAGAAATGGTGAGTGGAGTACAGATTTTTGGTTTAAATTAGCCGTTTATTTCTCTACTAGCTTCTGCCAGCGGTTTCACCCGCGTCCCGTGGGAACTACTCGGCGCACCCGAATAAAAAGTAGCCTATAGCCTTCCTCGATAAATGGGCTATGTAACACTGAAATAATTTTTCAAATCGGACCAGTAGTTCCTGAGATTAGCGCGTTCAAACAAACAAACTCTTCAACTTTATAATATTAGTAAAGATTAATAAGCTGGTCTTTCTCGTGGTGGGCTCCCTGGGGTTGTACCCTGAAACCACATATCTCTATTCGAAATTTTATCTCAATCAATTAAGCCGTTCTAACGTGAAAGACTGCCAAACATCCATATTTTGAGTTTATAACATTAACGTGACATTAGAAAATAGGTACTTTTTTATTTTTTATTAAATATTGTTTTGTAAAAATATTAAATGTACAGACACGATTTTTTTACTGTTTTATTATATGTATAGATAGTTTTTATTTTGTTATTCTCAAAACTGTTTTGATAGATTAAAAAAAGTCAGTCCAATTACTCGTCTTCCAAGTAGAATTATGTTTTTCGAGCGTATTTATAAACAGATGCATGTACAGACGACAGCAGGTCAGCTTTCCTGAATCTGTCAAATTTTAACAATCGAACATTAACCTTCCACTATTGTGATAAAGTTGAAAATCTATTGAAGAAATTTGACAGATTGTCGTAGGTTGATGTGCTGGTGTCTGTACATTTCAGTATTTAAATTTAATAATATATTTATTTATTTTAGAAATAGACCGTTCCACGCTGACGGACACAGCGAGCGACACGAACACGACAAGCAGCGACAAGCTTGAGGAGCTGTGTGACAGCAGCACGGACGCCAGCGTGCGCGAGTGGCTGCGCCGGGCGGCCCATGCGCAGCGGCCCCGCGACACCGACACATGGACTGAGATCGATCTCGATTACTCTAGCCCTGAGGAGGTACGTGATAAACATTCTAACTGCGTAATTGACTAGGTCAAAAATAAAATAATAAAATTCCCATTTGGTAAAGCACCTTAAAATAATGTCACTATCGTTAACAATTTTCAAGAAATACTTTACTTGATTTTCTTATTTAACAAAATAGGCAAATAAGTATACAGCTTGATGTTAATAATCGATGACGTCATAATTAATATTTTCATACAAATTTTGTAGGAAGTAACCGTTTTTAACAGTTAAATAGAAGTATTGAATTTGAAAACTCCACTCAAATTTTATTGGGATATATCTTTATCTTAGAGTGAAAACCTCGTAAGTGTGAAATCTTAGCTTTTCAGGAGGCTTGGCAAAGATTCCTTCTTAGGAATGCAATGAAAAAAGCATTTCCGAGGTATTGCATTTCACTTTAAGAGGACGATATCAGATACATATTCAACACGCTTTTCCCCAACATCTTCTCCCACCCGCAGGTGAGTTTCGAGAAGTGTTCTCTCCGCGGTCGCGTGACCCCGGAGGCGTGGTCGCCGCCCTCCCCCGCCGAGTCGCGCGCGTCGGCCGCCGAGCCGCGCCGCATCATCCCGCGCCAGCCGCGACCGCCGCGCCGCCAGAGCCTCGACGCGCTGCTGCACGACACCGGGGAGAAGGTCAAGGAGATGTTTCAAGGTCAGATCATTTTTCAAGTTAATTTTTAACTGACTTGTATGTTTTTTTAATATGAAAGAAGTGCTGCCGATGTGGTCCCATTGCAACCATTTTTGTTCTACGCATCTTTACGATATTTTTTTTCAGCTTAAAGCGGATTTTGATGTCAACGTTTTACCTACAATGTCAGTAAATAAACTGGATGCTAAGGTTGAGATTTCTTTATACAGGGTTGTCCCTATTCGGCGAGCGTCGCGGGTCGGCGTCGGCCCCCCGCACCCCGCGCCGCGCCCCCTCCCCCCGCGCCGCCTCGCACACCAGCGACGAGCGCTACTCCGACACCGACAGCCGCGCCAGGTAACACTGTCACCCCCCCGCACAGCGCCGCCTCGCACACCAGCGACGAGCGCTACTCCGACACCGACAGCCGCGCCAGGTAACACTGTCACCCCCCCGCACAGCGCCGCCTCGCACACCAGCGACGAGCGCTACTCCGACACCGACAGCCGCGCCAGGTAACACTGTCACCCCCCCGCACAGCGCCGCCTCGCACACCAGCGACGAGCGCTACTCCGACACCGACAGCCGCGCCAGGTAACACTGTCACCCCCCCGCACAGCGCCGCCTCGCACACCAGCGACGAGCGCTACTCCGACACCGACAGCCGCGCCAGGTAACACTGTCACCCCCCCGCACAGCGCCGCCTCGCACACCAGCGACGAGCGCTACTCCGACACCGACAGCCGCGCCAGGTAACACTGTCACCCCCCCGCACAGCGCCGCCTCGCACACCAGCGACGAGCGCTACTCCGACACCGACAGCCGCGCCAGGTAACACTGTCACCCCCCCGCACAGCGCCGCCTCGCACACCAGCGACGAGCGCTACTCCGACACCGACAGCCGCGCCAGGTAACACTGTCACCCCCCCGCACAGCGCCGCCTCGCACACCAGCGACGAGCGCTACTCCGACACCGACAGCCGCGCCAGGTAACACTGTCACCCCCCCGCACAGCGCCGCCTCGCACACCAGCGACGAGCGCTACTCCGACACCGACAGCCGCGCCAGGTAACACTGTCACCCCCCCGCACAGCGCCGCCTCGCACACCAGCGACGAGCGCTACTCCGACACCGACAGCCGCGCCAGGTAACACTGTCACCCCCCCGCACAGCGCCGCCTCGCACACCAGCGACGAGCGCTACTCCGACACCGACAGCCGCGCCAGGTAACACTGTCACCCCCCCGCACAGCGCCGCCTCGCACACCAGCGACGAGCGCTACTCCGACACCGACAGCCGCGCCAGGTAACACTGTCACCCCCCCGCACAGCGCCGCCTCGCACACCAGCGACGAGCGCTACTCCGACACCGACAGCCGCGCCAGGTAACACTGTCACCCCCCCGCACAGCGCCGCCTCGCACACCAGCGACGAGCGCTACTCCGACACCGACAGCCGCGCCAGGTAACACTGTCACCCCCCCGCACAGCGCCGCCTCGCACACCAGCGACGAGCGCTACTCCGACACCGACAGCCGCGCCAGGTAACACTGTCACCCCCCCGCACAGCGCCGCCTCGCACACCAGCGACGAGCGCTACTCCGACACCGACAGCCGCGCCAGGTAACACTGTCACCCCCCCGCACAGCGCCGCCTCGCACACCAGCGACGAGCGCTACTCCGACACCGACAGCCGCGCCAGGTAACACTGTCACCCCCCCGCACAGCGCCGCCTCGCACACCAGCGACGAGCGCTACTCCGACACCGACAGCCGCGCCAGGTAACACTGTCACCCCCCCGCACAGCGCCGCCTCGCACACCAGCGACGAGCGCTACTCCGACACCGACAGCCGCGCCAGGTAACACTGTCACCCCCCCGCACAGCGCCGCCTCGCACACCAGCGACGAGCGCTACTCCGACACCGACAGCCGCGCCAGGTAACACTGTCACCCCCCCGCACAGCGCCGCCTCGCACACCAGCGACGAGCGCTACTCCGACACCGACAGCCGCGCCAGGTAACACTGTCACCCCCCCGCACAGCGCCGCCTCGCACACCAGCGACGAGCGCTACTCCGACACCGACAGCCGCGCCAGGTAACACTGTCACCCCCCCGCACAGCGCCGCCTCGCACACCAGCGACGAGCGCTACTCCGACACCGACAGCCGCGCCAGGTAACACTGTCACCCCCCCGCACAGCGCCGCCTCGCACACCAGCGACGAGCGCTACTCCGACACCGACAGCCGCGCCAGGTAACACTGTCACCCCCCCGCACAGCGCCGCCTCGCACACCAGCGACGAGCGCTACTCCGACACCGACAGCCGCGCCAGGTAACACTGTCACCCCCCCGCACAGCGCCGCCTCGCACACCAGCGACGAGCGCTACTCCGACACCGACAGCCGCGCCAGGTAACACTGTCACCCCCCCGCACAGCGCCGCCTCGCACACCAGCGACGAGCGCTACTCCGACACCGACAGCCGCGCCAGGTAACACTGTCACCCCCCCGCACAGCGCCGCCTCGCACACCAGCGACGAGCGCTACTCCGACACCGACAGCCGCGCCAGGTAACACTGTCACCCCCCCGCACAGCGCCGCCTCGCACACCAGCGACGAGCGCTACTCCGACACCGACAGCCGCGCCAGGTAACACTGTCACCCCCCCGCACAGCGCCGCCTCGCACACCAGCGACGAGCGCTACTCCGACACCGACAGCCGCGCCAGGTAACACTGTCACCCCCCCGCACAGCGCCGCCTCGCACACCAGCGACGAGCGCTACTCCGACACCGACAGCCGCGCCAGGTAACACTGTCACCCCCCCGCACAGCGCCGCCTCGCACACCAGCGACGAGCGCTACTCCGACACCGACAGCCGCGCCAGGTAACACTGTCACCCCCCCGCACAGCGCCGCCTCGCACACCAGCGACGAGCGCTACTCCGACACCGACAGCCGCGCCAGGTAACACTGTCACCCTCTCCCCTTCCACTGTTATTCGTCACCCAACTGTCACAAGGCACCCCCTCTATCAATCATCACCCATACTATCACACGTCACCCCCACTATCCCACGTACACTAATACAGCTACATGTTAATTGCAGCGTGGAGATGCTGACAGACGAGCAGATAGCGTCGCTGATGCTGGACGCGCAGCTGGAGGCGGTGTGCGAGCGCCTGGCCGGCGTGGTGCGCCAGCCGCGGTCGCCGCACTCGCCGCCGCACCGGTACTGAGCCGTATGTTTGATTATAACTAGATTTTAATAACGTGAAGATAGCGCAGATAGCGTCGGTCATGCTGGACGCATAATTAGGTACCATGTGTCTAGCGGTGACCGTCCGACAGCTACGTTTACCGCACCGGCACCTATGTTTACGTAGAATTTAAACAACTTAGCACATGGTTAAAAATATTTTACCATGTACCATTTCACAATACAACAACCTTATGCTGTCATTTACCCACTAGATAAAAAACAATCCTATACTTAGTTCTATCACAGAATTCACAGATTCTCACAGATAGTTTAGCCCATTGTATACAATTTCTGTAACCACTTTGTAAAAAGTTTTGCGATAAGAGATTGAGAGATAATTTATTTGGAGGTAAATGTCTAATGTCAAAATTACATCTTAGCTAGTCTAAGCGTCAATTCACACCGAGACGCGACGCGACGCGACGCTGCACGCGGATTTTACATAGAGCGACTCAAAATATACTTTATTCACTACACGAAACATTTGATTGTGAGAATTCAGATACGTTGCGCTGCACCTCAAGACGCCGCGCGGCGCAGCGCGACGCATCTTGACGCAGCGGTGACGCGCGGCGTACAAGATCGGTGCTGCATCTCGCGATTTGCTATGTTTTTAGGATACGTCTCGCGAAGTCGCGACGCCGCGCGGCGCCGCGCGGCGTCGCGCTACATCAAAGCTGCGTCGCGTCGCATCTCGGTGTGAATTGACCCTAAGCGTTAATTAAAAATCCGCTAGTCTGAAGTTGCCTTAAATATATGTTATTTCTTTCAGGTCATCAATCCAGTGAAAAAATAAAAATAATAATTAGTATCAATAATATAACAGTTGAAAAGTTACGCTTAATTAAACTAACTGAAGTACATCGATAATTGCATTCCGTTTTACGTTGTGGCACTAACATAGCTTGACACGCTTTCTCAAAACGGCTGAGCCGATGTTCGTGAAATTTTGCCTTGATAGTAACAGTGCAATCTGTGTAGGTTTAGTTTTAATTTTAGGTAATATTTTTTTATATTAATTAAGTATAAAGTATTATTTTTCTTCCATTTAGGATAACACTGAATCTCATTTTTTTATATTTAAAATTTACATGGATTGCAATTTTTTTATACATAAAAATGTGTTAGTGCCATAATAAAGAAAATAACTAAATCTTAGAAGTAACAGTGGAATGAATATAAGATCCGAATAAAAATTATAAATCAAAAACTATTTAATATAAACTAAATCACTCCACTATTATTTCTTCATTCTATAGACAAAGAAAGCTATTTTGGCTGAAAAGCAATAACACCAACACAAATCACTAGTCTAATAGCCTAATCGTGATTCAGGTTAAGTACAGATTAATAAATAAATAAAAATAATAGGCTTATGTGTTGACGTATTTTCACTACATGAACAAAACAATTTTTTAATACCAATACAAGTCTAAATTAAAACTATTTATGAAAATGCGGCGAAATGGTTCCAGTAAAGATGGTACGGCAGTGTTTGCTTTGCGCTCGACTTGGCGGGGGCACTGCCATGCCCCCAAATTTAGGCTCAGATTCCATCAAAGTGTAGCGGACCTTTTTTGTCTATGGGAAATCATCAGATGACCCCTCCGCTGTGGGTGACAGTGGGATCCAGACTTTTACTGACTAAAACCCACCGTGTTCCTTCGGGAGCCCTTTGTGTACCTGGACTGCGGTAACTTTTTTTATTTACAAAAAGTTTTTTTTTTTGCCTAGGCCTTATCTCTATCTGGATTCATATACAAAAAACGATTCATTAGACTTAAAACTACTAGTTTTTGACATAATATATTCCTAATAAAATTAATGTCAAAAAACGTTGTATAAACCTAGTATAAAATTCAGTTTCTGACATAGGGAAATTCTGAAATCATATTAAAAATACGTTCACACATAAGAAGTCTTAGTTAATAATACCGAGATCGATATTTTACTATACATTGACATGTAGCTACTCAAATAATAACGCTTACTCGTCGATTAGTACACATATCAGTATAGATATGTATTTATTGGGCGACTTACGTAAGCTACGAATTATCACTCAATCATATTTATCCATTATTTTTTTAACAAAGCGGTAACTATTGTTTATTAGGGGTAATTTTTTTTAAGCTTAACGGTTTGCTAAAAAGTAACATCTTAGGTTCCAAAGACTGTGAAAGTCTTATGGCAGCCATACACGATACAGTATAGGTACTTACGCAAGTCTGGACTTGCACCAGTGAACAACTTGCGCATTTATCTTCCAACACACGATACAGTATACTTGTGCAAGTCCAGATTTGCGCAAGTATACTGTATCGTGGGTGGCTGCCACTACGTACAGTCGACAGCAAGTCAGTGTTCCCAAAATCTGTCAAATTTTACCAATCGAACATTTACGTTCCACTATTGTGATAAGGTTGAAAATCGATCGCAGAAGTTTGACAGCTTTGTGTACACTGACTTGCGTCGTTAAACAGTTTTTAAAAGCGACGATGGTTCGTTAAATTTATATTAACAAATGTGTACGCACAAGTACAAAACAATTTTAATTTAGAAGGCATCCAAATTATATTAGAATTTTATGTATTTTGCTTCATAAAACTCGCCCAATAAATACAGAATTCAATTAAAATTAATTAATTTCGTACAAAAGTACATTTATTTAATTTAGAACAAAGATGAACAATATTCTTGTCGACTTTAACTAAAATGCGTAATTTTAAGAGTTCGTGATGTTGAAGGGAGGAGATATGCCAACTATAAGTAATTTTTACCATCAATTATGTATTATGTAAAATTAAAATGCCACTTTTACGCACGCGGTTTTCAAAAATCACTTCAGAATATACATAGTACAAACGCTAGCACAACAGCCTACCTCAATCTGTCAAATTTCTTCAATAGATTTTCTTCCTTATCACAATAGTGGAAGGTTAATGTTCGATTGGTAAATTTTGACAGATTTGGGTAGACTTGCTTGTCGTCAGTACTTTGTTTAATAATGGCCGGGCAAAGCTATATTTTTACCAATTTTTATTTTTGAAATACCATAAAAAAAATTTTTACTTTGTGATAAAAAAAAAATTTCATCAGACAGAATTTTTGCAAGTTTAAAATTACGTAACGAGATCTTTAAACGGCTCAAAGATATGTCAATTGCTAGTTGCCATTGAATTTTGAACCTTATCTCCTCCCACTTAGGTAAGTAGTGCAATGTTGGAAGTTTGCAATAAGTATTGATAATAACCTTTATTAAAATAAGCGTTTGCCTAATACTTGCCTATGAAATTAATGTCTTAGAAATTATAGACGTGCAAGTAGATTCTGAATGAATGATTGAATGATTCTTAAAGGGAAATGTTATTATATGAAGACAACAAATATCGTAAGGTCAATTTTGGGAATTTCGAGGCAAAGGGATATCGTTGTACTATATGCATAGACAGTACATCAAGTTACCACAATCTGTCCAATTTCTGCAATAGATTTTCAACCTTATCACAATTGTGGAAGGTGATAATTTTCTATTGTTGAAATTTGACAAATTTGAGTAGATTGACTTGCTGTCATCCGTATCTACATCGGCATCTATTTTTCACAATTTTATTTGTTTTTATAAAAATTATATAATTTTTTAACCCCCTGAGCGAACTTCTGTCTTAAAATAATATGTCGCTCTCTATATACAAAAATAAGATATTATTTCAGTTAAAAGTACTCGTTACTCATTGCGTAATATTGAATGTTCGATATGTATTAGTCTGTTTAAAACTTACTAACATACAAAAAAAATGCTTTATTTTATATGTTGCAGTCTTTATAAAATAAATATCTAAGCAGCATTATGAAATCTTTGGTACATACATACGTACCTACAGACAACAGCACATCAAGTTACAACAGTCTGTCAAATTTCTTCAATAGATTTTCAACCTTATCACAATAGTGGAAGGTTAATGTTCGATTGGTAAAATTTGACAGATTCAGGAAGGGTGACTTGCTGTCGTCTGTACTTTCAGGAATAAGTACACAATTAATTTTATAATTATTATTATTTTAATTTAATTTAAATAGTTTGTATCGGCTATGCAATTGCTTGTTTTATTTTCTACTTTAATACATAGTAGAGATTACTAAGTGTCTATATGTTGCGATAAAAACAGACACAAAATAGAGAGAGAGAGTAAAAATAAATTAATTTATTAAAAATGTTTCTTGCCTCACACATTTCTTGCCTAGTAATAATAATTGTAATCGCAAAATCAACATCTCTGGATGTCTTGAAGAAAATTTGTTTAAAATAAGTTCCTTTATAAAAAAAGCCGCTATTGCAATCCTATCAGCTATTCGACAAATAAAAATATTAGCGACTAAGACCCATTTTCATCGATAACATTAATGTCTGTTTTTTTCTTAAAACCACTGTTTTTCTTGCAAATTATACGTGAACATTCATACAGCAGCCGCCAGCAGGTCAACGTACACTAATCTGTCAAAGTTTACCAATCGAATAGTAACCTTCCACTATTGTGATAAGGTTGAAAATCTATTGAAGAAATTTGACAGATTGAGGTAGGTTGATGTGCTTGCGTCTGTACACAGTTGCTTTAAGAAAATGGATTTTTCTGTTGTCGGTTAACTTGGGCCAAATTAGGGTCAAAGGCCGTAGTAATTGCTTGTTAAAAATTCTCAAAATAATAATGAAATGCAAATATCTTACGAAGTTTTAAATAAAAATACTTTATGTTAACAGTATTATTTAAATGAATTTATAATTTATTTACTCATTATTTATTACTATTGTCGACATTTTCGTGATTAGCCATGTACGGAGTACAATTGCCCGCCAATTTTATTTATAAGTAAAACATAACCCTTCTGCGCGGTTGGGTAAAAATAAATAGGTTTGTCGAGCATACAGATACAGGGTGTCCCAAAATTCAACGATAATCTTAGACCGGATGAAAGGCCAAGTTGTACCAGTCCTGGGAAAAATAAAAAAAAAACATTTTTTTTTTAAAGTTTGATATTCGACACCCTTGGTCGCGTTTTCAAGTCCTGCGATCACCAATATCACAATTTCGCTTTAATTTTTTTAATGTCCTGATCTTCATTAACTGTGATATTAATCACAACTACAAATTAATGCAAAAAAACATTATTCATTTAATAAAATAAGTTAAGTTTTGAAAAGTTAAGTTACAAAAAATGTCTATTATCGCTGAACTGAGTGATATGGATATTTTTTTGTATTTTTCCCAGGACTGGTATAACTTGGCCTTTCATCCGGTGTCAGATTATCGTTGAGTTTTGGGACACCCTGTATAATAAATAATTGTATGTTTTAAAATACTGATATTAATTTAATATCGTCTATTATTGTAATACTCAGAAATCATGACAGAAAGTTTTTTATTTTTACTCATTTTTTGAAAATAGAAATTAGGTACCGTTTCACAGGTTCCACATATAGTTTTAGATAGCTATCTGATGGATAATGCCATATAAATGTTTTAACTATCTGTCAGATTGATGTTTTTAACTATCTGTCAGATAGGTATGTAGACTTTATCTGGGACCTGTGAAATTGGCTATCAATATTTATGTGACAAATACGTAATAGTGCATTAATTTCGTGTTCAATTTGTATTTCTTTTGCTTTATTTACGCGAAGTAAGAAAAAATTTTGAAAATGCTAAAATAACAATAAATTTTGTGCTTCAAACCTGTGAAGGTGTATTTAATTTCATAATTACTCTTCTTGCTTCTCTCATTTTAACTATTAAAAAAATTAGTAAAATCGAAAAATAAAAATAATGTATTTTACTTAAAATAAAATATTCATTATTTTGGTTAAAAAAGCACAGTTTTACGGTGGCTTTCTATAACTAAACTATGCCTTGTCTTGCCATTATCGATTGAAAATTTGACATAATTTATATATTACTAATGGCAAAATTCTATCTCTTATCTCCAAACGAAGGATAGATCGCTTATAGAAATTCCCCTTAACTTCTACTTCGCGTAAATAAAGCAGCCGTCTTCCAACCTAGTAAATTATATGCAGAATATATTGTTATATACTTTAAATTAAGTTTGAATGTATCACAAATATATAAGTGGAGAAATTTGAAATCATCAGCCATAAAGGGGGCAAAAACTAATTTATTGGAATATTCATAATTAATCAAATATTATTTCAGTAAACTGAATGAAATATTATTCATTTATCAAATGACTATAATTTTTTTTTAATAAATAGCACAGAAAACAGCTTATTTCGAAATCAGTCTTAAAGAAGTTTCGTCCGAAAATGATATCCTCCTAATCCTATCCTACTACTTATATTATAAATGCGAATGTTTGTGAGGATGTATGTTTGTTACTCTTTCACGCAAAAACTTCTGAACCGATTTTGATGAAACTTCGCAATAATATAGCTTAAATATCAGAACAATAGGGTCTTTTTTAACCAGGTACTGTCGACAGCAAGTCAGTGTACACAAATCGGTCAAATTTCTGCGATCGATTTTCAACCTTATCACAATAGTGGAAGGTTAATGTTCGATTGGTAAAATTTGACGGATTTTGGGTACACTGACTTGCTGTCGTCTGTACGAGAATGGATCTACCATCGGGAACTGAGTGATACCGGTGGAAGCAAGTTTTTCAATATTAATAAGAAAATAAAGTTTAATAGTTTCGGCCCCTGCTTAATGTCTGATGATTTCTCCCTTTAGTATCGAGAGACGTGTAAATGAAATAAATTGTTGATTAATGATAAAAATAAGTTGTATTTCAATTGTGAGTAGTTAGTAGTTCGCGACTCTAGTGTAATATATCTTGATGAATTGTTGGCAACGCGTAATTTTGAATAATAATGTAACAGCCGTTGAAAATATATTGTATAGAAGTTACCTTTGATTATATTCTGTGTTACAAATCCCTAAAATACAAATTGATTTTGTAAAATTCATATAAAATTGTCTATACCATTTTCGCGTTATGATGAGTTCCCTGACAGTTCAATTTTTTCCATCACACGCAAACTGCTATAAAGCTATAACAACAAACCAACAAAATAAAGTTATTTTAAAATATTGTATTTTTGTTAATTACCCAGTAAACGATATTTTTTCATATTTTAAATGAACTAAATAAATATTAATGGCTAATAAATTAAATAATCGATGTAAAAAAATATGAGTTAAAACAATGTCGAAAATGACAGATTAACGAAACGGAATGTGACTTGCGTCAATCTCTATTGATGCAACTCACTGAATCGAAAAAAAATCGATGTATAGTAGTGGCCATATGAAAAATTTTAAATTCCGATTCCATTTTCTTTGTCAACCGATTCGATTCAATAAAATAATCGATTAAGTTTCGTTAGGTTACATCACTCTAACTGTCAGATATGAACTGCCAGGGAACTCATGCTAAAATAAAAGCACTATAGTGAAAAAATAATGTACAGTCAGTCAGAAAATATTGTTACTACATGATTTTATGACCTCAGTTCAGCTATAACATGGACGTTCGTTTTTTTTAAAAAGGTGATTGAAACTTTTGCTTCGAAAATTGGACGTGTCTACAGTCGTTTTAAGAAAATTTACGTTAATATTGCCGCTGACTTGAGTCTTAAATATTACAAAATACTAATTTCTATTCAAATTATGCATTGTTAAACAATTTAAGTAAAAAATTATTATAGCAATAATATATACATTAAAATCAACTAGAGTCGCTATTTAAAGCTTGAAGCTAATGAGACGCATAATGTAATGTTTTAGCACAAACACGGCTAGCGTAGCGTTAATAAATAAGTTCATTAATGTACAGTCACTATTTTGTAAGAAATATCACTATGAAAGAGTGTTGAAAGAAAGTTTAATATATAGCAAATAGTAAACATACAAATACGGTCCTATTTTTGTGAACTCAAGTTTAAAATCGTTTTCATTTTATGTAATTTTGAAATTTCTAACATCAAAATGTATGCTGACAGCTAACTAAAAAAATGCATTTAAAGTATTTCTACTTAACCTCTGTATAGTGATACTTGATTTAATTTATACCAATATAATAAAGAGCAAATATTTGTTTGTACTCTAACCTCCGAAACTGCTGGACCGATTTGAAAATTTCTTTCACTTTCTTGGGAAAAGTTACACTGTTCTCGAAAATCATGGGCTGGATTTTAACCGGGTACGGGAAAAAGTTCCCCCGAACATCTAGTAGTAAAGAAATGAAGGTTCCCAGTTCAATTTTTGCAGCTATTATAAGTCCCCCTTTATTATTGAATAACTATTTTTGCTTTCGACTGTACAATTAGGATTGGTGCTTTGTTTAAGCTTGCATAGTTTTACTTGTAAATAAATACAAAACATTCCTTCTAAGCAGCTGGAAATAACTATTGAAATGTAATATTTTTTAAACAAAATATTATAAAATATCAGACATACGACCAGTTTCACAGGTTCTATATAGCTATCTCACTAATAGTACAGACGACAGCAGGTCAACGTATACTAATCTGTCAAATTTTACCAAGCAAATGTTAACCTACCGCCGCGCCGTTGCGATAAGGTTGAAAATCTATTGCAAAAATTTGACAGATTGTGGTAACTTGATGTGCTGTCGTCTGTACCATAGAAATATGGCATGGGTACCTGTGAAACTGGCCGATAATATGTGTAATAAATAATATAACAAGTGTAACTGAAAAATGTTTTATTTAGAATAATTTGTTGTACTGGGCTGTTTGTTCACGGATTGGCAGAAGATTGTTAAATAATATCTATGTATAGTCCGTATACCCCAAGATAGTAAATTGACATTTTAAAGCTCAGTTTCAGAGGTCCAAGTTAAAGTTATAGATAGCAATGACAGATTATATCATGCCATTGATTAATCTTTGGCCTTATCTTATATATATGTCGCAGTAAAATAGTTATAGCCGTGATATAGTTATATCCCTAGGGATATGATTATATACCGGAACATAGTTATAAGAAAGCGAGCTAAGCGCTAAAAGTTAGGTTTTAATGACAAAAACGAATCGCTGTAAATCCGACTCCACGTAGTCTTGTCTGCCCTACCCCTAGAGTGTAATTCAAAATCGCGTAGGCGCGGAGGGGCGAGGCGGGCCGCGAGTTGAGGAGCTGGTGGTTGTAAAACTCGCCACCGCGGCTGAGGCTGGCCGGCGGTGCCGGCCAGCAAGCCGAAGCTGCGGTGGTGAGCTTTAAACCTATCTGCGACGATAAACTCGCGTGGGACCGCCGGAGCCCCGCAGCGCCGGAGCCGTGACAGAAAACATGACTGTTGCATGATGTATGCTTGCTATGTTCCGGTATATAATTATATCCCTAGGGATATAACTATATTACGGATTTATCTATCTTACTGCGACATATACATTTTTGCCATCTAAATTGTTAATAAATTATCTAACATTGGAATTATATTTGCAAATCCCTACTATAATATTATAAATGTGAAAGTAACTCTGTCTGTCTGTCTGTTACGCTTTCACGCCTAAACCAGTGAGCCGATTTTGATGAAATTTAGTACAGAGATAGAATAGACCCTAAGGAACAACATAGGCGATTTTTTTTTCTTTTTATCCGAGTACAGGAAATAGTTCCCTCGGGAAGCGGGCGAAGCCGCTGTCAGAAGCTAGTTTAAAATAAACCTATATACATAAAAATATACTTAACTGCTGTCAATTCGTAGAACAGGCCCAGAGGTTATGTTGTCAGTTGTGATATTTGTACAAAAGCTAGCGGTTACGAGTGTACGTTAATACGAGGTGACGCCTTCACATTATATTATAATGAATAAATCGATAATAATAAGTCCTCTTTGTTTTCATTTCATCTGCCTAGCCTTATCCCAAACTATGTTTGAATTGGCTTCCAGTCTAACCGGGTGCAGCTGAGTACCAGTGTTTTACATGAAGCGACTGCATGTCTGACCTTCACAACCCAGTTATTAATTGGTAAGACTGGTTGTCAGACTTTCTGGCTTCTAACAACCCGCAACGACTGGCAAAGATGTTCAAATGACAGCCGGGACTCACAAGTTTTTCGTGCCAGACGTGTTTGTTTTTTTCAAAATCCTTGATGATATGTGAAAACCGATCTTCTACTTGTTACGAAATCACACTTAATGGCTAACTGCGGAAATCAATATTCTGTCTTATCTCTGGATTTGCTTACTAGTGATAAAATTTTGACATTAGCCCCATACAAGTAATGTCAAATTCCTATCTCTAGTAAGCGAATCCAGGGTTAGATAGATTATTGGGAACGGCCGTTAACTATTTAAGATGTGATACAGAGATAACTGAAGATACGAATGTAGGCATGCGGGTGATAGAGATGTAAAAAGATTCTTTTATTCAAGGTAGGTTAAGATCAGCACTTTTTGAATGTAATTTTTTACAAAAGACAGTTCCCAAAACGCTCACCTTTCACCACTTCCTATGTGTTTTTGCTGGGAAGAAATGGTGAAAAAACTCCCTAGCAACTGTATTCTCTGGCCGCGGGTGAACCCGCAGGCATAAGCTAGTTTATAAATGAAATGCTAACATTTTCAATAATGACTTTATTTCAGTACAAGTACAACAGAACAGGACGGAAACAACGCTAATAAACAAACAAACAAATGAATACTTATATATATACGCGAGTCACTTACAAAAATACCGTCTTTTTGGTTATAATAGTTTGGCGCCAATAGTTTTGTCTATTTCTGTTGAAAATGTATTAAATACTATAGCATTTAGTTATAATTTAGAACGAATAAGATTTTATTACACTGTAAAAAAAAATATGGGGGTAGTTTAAAAAAAAATGGTAAAGATTTGGTCACAATTTTGAAATCTACACAAGTCAATCTATCAAGTTCTCTTTGTTATTTTAATAATTCGTGTCTCAGTCGCTGTATAACACATTTTCAACAGAAACAGGCACAATATCAATTAACTGCGGATTTCTAAAACTTAACTATCCGTTATTTTTCGACTAAAGATTGAAATTTAGCATAAAATACATGGAGCTAAGCTGTTTCAAATTTAATTTCTAATCGCAAACGGATAGGAAAGTTATAGAAATCCACTAATTACATTACATTCAATCACTTATCAATTAAACTATAATTTACATTTAAATATAGCGAAATAAATAAAGGAATATAATAATTACAACAGTTACAAGTTCCCTTTACATTTGGTTAACATATTAGAACTTACTAATCGACTATTTGCTTATAACTAAACGCTTTCCGTATAGCTAAATACTTTAGGCGCGTTGTGGTAACAAACTCGATTTTTTCTAACAAGGCGACTAGATACACTTATTTTTAATGTTAAGCGCTTTTCTAGAATGTATAATATGCTATGCAGAATAAATATATATTTAAATAGAAAGTAGGTAACCTATAAAATAATCTTTATTACTCCAGAGTTTTTTCCTTTTGCAGACAATTGATAATCAAATTCAGGCGTAGTTGAGACATCTCTGACACTATAGCTTATTATGTGATTTTTGACATTTCGCATTAATTAAGAATAATTTATGATGTCCCCTTTTAACGCCAAAATAAATAAATATAGGAGGAGGAGGTACTTTTACAAGGGGAATGATACGGATAATCGAATGACGTTATAGCGGAGCACGCTATATCGAAAAAAAATATGAGTGGTACGCTATCTCGAAAGCACATTATGTCGAAAAACTGTTTGAATGCTACGCTATTTCGAAAGTGTTCACTCATCTTTTTTTTCGATTCGAAACACGCTATGTGTTTCGCTAAAACGTCATTCGATTATCCGTATCACTCCCCTTTTCAAGTTTATTTTAGTTTTGGGTCATTTTAAAAAATGATGTGCGACAGGAATTAATGGACGAAGAAAAATGGCGTGTCCACAATAATTTAGAGTAAGTACGAAAAAAACTGAGTTCTATAGCAAACAATAATAAAGTAACAACAACAATATCTAGGAATCCAGTTTGTTACCAACCCGCGTACCCTGTTCGTCTATACAGTAGAATTAACTATAATTATTTACAACGAGGGAATGCATTGGAAAAATGTACTATCACAATGGTTCAATATTTGAGCACGACAATTCAATACATACTTAATTAAAAAAAGAAAACACGCTTGGGGCTAAGAAACTTAAGTACCGAGGCCGCAAGCATATCAACCTACCTCATTCTGGAAAATTTCTTCAATGATTTTCAACCTTATCACAACAGTGGAAGGTTAATGTTCGATGGGTAAAATTTTACAGATTTTGGTAGGCTGACCTGCTGATGTCTATCTATATAATACAGGTTACATATAAAGTTCTAGATACCAAGTTATCTGACAGATACTGCCACATAAAAGACAAAATTAAAGACTTTCTATGGCTTTATGTTTCAGATAGCTATCTAGAAGTCTAACTGGAACCTTTGAAATTGGCCGGAAAGATTGTTAATAAAATTTGCCTTCTGTATTTATAAAAAGTTAAAATATAGTAGAATTAATAGGGATAGAGAATATAGGGTTTATGAATGAAAAATACACGTTTTTTAATGGAATTGAAATAACAAAGCTTATCCTAGTTTTGCTAAAAGAAATCTCTAATGTTTTTCAATTTACAAGTTGTCAACATTATTTTAGTATTTAATTATAATTTGCTAATAAAGTAAAATTAAGTACATGTTGTCGTAATCTTCCTAGAAATACCTAACTTGTCTAATTGTGCGATTTTTGGCAATTTTTCCTAGGAAATTAGTTTTATGGTCATTATAAATCTGTTTTTAACCGACCTCAAAAAAGAAGGAGGTGGTATGGATAGCCTCTACACAGAGATATTGAGTTGTATTTCGTGATAGACGGACAAACTGTAAGCTCAAATAGAGTTCGATATACATAAACTTTTGTACAGTACCCGTCAAACAACTATGCCGCTGTGAAGTTGGTTACTAGTAAATGAGCAACAGTCAATATGTATGAACCACGGAGGAAGGAACGAGCGGAGATGCCATAACGCAGGTAGGTCAGGCATCTTATTCAGGGTCAAAAATGACTAGTTACTAGTGAACTAACGCGACATTCGGGTTCCAAGATCTTTGATTTTACAAAAAATGGGCGGGTTCCAAAGAAGGCAGATGAGGGCGGAGCTAGTAACGTACCTCGTCCCCCTTACAACCGCAATTTGGCGACACTTCTTTCTTAGGAGATTTTCCTTTATAACTTATCCGTCATTTTGTTCTCCGTGGTATGAACCAAACTTTTGCGTAGGGAGTCAAATGGCTGACGTCACAGCGGCAAAGTTATTAGATAAGAGCAGCAATTTTTTGTTTATGATGAAGTCACTAATAACCAACTTCGGACTGGTAAGCTTATTTGATAGAACTGTACGGAACCATTAAATGCATCGGTCACGCTACTCCCTGAAATCCTAACCTTTTGAACAATTAACGCTAAAAACCTTACAAAACTCGAATAATATCAACTTTATACACATTATCTCTAATTAATACTAAATAATAATTGATTTTAATTCACTTAACATCTAAAACATACATTTTTAATTTTATATTAATATAATAAATAAATTAATACAATATAATATCTTTTTTTAATACATAGGGTCAACAATTTGGAATGCATTTTATGTTTATATTTTAAATTTAAATTGGCACGAATTTTAATACTTATTGTGTTTTTTTGCAGCACAATTCATTTTTAATAAAAATACAATTATTATATTATGCATTTTTTTCTTCTACAAGTCAATTTTTATTTTATTTATAAATTATAAAAGTAATATTATTTTAATCTTTTTTTTTCTTATTTTAATGCCAGGAATTCACTTATATCTGGCATCGAATAAAAATGGTATTAATTTAAATACTGTAACAGTGTGTAAGTACAGACGACAGCACATCAACTTACATCAATCTGTCAAATTTCTTCAATAGATTTTCAACTTTATCCCACTAGTGGTAGGTTAATGTTCGATTGGTAAAATTTTACAGATTCGGGTAGGTTGACCTGCTGTCGAGTTTCTGTGTTTTTAAAGGCTGCTAAACTACCGCTACATATTTTAAAAAATAATATATTTAGCGGTAAAAATATTAATACCATTTTCACCGTAAGATGTTACTGCCTTCAATCATATTTATTCCAAGCTATCAGAAGTCATTACATAGTTTTTTTTTATTTATCCAAAGTAATATATGTACAGACAACAGCACGTCACGGGACCCGAATCTGTCAAATTTTACCAGTCAAACATTAACCTACCACTATTGTGATAAGGTTAAAAATCTATTGCAGAAATTTGATAGATTATGGCAACTTAATGTGCTGGTCAACGTATACGAATCTGTCAAATTTTACCAATCAAACATAAACCTACCGCCATTGCGATAAGGTTGAAAATCGATTGCAGAAATTTGACAGATTGTGGTAACTTAATGTGCTGTCGTCTGTACAATAGCAAAATTTAACCTGTAAGGCATATCATCTTACGAAGAAAATATTATTTTTGGTGTTGCCGTCTTACTGCGCATTTCTATAATCTATCTATCTGATTTTTGCTATTGCAGATTAAAATTTGACATAATTTTACATGGAGCTAATGTCAAAATTCAATCTCTAAATCGGAAATAAAAGGATAGATAGTTTAAAGAAATCCATCAATCGCAAATTGCAAGTTAATTTCCTGAGATCAACAGCATAAACACTATTCATTTCAAAAGTCCACTAAGCATTAAAAACACTAATTCAACAATTTAAATCTATCAATCTTTCAATCAAAGTTCAGATTGCACTGATCACTTGGTCCTTTATTCAGATGATGAAATATAACGTTAAACCACCAATGATTGACAAAAGTACACTTGGAATGTTATCAATCTATCAATCGTTTGGTAATGAATGTTCAATCACTCACTGAATTGGCAGCCGGCCTGTGTTGTCAATCCAGTCGGTTGTCGGAAGCATCTTTTGTTGTGTTCTCAATACCTGTTTAGAAAATAAATTTAATTAGAAAAGGATGTCCCAAAATTCAGAAAAGATTTGAATTAAATAGAAAACACAGTTTTTAGTGGGCTCATTGTACAGACGACAGCAGGTCAACGTAAACGAATCTGTCAAATTTTACCAGTCAAACATTAACCTACCACTATTGTGATAAAGTTGAAAATCTATTGCAGAACTTTGACAGATTGTGGTAACTTGATGTGCTGTCGTCTGTACTTTTTATGGAATCATAAAGTACGTATAATAGGGTTATTTATGGTTTATGTGTGTAACTGTGGGTAGGGCTGGTGTGACCTGCGGCCGCCTAGGCGAGCGTGCAGAGGTGTCAGGGCGTGTGCGCCGGCTGCAGGCGGCACGCGCCGCACCGCACCATGTGCGACGTGTGTAACTGTGGGTAGGGCTGGTGTGACCTGCGGCCGCCTAGGCGAGCGTGCAGAGGTGTCAGGGCGTGTGCGCCGGCTGCAGGCGGCACGCGCCGCACCGCACCATGTGCGACGTGTGTAACTGTGGGTAGGGCTGGTGTGACCTGCGGCCGCCTAGGCGAGCGTGCAGAGGTGTCAGGGCGTGTGCGCCGGCTGCAGGCGGCACGCGCCGCACCGCACCATGTGCGACGTGTGTAACTGTGGGTAGGGCTGGTGTGACCTGCGGCCGCCTAGGCGAGCGTGCAGAGGTGTCAGGGCGTGTGCGCCGGCTGCAGGCGGCACGCGCCGCACCGCACCATGTGCGACGTGTGTAACTGTGGGTAGGGCTGGTGTGACCTGCGGCCGCCTAGGCGAGCGTGCAGAGGTGTCAGGGCGTGTGCGCCGGCTGCAGGCGGCACGCGCCGCACCGCACCATGTGCGACGTGTGTAACTGTGGGTAGGGCTGGTGTGACCTGCGGCCGCCTAGGCGAGCGTGCAGAGGTGTCAGGGCGTGTGCGCCGGCTGCAGGCGGCACGCGCCGCACCGCACCATGTGCGACGTGTGTAACTGTGGGTAGGGCTGGTGTGACCTGCGGCCGCCTAGGCGAGCGTGCAGAGGTGTCAGGGCGTGTGCGCCGGCTGCAGGCGGCACGCGCCGCACCGCACCATGTGCGACGTGTGTAACTGTGGGTAGGGCTGGTGTGACCTGCGGCCGCCTAGGCGAGCGTGCAGAGGTGTCAGGGCGTGTGCGCCGGCTGCAGGCGGCACGCGCCGCACCGCACCATGTGCGACGTGTGTAACTGTGGGTAGGGCTGGTGTGACCTGCGGCCGCCTAGGCGAGCGTGCAGAGGTGTCAGGGCGTGTGCGCCGGCTGCAGGCGGCACGCGCCGCACCGCACCATGTGCGACGTGTGTAACTGTGGGTAGGGCTGGTGTGACCTGCGGCCGCCTAGGCGAGCGTGCAGAGGTGTCAGGGCGTGTGCGCCGGCTGCAGGCGGCACGCGCCGCACCGCACCATGTGCGACGTGTGTAACTGTGGGTAGGGCTGGTGTGACCTGCGGCCGCCTAGGCGAGCGTGCAGAGGTGTCAGGGCGTGTGCGCCGGCTGCAGGCGGCACGCGCCGCACCGCACCATGTGCGACGTGTGTAACTGTGGGTAGGGCTGGTGTGACCTGCGGCCGCCTAGGCGAGCGTGCAGAGGTGTCAGGGCGTGTGCGCCGGCTGCAGGCGGCACGCGCCGCACCGCACCATGTGCGACGTGTGTAACTGTGGGTAGGGCTGGTGTGACCTGCGGCCGCCTAGGCGAGCGTGCAGAGGTGTCAGGGCGTGTGCGCCGGCTGCAGGCGGCACGCGCCGCACCGCACCATGTGCGACGTGTGTAACTGTGGGTAGGGCTGGTGTGACCTGCGGCCGCCTAGGCGAGCGTGCAGAGGTGTCAGGGCGTGTGCGCCGGCTGCAGGCGGCACGCGCCGCACCGCACCATGTGCGACGTGTGTAACTGTGGGTAGGGCTGGTGTGACCTGCGGCCGCCTAGGCGAGCGTGCAGAGGTGTCAGGGCGTGTGCGCCGGCTGCAGGCGGCACGCGCCGCACCGCACCATGTGCGACGTGTGTAACTGTGGGTAGGGCTGGTGTGACCTGCGGCCGCCTAGGCGAGCGTGCAGAGGTGTCAGGGCGTGTGCGCCGGCTGCAGGCGGCACGCGCCGCACCGCACCATGTGCGACGTGTGTAACTGTGGGTAGGGCTGGTGTGACCTGCGGCCGCCTAGGCGAGCGTGCAGAGGTGTCAGGGCGTGTGCGCCGGCTGCAGGCGGCACGCGCCGCACCGCACCATGTGCGACGTGTGTAACTGTGGGTAGGGCTGGTGTGACCTGCGGCCGCCTAGGCGAGCGTGCAGAGGTGTCAGGGCGTGTGCGCCGGCTGCAGGCGGCACGCGCCGCACCGCACCATGTGCGACGTGTGTAACTGTGGGTAGGGCTGGTGTGACCTGCGGCCGCCTAGGCGAGCGTGCAGAGGTGTCAGGGCGTGTGCGCCGGCTGCAGGCGGCACGCGCCGCACCGCACCATGTGCGACGTGTGTAACTGTGGGTAGGGCTGGTGTGACCTGCGGCCGCCTAGGCGAGCGTGCAGAGGTGTCAGGGCGTGTGCGCCGGCTGCAGGCGGCACGCGCCGCACCGCACCATGTGCGACGTGTGTAACTGTGGGTAGGGCTGGTGTGACCTGCGGCCGCCTAGGCGAGCGTGCAGAGGTGTCAGGGCGTGTGCGCCGGCTGCAGGCGGCACGCGCCGCACCGCACCATGTGCGACGTGTGTAACTGTGGGTAGGGCTGGTGTGACCTGCGGCCGCCTAGGCGAGCGTGCAGAGGTGTCAGGGCGTGTGCGCCGGCTGCAGGCGGCACGCGCCGCACCGCACCATGTGCGACGTGTGTAACTGTGGGTAGGGCTGGTGTGACCTGCGGCCGCCTAGGCGAGCGTGCAGAGGTGTCAGGGCGTGTGCGCCGGCTGCAGGCGGCACGCGCCGCACCGCACCATGTGCGACGTGTGTAACTGTGGGTAGGGCTGGTGTGACCTGCGGCCGCCTAGGCGAGCGTGCAGAGGTGTCAGGGCGTGTGCGCCGGCTGCAGGCGGCACGCGCCGCACCGCACCATGTGCGACGTGTGTAACTGTGGGTAGGGCTGGTGTGACCTGCGGCCGCCTAGGCGAGCGTGCAGAGGTGTCAGGGCGTGTGCGCCGGCTGCAGGCGGCACGCGCCGCACCGCACCATGTGCGACGTGTGTAACTGTGGGTAGGGCTGGTGTGACCTGCGGCCGCCTAGGCGAGCGTGCAGAGGTGTCAGGGCGTGTGCGCCGGCTGCAGGCGGCACGCGCCGCACCGCACCATGTGCGACGTGTGTAACTGTGGGTAGGGCTGGTGTGACCTGCGGCCGCCTAGGCGAGCGTGCAGAGGTGTCAGGGCGTGTGCGCCGGCTGCAGGCGGCACGCGCCGCACCGCACCATGTGCGACGTGTGTAACTGTGGGTAGGGCTGGTGTGACCTGCGGCCGCCTAGGCGAGCGTGCAGAGGTGTCAGGGCGTGTGCGCCGGCTGCAGGCGGCACGCGCCGCACCGCACCATGTGCGACGTGTGTAACTGTGGGTAGGGCTGGTGTGACCTGCGGCCGCCTAGGCGAGCGTGCAGAGGTGTCAGGGCGTGTGCGCCGGCTGCAGGCGGCACGCGCCGCACCGCACCATGTGCGACGTGTGTAACTGTGGGTAGGGCTGGTGTGACCTGCGGCCGCCTAGGCGAGCGTGCAGAGGTGTCAGGGCGTGTGCGCCGGCTGCAGGCGGCACGCGCCGCACCGCACCATGTGCGACGTGTGTAACTGTGGGTAGGGCTGGTGTGACCTGCGGCCGCCTAGGCGAGCGTGCAGAGGTGTCAGGGCGTGTGCGCCGGCTGCAGGCGGCACGCGCCGCACCGCACCATGTGCGACGTGTGTAACTGTGGGTAGGGCTGGTGTGACCTGCGGCCGCCTAGGCGAGCGTGCAGAGGTGTCAGGGCGTGTGCGCCGGCTGCAGGCGGCACGCGCCGCACCGCACCATGTGCGACGTGTGTAACTGTGGGTAGGGCTGGTGTGACCTGCGGCCGCCTAGGCGAGCGTGCAGAGGTGTCAGGGCGTGTGCGCCGGCTGCAGGCGGCACGCGCCGCACCGCACCATGTGCGACGTGTGTAACTGTGGGTAGGGCTGGTGTGACCTGCGGCCGCCTAGGCGAGCGTGCAGAGGTGTCAGGGCGTGTGCGCCGGCTGCAGGCGGCACGCGCCGCACCGCACCATGTGCGACGTGTGTAACTGTGGGTAGGGCTGGTGTGACCTGCGGCCGCCTAGGCGAGCGTGCAGAGGTGTCAGGGCGTGTGCGCCGGCTGCAGGCGGCACGCGCCGCACCGCACCATGTGCGACGTGTGTAACTGTGGGTAGGGCTGGTGTGACCTGCGGCCGCCTAGGCGAGCGTGCAGAGGTGTCAGGGCGTGTGCGCCGGCTGCAGGCGGCACGCGCCGCACCGCACCATGTGCGACGTGTGTAACTGTGGGTAGGGCTGGTGTGACCTGCGGCCGCCTAGGCGAGCGTGCAGAGGTGTCAGGGCGTGTGCGCCGGCTGCAGGCGGCACGCGCCGCACCGCACCATGTGCGACGTGTGTAACTGTGGGTAGGGCTGGTGTGACCTGCGGCCGCCTAGGCGAGCGTGCAGAGGTGTCAGGGCGTGTGCGCCGGCTGCAGGCGGCACGCGCCGCACCGCACCATGTGCGACGTGTGTAACTGTGGGTAGGGCTGGTGTGACCTGCGGCCGCCTAGGCGAGCGTGCAGAGGTGTCAGGGCGTGTGCGCCGGCTGCAGGCGGCACGCGCCGCACCGCACCATGTGCGACGTGTACGGCTCCAGCTGCGGGACAAACATACAGACATTGTTAGAAATAACAAGAACTATAGTTAATTTTTTTAGCGGCAAAAAGTTGCTTCAGATAGTCAAAATATTCGCGAAAAACCGACCAAGTGCGAGTCGGACTCGCGCACGAAGGGTTCCGTACCATTATCAATGAAAAATGAACGTATCTTCAACTAACCAAAATACAAACATTTTTATAAACCGCAAATTATAACTTTGTTTTTCATACAAATATATGAATTTATAGTACATTATCGGTACAAGGTGCCTTGGAGCCAGGGATACTTTAATGAAAAACAGTACCTCAGAGCAAGACAATTTAATTTTCGTACATCGAACTATATATACTTTTGCATGTAACAAAACCATAGCTTGAATTTAAATTAGGCAACGCCATCTAGTTACATAAATAATAACATTATGTACCATGAATGTTTCTAAACTCAACATTCCGCCCACCAAAAGGAATATGTTCCTTTTCCTACCGCCCACCATGAACAAACTCGATAACAATAAGAACAATGGACTGTATAATAACTAATTACAAATATAAAGTAGTGGACGGCTTCTATGAATTTACAATTGCAATATAGTGAGCAGTTATGGCTTCAATCACAACATATGAAATTCTTACCATTTGACAAAATACCTAAAAGAACAACCTACAAGTAAAACATTCTCATGACAGCATGGACTTCGTGATAACTTGATCAACACATCGCAATAATTACACATTTTAACAAACATCGAACCACAACTTTAACACAAAATAATATAACGTCCAATCTAAAACACAAATATCTTTAACATAAATTGACCTATTCAGTAGTAGGAAGAATACACAATTTCGAAACTGGACGTTTAATCCCAGTGCCTTTGCAACAAACAGTGACAACACGTGTCAAGTTATCCTTGCCCGGATGTGGCTGCATGATTCGACCATACACACTAGACCGAAGGTAAGTTGTCTTCCTTTAACGCGCAACATTTTAAATTGGTTAATGAATACATTTATCTTATTACAAAAGAACTCATTTTATCTAATAAAACTTTATTTTTCAGGGCTATCAATTCCACATGAAACCTTTGCTGTTGGCTTTGCCTGACACACACATTCAAAGCATCACTAATTTTGGAAGATGTCAGGTAAGCTGCAATCTTAATATTCGCTTTACGAGTTCTTATTAAATAAAAACATCTTTTACAATACGCAACAACCCTAACTAAACTCTGACCTGCAATAACTCCATTCTTGTAAGAGATCTGGTGGCAGTTCATCATCCCAGCCTATACCACTAATCCACAGCTTTTGTATAAAAACCTTCGAGATTATAATGCACGGCGTTATCCATCCTAACAGATCATAAAGTCTTGATATTTCCGATATAACCATTCTCTTTGTTTCAGGTGCAGCAGGCGGTGACATCTTCACAGTAAAATGAGACTTATCAGTGATCCGGTACCAGGTAAGTCCTAAAATCTTAGTTACTTTATCAGTTTTAATTTTCATGTTTTTACCAGAACTTTCCTTTAATGTTTTCAATAAGGGCATTTTTTTACTTGTCCACTTTTGCAATTGAAACCTCTTTCTCTCTAATAAACTATTCATTTCATTATAAATTCTTTCTACTTCTGTTTCAGATTGGTACCCTGTCATGTCTGACTTCACCCTTTCAGCCACCAAGGGATACATACTACCTTCACCACATGCAACTTGTTGCGACAACTTGACAGCCAAGTAAGGTGCGCATGATGTACCAAAAGTGACAGCCAGACGTCGGAAATCCTCTATATCCTTAGTAGGATCCTCTTTCCACACGATTCTTGGGAAATCCGCGTTTTCTTGAGCTACTTTCATTTTGCGATACAATTTGACTATGTCAACTGTCAGACAGATCGGCTGTCGTCGCCAACTCATGACAATATTATGTCTCAAATCTGTCTGAAGAGTGGGTCCTACCATAAAGGTGTCGTTTAAAGAGACTCCGTTATTCCCTTTACACGATGCGTTATACACCACTCGCACTTTGGTGGTCAGTTTGTCCTGTCTAACCACTGCATGATGGGGCAAATAAACCGCATCACTTTTATTTCTTTCAGCTTCTTCAACAACTTTCTCCATATGGCCAAGCAATAAATATTCCTTTATCACATCAGTATACTCTTGTTTTAATTCATTATCCCTAGCCAATTTCTTTTCTAATCCTAATAATCTTTTAACAGCAATATTTTTAGAATGACCGTATTTACAAGGTGGATCTTCTGAACGAAAAGGTAGTTTCACGACATAACGCTCATCTTCATTCCTCTCAATCGACTTCGCGTAAAACTCTTCACTCGCCTGTTCTTCAGGCGTAAGAAGCCTTTTCGTTAGAGAAGGTTCAGAATCTAGCTCCCATAAACGTTTTAACATTTCATTCTCTTCAATTTGAGTGTGCATTGCAATCACAGTATTATGGGAGTGTAGACGCTTACTATCCTTACTAACATGGCCTGACACAATACAACCTAAATGGGTGTCTTGCGCAACCGGAGAGCCTGCAGGGCTCTTGATCAGACCTTCCTATAAAATACGGCAATATATGTCAGCTCCTAATAATATATCTATTTTATCAGGACAGTTGAACTT
>NWSH02000150.1:1770131-1780347 GCA_002382865.2 Heliothis virescens
TTTACTCACTGTTATGTTTCATGTCCACAGGTTCGTGTGTAGCCGCCTTTACAATCACAAATTGCTTTTAGCGCCAACTCGCGCCACTTTCCTAAACTAAATTCTAGGTGTGTGATTTGCCAAAAACGCCCTTCGGCTCGTAGGACCATGTACATTATCGGTACAAGGTGCCTTGGAGCCAGGGATACTTTAATGAAAAACAGTACCTCAGAGCAAGACAATTTAATTTTCGTACATCGAACTATATATACTTTTGCATGTAACGAAACCATAGCTTGAATTTAAATTAGGCAACGCCATCTAGTTACATAAATAATAACATTATGTACCATGAATGTTTCTAAACTCAACAAACTTTTCACTTCGTCAAACTGAGCCAGCTCCTGGTGAAAATGAAGTCATCTAATTTTTACAGACGTTCCTAACTAACTAGCCAATTTAGCCTCTATTGTGAACATCAATTGCGACCATTATGTTTATCATTTTGTAAACCACATCCCCAGGAAAACCTGATAGTTACTGATAACTATTCGTANAATTACAAACTTATAATTTGCGGCTTCATACGTTTATTGTATGGAGACCCACCTAAATATATATATATTAATTTAATTTTTAGTATTTGTTGTTATAACGGCAAGGAAAATACATACCTTGTGAAAATTTCAGCTTTCTAGCTATCACGGTTTATGAAATACAGCTTGGCGACAGACAGACAGACAACGAAGTCTTAGTAATAGGGACCCGTTTTACCCTTTTGGGTACGGAACCCTAAGAAGCACTTTCTAATACGCAAAGCATCATATACCTAACTTTGCAGAATCAAGTTGTAAATAATTTCAAGTCCCACATACCTGGAAGGTGGCATTAGCAGCGCCGTGCAGACGGGCGAGGCGCTGGCAGTCGCGCAGCAGCGCGTCGCGGTCGGCGGCGGCGTCCACGGCCACGTGCGCCGACACCACCACGTGCTGCGTCGACAGCGCCCACGCGTGCAGCGAGTGCACGTGCCGCACGCCCGGCAGCCCGGACAGAGATGACACCAGCTCGCGGTATCTAAGGGATTTTACACGATATTGGCGACGGCAGTGCTATATTGCCGACGGCAGCACGATATTGCCGACGGCAGTACTACATTGCCAGCGGCAGTACACTATTCCCGACGGCAGTGCAGTATCGCCGACGGCAGCACAATACTGCCGACGGCAGTACACTATTCCCGATGGCAGTACAATATCGCCAACGGCAGCACGATATTGCCGAAGGCAGCATGATATTGCCGAAGGCAGCACGATATTGCCGACGGCAGAACTATATTGCCGACGGCAGAACTATATTGCTAACGGCAGTACACTATTGCCGGCGGCAGGACATGGCCACTCGGTTTAAACACGTCGCCTGTACCATCGGCAATGTGTATAGCCTTACTGCGGAAATCAATATTCTGTCTATCTCTGGATTTGCTTACTAGTGATAGGATTTTGACATTAGCCCCATACAAGTAATGTCAAATTTCTATCTCTGGTCAGCAAATCCAGAGTTAGATAGGTTATTAGGAACGGCCGTTAGAGTCTAACAAAAAGGCTAGTAGGTACGTATATATTTTGGATCATGTATTTTTCAAATCCGTTTTATTAATGTTTTGATTTTTTCATCGCTAGCGGTTACCCGCGTCCCGTAGAAACTACTCGGCACACCCGGATAAGTTCCTTCAGCCTTCCTCGATAAATAGGCGATATTATATCCAAGAAAGTTAGGTTGGCCATTTCTTAGTTCTGACACTCCTTTTAGCTGGGCTCAGTACTTACGCAGTAGCTTCAAGACACGAGATAGAATTCTTTTGACACTTTTGTAGACGCTTGAGTTATCATTTATAGGTATAGGTAAGAACGTGTGTGCTAGCCAACATGTTCAAATACGTCATATTTTATTATACCACATGAATTTTTGTATACTACATGTATTGATTTGTATAGAATTGGTTCCAACCAACCAAGCGTGCTGGAGAGTTTGTTCTACCATTTCTTCTTCCCAGACAAAACACATAGGAAGTGGTGAAGGGCGGGCGTTTTTGAGGCTGTCTTTTGTATACTTGACCTTCAAAAAGTGCTGATTTTCAGCCTACTTTGAATAAATGCTTGTTGATTTTTGAACACGAGTAAAACCGCGACAGACAACCAGTTTTACATAAAACTTGCACATAAGCTACAAACCTGAAGTTCTTGGGCACGGCCTGCATGAGCATGTTGAGCGCGTCGCGCACGACGCGTGCCGACGTCAGCAGCACGAGGAAGCTGAACACAAACGTGCAGATCGGGTCCACCACCTTCGCTTCCGGCTGCAACCAGCAGTAAGGTTACACACAATGCCGGCGGCAGTACTGTCAGCAAGCTGGCATAAATGCTTCTATATGCCGACGGTCTTCTATGTGATGACGAAAAAAAGTCATTAAAACATCAACAATCGCTTGTTAATAAACTGTAAAAAGGTATATTATACACGTAAGGGCTCGGATTTTTAAGACGATGCTTTTAACAATCGCGCAGTTTGAATGACCCTTCACGTATGTAAAAGTGCGAGAATGTGCAAGACATTTGTGGAAATTATTGGTTTGAGCGATTACACCCTTTTACAGTTTTAAAAATACAATTTTAAAAATTAAGTCAAGAAAATATATAATCTCGTCAAAAAATATCATATTGTTATAGAGGATTTTTTGGAGTACTTACATAGAACTTGATGAGTATAGAGGCGAGGAGCACGCCACAGCTCTGTATGAGATCGCCGATCACGTGGATCAGGGCAGCGCGCAGGTTTATATTCCTGAAATAATACAAGCTATGAACAAAGTGTTGAGTATGAATGGAACAGCAGTGATGAACCATAGAAATGTTAGGATGGATCGCTTGAATAATAAGGATAGTACAATATTTCTTATACGAAATAAAAGTTTGATAAACAAAACCAGCCAAGCGTGAGTCGGACTTGAGGACGAAGGGTTTCGTACCATTTTAAAAAAAATACATTTGTTGTATGTGAGCTGCGCAAAATATTTATTTTATTCCAAAATTTCAGCTGGCTAACTATGACGGTCCATGAGATACGGAGAACAAAATCTTAGTAATATTGGTCTTACCCTTTTTGGGTACCAAACTTTAAAACCTGGAACTACTCAAGACTAGCACTAACCTAGGCTGTGAACCAACAACACTAGCTTCAACGCTGGCTAAATCCTTCATGGTATAGTCTCCATTGACGAGCGCGCCATTGCTGGGTTTCTGTTCCCTGGCGCGGCGGAACAGGCGCCAGCCGCGCGAGCCGCCCGCGTGCGAGTGTGTGTGCGAGTGTGAACACGCCGCGCCGCCGTGCGAGTGGTGGTGAGCTGGCCGACAAAGTAAAAAGGGATCTTAGATGAGGTATTTTGAGGTACAGAACCCCCAAAACAATCAGCATTTTTTTAACGTAAACTATGCACCACTTATGTGTTTTTGCTAGAAATAAAAGTGGCATCATGCTGAGCGAGGGCCGTGTTGCGTGGTTGTGACGCATACTACCCCCTCATGTTTGATTTTTTAGTTTAGCTCCTATTTATGTTTATTGTTATTAATTTAAGATATTGTTATACTTGTATGTATGTATGCGTTTTCAATTACGCAATTAAATGTTTTTTTCTTCTTTCTTTCCTTCTTTGTAATTAACCTATGAAACATTTGTGCATATCTCCTGTTCCGACAAAGGTCCAGACTCCACGAAAACAGATCAAGGAAGTTGACAACCAATAGAATGAAATAGAACAGAAAAAATTACAGACACCACCAGGTCAACCTACCAACGAACGTTAACCTTCCACTATTGTGATAAGGTTGAAAACCTATTGAAATTTAACAGATTTTGGTAAATTAATATGCCAGCGTCCGCACCTGTAACAGTACTCACCAATATCAGAAGCACATCCATGCAACACGAGCGCCAGTATGACATTGAATCCGACTCCACAACCGGAGACGATCATCATCATGTCCGGTTCTATGTTGTACTCGCCGGAGTGCAGCCGGAGTATCGCCACGTACACGAATATGCCCGTTAGGATCCAGATCAGTAGCACTGACAACATCGCGCCCAGGACCTCTGTGGAAATAAATTAAATAAAAAATGTAATTAAAATTAATAATCTGGACATTTATACTAAAGACATTTTAACGCCTCTTCAATAAAAACCTCTACAAAAACTTGACTGGGGGGCTTATACGTGCTGCGGGCACACAAAGGGCTCAAGAAGGAACACGGTGGGTTTTAGTCAGTAAAAGTCTGACACTCCCTCCCGCTGTCACCCACAGCGGGAGGGGTCATACTGATGATTTCCAATCGATATAAAAAAAGGGGGCTTATACGTAAATATATCAGGATTGAAAATAATTGGAAAACATAATATGGTTCTAGACTATCTCACGCTACACATCTAAAGAAGCAAACATTCGGAAAACAGCAAATCATCGAAAATTTTATGTTTATGTCCGTTTCCATATTACCAAAAAAGGACTCCTTTTGCTAATGTATAGCTGTTTTTTGACGTTCATGCTATGAGGTTCGGTCAGTGGGTCATCTTAGGGGCAGAGTTCAAGTCAAAAAATTACTAAGTATACGTCACAGGACCCTGGAATGAATAGGCACTCTTAAAAAGAGGTTACTTACCAGCTCGCTTATACCCGTAAGACATGGAGACGTCAGGCGGCCGCTTGGCGCAGTGGAAGGCCAGCAGCGCGAGGGCGAAGCCCCCGCAGTCGCTCAGCATGTGCGCCGCGTCGCTCATCACCGACAGGCTGCCGGCGAGGTACCCGCCCACCAGCTCGCAAATCTAGAACAAAAGAACATGTTTAATATACAAAGAATATAAGATCTTTCACCAGGGGCCTTGGGCTGCCAACGGCCTCGCGGTTGGAGGTACAGACGACAGCACATCAAGTTACCAATATTTGTCAAATTCCTGCAATCGATTTTCAACCTTATCACAATAGGGTAAGTTTAATATTCGATTGGTAAAATTTGACAGATTCGTTTACGTTGACCTGCTGTCGTCTGTAATTAGCAAGAAGTGAAGGGCATCCTCCTAAATGTTCGTTTTTTGTAGAAGTGGAAGCAAGGGGTCTCGGTAGTGTAACCCGTACGTCTATTATCATTCCTTGCAGCATCACTAAAGGAATTTTAATTTCTGGTAGACAAGCAGTCTTAACAGTATAAAGAACGAATAAGGGTGAAGCCAAACGAGCGTAATTTTCTGCTACATTCATATAAAGAAAATCTGCTACATTCGGTTTCATACAAAAGTCCTATTTGATTCACACGGCAACGCAAAATGAGTTGTCTTTTCTGTTTGTAACGATTTTCTGCGACCGAAATTCTGCGACTCACGACTCAAAAAATTACGCTCGCTTGGCCTCAGCCTCATACTACGCAATCTACTTCCACTCTTCTCTACAATGTGACATCATCACATGACATGCTCATCGAGACTCCTATAATCTATGAATATGTGCACTGACCTGAACATGACATTTGCGCTTTCATATGAACAAGGCACGCTTTATAGGTCACATAAAGTCACATTACACCGCGCTATCTCCCTAGTGCAACTGAACAAAGTACTGCAAATAGGTCAGGTTGGGTAGTTACCGTTTCGTTATTTGTTACAGAACAAAAAATGAGGGAACTCGATGATGACGTTCGGGTATCATTTAACGGCCGTTCCCAATAACCTATCTAACTCTGGATTTGCTTACCAGAGATAGAAATTTGACATTACTTGTATGGGGCTAATGTCAAAATCCTATCACTAGTAATCAAATCCAGAGATAGACAGAATATTGATTTCCGCAGTTAGTCACCTAATGAACGTTATCATGTCCATCTCAAACCCGATTAAAAAATAAACCAAATTAATTTGTTCGAAGCTTCCGTATATTTCCGCAATACACGTACGTAAATCATATCACATAACGGTCTTATTACTGCCCATATTGCTTCATTCTCAAAAAGCTGAATAGAAAAATTAATAACTCCCCTGTACGTATTTTATCCGAAGCCTGCGGTTACGGAGGCGTCGAAGAAACTTCCACCGCTATGAAATGCAGGTTTAACAACCCCTTCTCAAATCTGCCCGACTACTTCTACCATAAAATTATAACGTGAGGAAGAACAGCTTAACGTACCATCTCAGGCACGGGGGTATGGCACCACCTCCAGACTCCTGGCTTTGTATCAATTGAGAAGCTTACCATAAATATCCCGCATAGTACTAGCGCTGTGAAGAGCTGTGGGATGGCGCTCGGAGGCTCCGACTGCAGCTTCCAGTGGCAGTGGTCATCTGTGGTAGGTGTCACTGGCACGTCCGTGTAGGTTTCCTGGAACAAGTAAAAAAAGGTTTTAGATTATGCCTTACAAGATGTAAAAACTAAAAAACTGTTATTCTACATATGTGCCTTCGTGTTTTCGAAGGCATGTTAAATTGGTGGAGCCCGGCTCTCATTCGAAGATCAGCAGTCGTTACGGGGAGTCAGAAGCCAGAAAGTCAGACAACCAGTCTTACAAAGTGTATCTGCTTGCCCAGGTTGATGTCAGATCCATAATCCATATAAAATACTGTTACTCAGCTCCATCCTATTAGAAACGAAGCCGACCCTATCATCATCGCGGAATTCGAGAGCTTTCGCATTTGTGAGTCTATGCATAAACTACCGATCCATGAAATTCCTTTTGACACTCCACTAACCTCCAGTGAATTTTATTTCAATTTTGTAAAAACACCCGTTGTCCAATAAAAAGGATAACAAATGTAGGTACAGCACCTGAACGGATGGTCGTGAAAAACCGTCCGTTTTGGGACTATACGAGGTCGTATCGACAAGATACAATATTGAGCAGGTGATTTATATGGAATTGACAAGGGATAGTTATTTATGGAGATTCCTAAAGTAGAAGCCAGTAGCACCCAACGAAACAAAATTTCCAAAAACGTTGTTAATTTTTTTTATGTATTAAGTTTAAGCTTTCTATGGGGAGACTGCGTTTACGAACATACAAGATAAGTAATATTATTTTTAATGATTAAGTAACTATCAGTCTTTATACACATACTCGTATACGCGTATGTAATCAAAATTCTTAAAGCTAAATTGAAGATGGACTACACAACCCGCATTTTTTTCTCAAACGCGGCAAAGGCGTACAAAATAAGGTCGTAGTTACATAATTTTAAAATAAAATTGGCAAACAAATATAGCTTACATCAAGTTTCTCCATCTTGCCAGTAAACGCCGTTTCTTTTTCTTTAAAATCACAAGAGCTCATATTGGCTAAAGCAATTTTCTTAGACTGACACTTTTATTTGAAGATGGTGGAATGTAAACTTTACAATAAGTGGGTAGGGGATCAAATAAGGCGCCCCATTCGCGCTCAGGCACGAATCGATTGGATGATTACAGAGCAAAAAAGAATTGAATCTTTAGGATAAACACTCTTGCCTTCAAATATTGTAAGACATCTTATTAATGCCACGGAATGAAAAAAAAACACTCTCCATTTATTTATTTATAAGTGTATAAAAATGCAACTTTTATAAGCTTGTATGCACTTTCAAAGTTAGAAACCAAGGACTGACTCAAGGTGATGGAAAACATCTCGAGGAAACCTGGACTATAAAGTCTGAATTAAACCCGCATTGAGCAAGCGTGTTAATTAAAGAGGCTTTGTCCCGAAGTGGGGCGATACAAAGGCAGATGATGATGTATTTGTGCTCGAAATCTAATTTAAATCTATACTAATCAATATCAATATTATAAAGCTGAAGAGTTTGTTTGTTTGAACGCGCTAATCTCAGGAACTACTGGTCCGATTTGAAAAAATATTTCAGTGTTAGATAGCCCATTTATCGAGGAAAGCTATAGGCTACTTTTTATCCGGGTGCGCGCCGTAGTTTCCACGGGAAAGCGGGTGAAACCGCTGGCGGAAGCTAAATAATAATAAGTACTAGTGCTAGAGCTTACACAAAGTGGTGCTGACAATACGACAATAAATGAAAACACGGACAATAATATTGCACCCCTTTGTATAAAGTTTTCATAGTAAATAATAAAGTCAGTATTGCGTCGACATACAAATATTACATCAACGCTGTCCCACGAACTGAACGACTTGTTTTTCCGTGCGAAATATATGTATTTTACATATATTTCGCACGGAAAAACAAGAGCCATTCAACTTTTATTGACTAGCCCAGATTGCGTCGCTCCGTGAATGGCTCGCTTTAGCTACAAGTTCTTTAATAAATCTATCACAAGTGGGTAGACGTACTTGCTTAGTTTGTTTTAAGAAAATTACTTTTACAAAATGTCGTCCCATTCTTAGACAGGGGTTACACGATCAGTCTGGCGTCAGTCCAGTCCGTCAGTCTGGTCAGAATGTTGGGAGAATGATCGTGTAACCGGTTGATTGACGGACTGATGTCCAAAATGTGTTTTTTGTCCGTCAGTCTGAGACTGATGCCAGAATGACGCCAGACTGATCGTGTAACCCCTGTCTTATACTTCAACTAGTATATTTGCTTCAATATACAGATGTTAGCTTCCTCCAGCGGTTTCGCCCGCATCACGTGAGGACTACTCCGCGCACCTAGATAAAATGCAGCCTATATGATATATCCTTCCTCGGTAAAAATGGGCTATTTAACACATTTTTTTATCTGTAGGTATCTATAATATGTACAGACGACAGCAGGCCAACACGTATACGAATCTGTCAAATTTTATCAATCAAACATTAACCTACCCCCATTGCGATAAGGTTGAAAATCGATTGCGGAAATTTGACAGATTGTGGTAACTTGATGTGCTGTCGTCTGAACTTAGTTCCTATATATCAGAGAGATAACATTAGTAAAAGCAAGAAAGACAGTTATAAGAACGAAGATAAGTTTGGAATTGAAAGAATTTCTTAATTTAAAAGGCGTTAAGATTTATCTTAACGTTTTAAGGCCATTCGAAATGGGCTCCGTACAAAAATTCCAATAGGACGTCTCACGTACTAGCAGGGCTATAAAAATAATGTATTTCCTTTACGCCTAAGTATTTTTCGAGCTCAGTAACAAACGTAAAAGTCGATAAATTAACATTATTTTATTACTAGCCGTTACCCGTGTAAATCAGCCAAGTGCGAGTTGGACTCGCGCACGAAGGGTTCCTTACGTAGAACTAGTCAAAATCATTTTCCGGGCAGCAAAACATAACTTTGTTTATCATACAAGTATATGAATAACAAAGTTATAATTTGCGGTTTCATACGTTTATTGGACCCGCCTTAATATATATTTTTTTAATTTTTAGTATTTGTTGTTATAGCAGCAACGGAAATACATCATTTGTGAAAATTTCAGCTTTCTAGCTATCACGGCTTATGAGATACAGCCTGGAGACAGATAGACAACGGAGTCTTAAGCCGAATTTACATTACGAAAGTAGTGGCACGAAATTAGTTTTATGACATTAATTTCATCAATAATTTCACGTGTAAATTTGAAGTTTCATAATGCATGCATTTATTTCGCGACACTGGATTAATTTCGTGCCATGCGCATATTTTTTGTAAAACTAATGTCATGCAACTGCTTTCACGATGAAAACGCGACACGAAACTAGTGTCGCGAAAGCATGTTATGCGCATTTGGTACACTTCGCACTTGGTACACCATGCTCAAATGGTACACTTCGCAAATGGTACACTTCTCAAATGGTACATTTCGCAACTGGTACACTTCTCAATTTGTACATTTCGCAAAAGGAGCACTTTTTAAGATGAGTGGAGATTTGGAAGGAATTGACTAAAAAATGAGAAAATTTTTGGTTTGGGTGGACAAAATAATTTTAATTAAACTTTACATTATCGCTATAACATTTTTTTTAATAAAAAAAAGTCACTGGAAAATAGTTAAAGTATAATTATGTAAGAAAAAAATAGATTTACAGCATAAAGGTGTCATGATAAAAGACATTAAGTACGATAATTATTGTTATTAAGGTGCATGCGACGACTAGAAGCGGGAAATTCAAATATAAAATGGTTTTTTCATGTTTTACCTAAGTTAACATTCAATATGAGGCGTGATCTTATGATTGGCGGTTATAATATCCCACAAAGTAATTTCTGATGTCCTTGTTTAACTCCGAAACTT
>NWSH02000150.1:1787268-1803542 GCA_002382865.2 Heliothis virescens
ATCTAGACTTGCCAATTTCAGTGGTACACCAGCCTTTCAACTACAACACAAACTTCCTCAACGATTTTTCAACCTTAATCACAATGTGGAATGTTTGTTCGAGTACAAATTGACAGATTTGGGTAGGTTACTGTCTGTAACGTATGATCGATCATTTCCTGCGTCATCGTACAGAACAAAATATGGGTCTTTTTGACATAAAATTTTTGATCTTTCGTAAATTTACATACAGAAGGCGAAATTCGACCTATATCGAATTGTGGAGCAAATTCGCCAAACCAAGTAGGCGTAGCTTACGAAAGGGAGCTAGCGGGGCATTGTGCCCCGCCTGTTCGGGGGCCAAGCTCAGGGATGACTGAGGGATTGATGAAAGTTACTCTAATTTTTAATAAGACCAGGTGGGGCGACTAAAAAAAGCTCGCATGCATGTTCGCGCATGATACGCCTATCCTTTTTTTTTTTTTTCCTTTAGTCGGGGGCCTCATTTTACTATTTGCCCGGGGCCGCGGCTAATAGCTACGCCAAGAACTGATTAAATCTTCAAATACGATACAAAGAGAACTTGAAGCTTCAAGGAATATTCACAGGGTTAAGGGCTTTGAGTTCCGACTTAAAATATTCTTTTGGGGAAACAGAATATCTTGTGTGGGCTTTCCTGCAGAGGGATAAGAAGGCGACCGAATGGTGTTTTAAGTGGAATAGGTTGCAGAAAGGATTTTAATTATACATTTTGTATATCAAGATTGAAATTTATTATTTGTATATTGAACGTGGATGTAGTATACAGCTGTGGAGGGACAAAGAAATGATGGATGGATTGTATGAAAGTTGAACATGGTCGAAAAATATGGAGAGGAAAACATGCCGCTTTGACACCACAGAAAATATAAAATTGGGATAGGTCAGGTAAATGGATGATGTTTTTTTTTTTTTTGTATTTCTTAATCAAAGTTAATATATGGCTTTTCGAAAGTCCGTCCGCTGAAACATGTTACCCTAGGATCGTTTTTTTTTCGCGGATTACCTCAAAATTGATTTTAAGGAATCTGCAATCGTCCTAATTAATATAACGTTAGCACATTCATTAAGTTAATTATTAATATTTTTTCTCATAGAGTAGGCGATTAAATAAAATGGAAATAACTAGACAAAGGAAATATGTTCAGAAGAAATAAAAATGGCGCTGCTCAATAGTGTTTCTCAGATAAAATATCCGAAACGTCTTTTGTTTTCTAAAAATACTCCAGAAAACTGACTAACTGTTCGGTGTTGCCAAGTTTGGCAGCATTGATTGACACTGCAACGCAGCTGCATCAATATAGATATCGGTCTGGCTGGTGTTGGAGCGTTATACCCGTGTCTTGAATTAATTTGAGTAGCAGTGTAGGACCTAGTTCTTTGTCCGAAATTCATGTGATTGGTTTAGTCTTTTTGACTTGAATACAGACAACAGCACATTAACTACCTAATCATGTCCAAATTATTCGTAAATAGATTTTCAACCTTATAATAGTGGAAGGTGAATTTTGACAGTTCAGGTTAGGCATGAGACCGATTATAAAACGAATCTGAATCCGATTGCTGTCAGAAATACATATCGATGATATTTCAATATGAACTGATTTTAGAAAAACTTAAAAGAATCGGTTATACGATAACGAAACGAAAATCTAAATTGCAACCAACTAAATCGCGACACAACTAACTCAAATTATCTTATTACGTTTTTTCATAGTTTTCATATACATTCGTTCTCTATCACTTCATAAGACCGAAGAATAATTAGTTGGACTGAAGAGAGAGCGAATTTCATTCTTTCTTTTTTCTATCAATACGAGATCGTCGAAGAACAAGAGAATGAAGCGACTTTTCGCAAGCAAGCCAACATGCAGATTTTGGCGGTTTTATTGTTCTTCTCGTTTTCGATAGTTTATATTCATTGTTTTCTCATCACTCACCGAACGAATACTTAAGTTGTGAATGAGAGAGAGCGAATCTTATTCTTTTTTCTTCTATCATATGAGATTGTCGAAAAACAAAAGATGAGCGAATTTCTGGCAGCAAGCAATCATTGCACATTTTGGCGGTTTTAATGAATTTAATATTGAAAAAGAAATTTATAAACTAGAAGATTGAGTATAGGATCCTAATTCTAATTGCAACTATTTAATATTTATTGGAAAATTGCAATAATTAACTATTATTCATGTTTGGCAGAGTTTCGGTTATTTGATTGATGGGTATTCACAACTTAGCCAGCCATCGACTGCAAGCATGGTAAGGTAATAAATGCTTCGGTCAATGGCGCATGTGTCGTAGTGAGTGGTGACGTTACGAACGTTAGTAGGTAGCTTCCCAACGTTTAACATAGTAGATCATTTGTCGAGTCGAATTGCATAATCCGCGTATTACTGTACCCCAGAGCCGTTATCAAAGCAGGGCGGTATGTATACGAGCGGTTAACCTTAGCGGATTGTCATTCGCGATAACGTGTCTAACATTTGGCGGCTCAGTTTCAGCCGCATTGCTAGGGTGACCATTGTTAACAAAATAAAACAGGTTAATTAAAAACAAACAGTTTTTCAGTAAAAGTTAGACTAAAAAAATTTTGTAGATTGTGAACTGTGTGTTTTTTTGCAGTCGGCATGATTTCTGTCACGGCTGGCGCTGCGGGGCTCGGGTCACGCGAGTTTATCGTCGCCAATAGCGTTTAACCGCTCAACGCATGCAGCTTCGGCTTTTGCTGGGGCGAGTGCGGGCCAGCTCAGCCGCGTGGCCGAGTGTTACAACACACTGCTCTCAACTCGGGCCCGCCTGCCTCGCGCATAGAATTAGATCCTATTACGTCAACTTCTAGTTTTAAATTTTCTTTTCAATATGTAATTCATAAAACCGCCAAAATCTGCAATGATTTGCTTGCTTGCAGAAATTCGCTTCATCTCTTTTGTTTTTCGACAGATCTCATATGATAGAAAGAAAGAAAGAATGAAATTCGCTCTCTCTCATTCCAACTAAGTATTCGTTCGGTGGAGTGATAGAGAAACAATGAATATGAAAACTATCGAAAACGTAAGCTATTAGATTTGGTTAGGTTGGTTGTCGGATTTAGTTGGTTTCAGATTTTAGATTGTTCGTTTTCGTTATCGTATAACCGATTCTTTTAAGTTTTCTAAAATCAGTTTTCTCATATTGAAATATCGATACGATATGATTTCTGACAGCAATCGGATTTCAGATTCGTTTTGATATATCGGTCTCATGCCTAATNCTCTCTCATTCCAACTAAGTATTCGTTCGGTGGAGTGATAGAGAAACAATGAATATGAAAACTATCGAAAACGTAAGACATAAAACCGCCAAAATCTGCAATGATTGGCTTGCTTGCAGAAATTCGCTTCATCTCTTTTGTTCTTTCGACGGATCTCGTATGATAGAAAGAAAGAAAGAATGAAATTCGCTCTCTCTCATTCCAACTAAGTATTCGTTCGGTAGAGTGATAGAGAACGAATGAATATGAAAACTATCGAAAACGTAATAAGATAGATTTGGTTAGGTTGGTTGTCGGATTTAGTTGGTTTCAGATTTTAGATTGTTCGTTTTCGTTATCGTATAACCGATTCTTTTAAGTTTTCTAAAATCAGTTTTCTCATATTGAAATATCGATACGATATGATTTCTGACAGCAATCGGATTTCAGATTCGTTTTGATATATCGGTCTCATGCCTAATCTGAATCTGTCAAATTTCACCTTCCACTATTGTGATAAGGTTGAAAATCTATTGACGAAATTTGACAGATTGAGGTAGGTTAATGTGCTGGTGTCTGTATTTCAAGTCAAAAGAACTAACCCAATCAGCATGAAATTCGACAAAGAACATGGGTTCCTACACTGCTACTCAAATTAATTCAAGACACGGGTATAACCGCGGTCCAACACCAGCCAGACGATATCTATATTGATGCAGCTGCGTTGCAGTGTCAATCAATGCTGCAAACTTGGTGCACAACCGACATTTAGGTCAGTTTTGCTTGGAGTATTTTTAGAAACAAAAGACGTTCGATATTTTATTCTGAGAACACTATTGAGGAGCGGCCATTTTTAGTTTTCTTCTGAGACATATTTCTGTTGTCAGTTTATTTTCATTTTATTTTATCGCTATCTCTATGAGAAAATAGTTTAAATAATTTAATCTTAATGTATGGCTAACGTTATTTAATAGGAGATTGGCAGATTCCTTAAAATCAATTTTTGGAGGTAATCCGGAAAAACGACTAGGGGTAACTGTTTCAGCGGACGTCTTTCGAAAAGTTTCATATATTAACTTGATAGTAAATACAAAAAAAAAAACATCATCATTTACCTGACTTTATCCCAATTTTATTTGTGGTCAAAGCGGCATGTTTTCCTCTTCCATATTTTTTCGAGCCATGTCAACTTTCATACAATCCATCCATCATTTCTTTGGTCGCCTTCCACTGTATACATACATCCACGTTCATATACAAAATAAATTTCAATCTTATATACATGTATATTAAATTCCTTTTCGCAAAGCTATTCACTTAAGCACCATCGTCGCCTCTTATCCCTCTGCAGGAAAGCCCACAAAGATATTGTCCCCAAAAGAATATTTTAAGTCGGACTCAAAGCCCTTTAATCCCTGTGGAATATTCCTTGAAGGCTTCAAGTTCTCTTTGTATCGTATTTTGAAGACGTTTGAATCAGTGGCGTAGCTAGGTAGCCGCGGGCCCCGGGGCAAATAGTAAAATGAGGCCCCCTAAAGGAAAAAAAAAAAGGGATATGTATCATGCGCGAACAGAGCGAGCTTTTTTTTTAGGTCGCAACCTGTCTTTATTAAAAATGAGAGTAACTTTCATCAATCCCTCAGGTTCATCCCTGAGCTTGGGGGCCCCCGGAAATGGGGGCCCGGGGCACTGCCCCAGCTAGCCCCTTCGTAGCTACGCCACTGGTTGGAATGCCCCAATTCGAATTTATAGGTCGGATTATCGGCCTTCTGTTGGTAATTTACGAAAGACAAAAGTTTTATCAAAAGGACGCCATATTTTGTTTGTAGCGATGGAGCAGGAAACTGATCGATCAACGTACAGACAGGTGAACCTACCCAAATCTGTCAATTTTGCTTATCGAACATTAACATTCCACTATTGTGATAAGGTTGAAAATCGTTTGAGGAAGTTTGATGGTTGTGGTAGGTTGAAGGGCTGTGGTCTGTACACGTGAAATTGCAAGGGTCTAGAAGCTTGATACTTTACATAAACCTTGGAATTCAGATCAAGTGTGCACTAACAGCTCTTATTTGGATACACCATACACCATTTACTTCAATTTTCAAGATGATATATTGCCTGCCGGGGCTGAGAGATTGTTCGCGCGAATTACCGCGGCCTTGGTACATAAAAGGAAGAAAGTCCAGAAGGAAGATGGTAGGTTTTAGTCATTAAAAACTTTATAATAAAACGTGGCCCTAAGAAAGTGTAAACCATCTTCTCGAACAAAGTTGAAGCTTTAAACCTAGTCCTAAACCCGGTACTTTTTAAAACCACGTTTTACAAGGTGGTAAGAGTATGACACTCCCTCACGCTGTACTCACAGCGGGAGGGGTCATTTGGTGACATCCCACCAAAAAACAAGGATAATATATTGCTGCGTAAAATAAATAAATTTTATTCGCTATCTTATGTTGGGAAGTCCCATGAAATTAATTTGTCAGTATTACCTTAGTCTGTTGATATGATGTAACTAATCGTTGCTTCGCTTGACCGCCTCCGAGGAAGCGCGTGGATGGGTAACCCAGCCATTTCAGAGACCGTTAGATGTTTAGCTTGTCAACAGTTACAACTGACATCAACGAACAAAAATACAGCATAATTACGTCAATTTACTTTTCAGACTCAAATCTATACAAATATTATAAAGCTAAAGAGTTTTTTGATTCGACTAGCTAATCTCTGGAACTATTGGACTGATTTGAAAGAAATTTCAGGGTTTGCTAGGCCATTTATCGAGGAAGGCTATATCACATATACTTGGGCTATTTTCATCGAGTTTCACGGAGTAATTTCCATGGGACGCGGGTGAAACATCAAGCTTTAATAAAATCTATTTAGATTTAACAACTTTCATTACATATTTAGGTCATATACAAACATAGCAATCAACACGCAACGGATGTAAAAATCCCGCTACGAAAAAACACACTACAATAATAAATATGTAGTTCGCTCTTATCACAGCAATTATTTATTCGACAAAAACCTTTGATAACACCCGCTGACGACCACTCCAACATTTTAATATTTCGCTATGCATACATTTTGATTATGGAAGCCAAAAGCCAGATTTGGCAACCAGTCCTACCAAGAGGTATCGGGTTACCTAAGTAACTGGGTTGAGGAGGTCAGACAGGCCGCCGCTCCATGTAGAACACTGGTATTCAATTATTTATTATTTAACATCGAAGATAGAGCCTTATGCATGTACCATGCACTTACACAGTGTCCAACAGAAGGCTCTACTTAATTTGGGGACCTATACAAGTTTATATTGCCTGAAGAAGGCAAGCGTCGTCGTCGTAGTCATAATAAATCCACTGCTGGACTGCTGCCTCCCCTTATCTGGGGTGATTTACCCATATTCACCGCGCTGGGCATGCGTGTTGGTGAGCGCAGTGTGGGATATTTTAGCTCCGGAGATGCTGCTGCCCATCTCCACGCAAGTCATTTAATATCCCACTCGGTGCTGTGTAATGGTTATACCGCTACCAGTCGGTGTCCAGAGCCTCGTCCGTTTTTCAGCAGGGTGCACGGGCTGGTGAGGTTGGCAATAAAGGATGGATGATGTTGACTTGCACTCTTACAACACCCAACGTAGGAACGCAAGCAACGACAATTAATGGGCACCGCTTTTGCGGACAGAATCCCGACTTAGGTTGGGATGCTCGATTTAAGTTTAACGTTATTCTAACATTAACCAGCCGTGAATTGGCACCTATTGGTCACACAGATGTCAAATCGCCAATTTGACCAATGAACGACCAACTCACCGCTAGTTAAGGTAAATTTATCGTTAAAGTTATCGAGTAAGCCAGCCTTAATTGGCAAAAAAACAAACAGAACGGCAACGAAGGCTTAGTAATGGGGTCCCGTTTTACCCTTTGGGTACGGAACCCTAAAAATGGCAGCGTTGTCCCTTCTACAAACTGGGAGCGCGACCTTCTCACACACTGCGGGTATTTGCATGGTGGCTAAATAACTTTGTATCGCAACTTTACTGGGTCATGGGATACTACGGTATTTTAATTAGCTACTGTTGTGCCCACAAGCGCGCGCTCTGATAAAAATATTGTTGAACGATTATGTTTGAACCAGTTTAGACGAAATTTTAATATTTAAAATGTTCTATTATCAAAAGTACGTTTTGACGATTTCATGAATTCGCTGCAGTCGGCAGTTACAGTCGGCAGTTACAGTCGGCAGCTCGCTTCGAACACGTACCTTTAAACTCTTTACTATCTAAGTACAGACAACAGCACATAAGTTACCACAATCTGTCAAATTTCTGCAATGGATTTTCAACCTTATCACAACAGTGCGTATGTTATATACGTTGACTTGCTGTCGTCTGTACCTTAATAACAAGATTAATGCGTGAGAATCGATTACACGATTTAGCTTCACCAGATTAACGGTTTTGGGAAATCTAGGTTTTCTTCTTAACAGAATTAGAGTCTTTTCGCTAGGTACTTATTCATCGAAGCGCCACCGTTTTGAAACGCACCTAACGAAGCGCACCTTTATTTTTCCTCGGAGCGCACCTTTTAGTTAGAATTTTATTAAATTGTTATCAGGAGCAGGGGCGCTACTAAAAGGTGCGCTTCGAGGAATAGTAAAGGTGCAATTTGTTATTTAGACTGTATTGAAACACAGTACAGACGACAGCAGGTCAACGTTCACGAATCTGTCAAATTTTACCAATCAAACATTAACCTACCCCCATTGCGATAAGGTTGAAACTCGATTGCAGAAATTTGACAGATTGTGGTAACTTGATGTGCTGCTGTCTGTACAATTTAGATTATTTGGACATCTAGTAATCCAATTCAGACAGCGGTTCCACCCGCCTCCCTTAGGAACTTCTTTGAGTATCCGGATAAAAAGTAGCCTTTGTCTTTCCTTGATACATGGACAAGCCCCGAAAGATGTTTTTTTAAACAGATAGGTATTAGAAATCTAGCATAAGTACCTACATAAGTTATGTTACAAAGTTCATGATTCGAGCTCATAAAAGCTAAGGTCTTCATAAATCTTCAATTTTTTTTGCTCAATCGAACCAGTTTATGTAAGTAAATATACCTAGTAGACCAGGGTCGATAATTTTTGAATAAAAAATAAATTATAGTAGAATGAAACCTATTCCAAAAGGAAGAGAACATGATAAAAATGGAAGAAAAAATAAATTCCACTCCATTCGTGGTCGGGAAGTGGGAGGGGGGGAGCTTTTAAGGGTAAAAATCGGTTTATCGCGATTTTCGGCGAAACTACAAGTCCTATAGAAAAAAGTTGAATGACGAAGTTGTAGGTAATAAAAAGATCTACAACTTTTGTATTTCAACTTTTTTCACATACCTCATAATTTTTGTAGAAAATTCAAAAAACTAAGTTTTTGGTTTTTTATTTTTATCTTCTACAAAAAAAGTTTTTTTCTTACCAAATTTGGTGAAAACTTGTCTTTGTATGTACCAAACACACTCTAATTTTTTGGAATTGAAATCTTTATTTTTTCACCTGATATTCATTTAATATCAAAAAAGTACCCTAATTTTCAATCGAAAATTCACGCGTCAAAATATAAGCTTTTTTAAAAAAATCGGTGGGTTTTTTGTTCGTTGATATCTCTACTTTTTGATAGTCTAGAATAAAATAAACGTTACTATGGAAAATGTTCTCATAAAACGCAATAAACAAGAAGTCGAATCGAATTCTTTTTGTTATCATTATGTACAATTTTAAGCTATTTATTAAAAATAACACTGTAATTACACATGTAGCGTAAGATTTCATGGGATTTCATGAAAAACAGTATAATACTGTCACTCATGTCTTATCAAATATAAAAATTATTAACTTATCTGATTGTTAAATATTTTAAATTATATTTTTTTTACTTGTCAATGTACAGACGACAGCAGGTCAACGTATACGAATCTTTCAATTTTTACCAATCGAACATCAACCTTCCACTATTGTGATAAGGTTGAAAATCTATCGCAGAAATTTGATAGATTGTGGTAACTTGATGTGCTGTCGTCTGTACCATGAAATCTTACGCTACATGAGTAATTACAGTGTTAATTTTAATAAATAGCTTAAAATTGTGCATAATGATTACAAAAATAAAATTCGATTCGACTTCTTGTTTATTGCGTTTTGTGAGAACATTTTCCATAGTAACGTTTATTTTATTTTAGACTATCAAAAAGTAGAGATATCAACGAACAAAAAACCCACCGATTTTTTTAAAAAAGCTTATATTTTGACGCGTGAATTTTCGATTGAAAATTAGGGTACTTTTTTGATATTAAATGAATATCAGGTGAAAAAATAAAGATTTCAATTCCAAAAAATTAGAGTGTGTTTGGTACATACAAAGACAAGTTTTCACCAAATTTGGTAAGAAAAAAACTTTTTTTGTAGAAGATAAAAATAAAAAACCAAAAACTTAGTTTTTTGAATTTTGTACAAAAATTATGAGGTATGTGAAAAAAGTTGAAATACAAAAGTTGTAGATCTTTTTATTACCTACAACTTCGTCATTCAACTTTTTTCTATAGGACTTGTAGTTTCGCCGAAAATCGCGATAAACCGATTTTTACCCTTAAAAGCTCCCCCCCTCCCACTTCCCGACCACGAATGGAGTGGAATTTATTTTTTCTTCCATTTTTATCATGTTCTCTTCCTTTTGGAATAGGTTTCATTCTACTATAATTTTATTTGACTTTTTGCCTAGTTGAAAGGGATTGGCACTGGTCTATAGAACATCTTTTCGTATTTAATTATACCTGTTAAGATATTAATAAACTTCATAGAAATCTATAATTAGATTTTAGTTGTGGGTCGGTAAAACTAAGTTTTTAATAATTCGAAGATACCTATACTAATAGGTATAATAAAGAGAAAACATTATTTTGTCTTTTTAACCGACTTCCCAAAAAGGAGGAGGTTCTCAATTCGACCGTATTTTTATTTTATTTTTTTATGTATGTTCACCGATTACTCGAAGATGGCTGGACCGATATTCAAAATTCTTTTTTTGTTTGAAAGGGTGTTCTTCACAGGTGGTCCCATGGTAAGGAGACCAGGATCTGATGATGGGATCCTGGAGAAATCGTGAGAACTCTTCAAATTTCATACGCTTTTTTACGTCGATGATATTATTACCGGAGCGACTGTCACTGTGGGTGGGTTGGTATGAGTATTAATAAAGATACTATAGTTTTAAACCCGAAAACTGAAAAGCATAAAATAAAAAACTTTTTACAAAAAAACAAAACCGACTTCACAAAAAAACACTGAAAAGGAAAAAAATAAAACTTTTACTCTAAAGGCTCCGAAACTATTGAACCGATTTGAAACAATCTTTCACTGTTGGAAGCTAGACTATCCCTGAGTAACGTAGGCTATATTTTGTCCAAATACGGGAAGTAGTATTCCCGAGACGCGGGTGAAACCGCGAGGAGCAGCTACTAGCAATATAATTGGACTAGCTTCCGCCAGCGGTTTGTCCCGCTTTCCCGTGGGAACTACTGCGCGCACCCGGATAAAAAGTAGCCTATAGCTTTCCTCGATAAATGGGCTATTTAACACTGAAATAATTTTTCAAATCGGACCAGTACTTCCTGAGATTAGCGCGCTCAAACAAACTCTTTAGCTTTATAATATTAGTAAGTATAGTATAGATTAAGAAGTATAATAATAAAAATCGATAATTTAATAGGTGCTTGATAAAATTCGTTATTTCGTTACATCGTTAGTGCGAAAATAATCCAAATTGTAAAGATATTAATTATATTGTTTGATAATGATTAGCTACAATATTGACTGTTCAATCTTCAAGGATTTAGAGCATTGTAGAAATAATAATTATATTGTGGGAACCGAATTATTGTGTGGGAAACAGATGATTTTACTTTACTATGATAAAATCAATATCTATACTTTACTAATGTTTTTATTGTTTGTATGTAGGTAGGTAAAGGTTCGGAAACGACTGAACCCATTTGAAAAAGTGTTTCACTGTTGAACTAGACTATCCAGAAACCATTAGAATCAACCTTAGTTACATTCTTTTTGACATTCATAAGTGCTTGTAAAGACCTAAATGAAGTAAATGATTTGACTTAGACATAGGCTATATTTCGTCTGGTTACAGGAAGAAGTTCCCCAGGGAAATCATCATCATCTGCCTAGCCTTTTTGGCGGCTTCCAGTCTAACCGGATGCAGCTGAGAATCAGTGATACCATGGAGCGACTGCCTGTTTGACCTCCACAACCCAGTTAAGTAATTGGGCAGACCAATACCCACTTGTAAGACTGGATGTCAGATTTTCTGGCTTCTGACTACCCATAGCGACTGCCAAAGATAGTCAAATGACAGCCGGGACCCACAAGTTTATCGTGCCTTCCGAAATTCGTTATGACAAGATCGTAACTCATCCACGGACGGTCGGTCCAAGCACCAAGCGTTTCTTAACTTTATGATCGATCGATCCACGCGGCTTTCACTTACGGCCGTTCCCAATAACCTATCTAACTCTGGATTTGCTTACCAGAGATAAGAATTTGACATTACTTGTATGGGGCTAATGTCAAAATCCTATCACTAGTAAGCAAATCCAGAGATAGACAGAATATTGATTTCCGCATCTAGGCACGAGCTCTTCTAGTAAAACAATTAGTAGATAATATGCATGCACTCAAAATCAACCAACTAATTTAATACATAAAAACTTCGAGTTTAAAGTTCAAAGACAAAAAAAGGGTTCAAAGACTAAATGANCTAGGCACGAGCTCTTCTAGTAAAACAATTAGTAGATAATATGCATGCACTCAAAATCAACCAACTAATTTAATACATAAAAACTTCGAGTTTAAAGTTCAAAGACAAAAAAAGGGTTCAAAGACTAAATGATTTGGTTCTGTTCAAGGCTGTTTAAAAGTGGACCTTTGTACCTATGTTATTTTTACAACATACCAAAATATGTAGTCAGTTATATTATTTACTTGTAATTAAAGACACTAACATGAGACTTTTTTAACTTCATTTTAATCCATAGATTATGCATATTTAACTTAACACAACAAAAAACTGGGTTGATGAATAATTGAAATAATTTATAAAAATCATGAATATTTTTATGATAACTTATTTTGACATTATTTTCCTGTAACTAAAACAATCTATGGTACTTCCATCATATATTTACTTACATCTGAAATTGAAATCCCATTTACCACATATAAGATTAGATATTAGATACATACACACAAACATTTTATTCACTGATAAAACCATTAATCTGTCTGCATGTATATTGTTATCAGTGTAATATCTAATATTGTAAATTATAATAATATGTGTAAAACTATTAGCTTCTACTTCCTAGATAATCTTAACTTTAACTGTATTATATTAAGTTTAAGTTAAGATTATTTATAGTAAAGAGGAAACATTTTTAGGGTTCCGGATCCAATGGGTAAAACGGGACCCTATTACTGAGACTCCGTTGTCTGTCTGTCTCCAGGCTGTAGTTATAAGCCGTGACAGACAGAAAGCTGAAATTTTCACAAATGATGTATTTCTGTTGCCGTTATAAGAACAAATACTAAAAATTAAATAAAATATATTAAGGGGGTCCCCATACAATAAACGTGTGAAACCGCAAATTATAACTTTGTAATTCATATTATGAAAAACAAAGTTATTTTTTGCTGCTAGAAAAATTGGCTAGTTGTAGGTAATAGATACTTCCATTTTTCATAGATAAGACTCGCACTTGGCCGGTTTTTTTATTGTACCCTAAAGGCTTTGAAACTGCTGAACCAATTTGAAAATTTTCTGCACTGATAGATAGAAAGCTACACAGTTAGCATATAATAACATATATATATGTAAAACTAATAGCTTCTGTAGCCTAGAAATTTTTTACTCAAACCTAACATTATAACAATGGTCTTAGCAAGTAGGTTTGTTATTCAATATTAAGGCGGTCATAAAAAGGCAGTAAAACAAAATCAATAATTATTTATTCGCTCAAGAATTAAGGCTATTTTTTTTTTTTGGCGTTAAAAATAGTCCCATTTACATAAATACCAAAGCCCTGTTTTAGTACTCAGCTGATTTATTTGACAGTTTGATTATTGTCTAAATATACATTTTTATGCTGTAACTGGCTTAATATACCGTAAGGAAAACTTGTTCAAGGAATAATTTTAAGTTAAATATAAGTTAGTAACTTCCTCACCATTGTCTTGATAGCTCATCATAATATTATACCATCTGCATCACCTCTTAAAGGAGCATTTTACCAGTATTGCAAATTAATAAGGGTTTAGACCAGGGTTCGAAAATATCTAATATCTATACTAATTTATAATCCGGGTGCGCCAAGTAGTTCCCATGGGACACGGGTGAAACTGCTGGCAAAAGCTAGTTTCTAATAAATATCAAAATATATTGGATGGATGTATATCCTTTGAACCCGATTAACCCAGCATGTCCGGTGCTCCTCCACGGATGTGTGACAGACATGATCAGCTGTCATTTCATGATACAAAAAACCGTCATCTTTTTTTTTTGATAGCCTATATTGTCCCACTGCTGGGCAAAGGCCTCCCCATCTCGTTTCCACACCTCTCAGTCTTTTGCGCGTTCCCACCAAGTCATCTTATTTGTAAAAAAAACAAGTTCTCTAACTACAAAACAGAGTCAAAATATATAAGACTGATAATAATTAAGAGAGGATATTACCAAAACTTCTAAAGTATGTACAACATTCTAGTGCTATCTTATCATCATCAAATATTTGTTTAAGAAATTTGTTTAAGTAACTAGCCTCTATGCATGTTGCTTTGTCCTTAAAATTATAGGTATTTAGATTATGTAAATTTTTGTGTGGAATGTAATCAGAAATATTTAAATTCCTGAGTTTTATTCTGTCATGTTAAATAACAAGGAAAATGTATTAATTTTGTGTATTTAAATGTGTGTGAGAAACGAAATAGTTACTCATTAGAAAAATATTCATGCAACCAGGTTAATAATAATAAAAACTTGATTCTAGTTTTTTGCAGCAAAATTTATATTATTATATATGATAATTATTTTATACTGAATCAATGCTACAATAAATAGGGCAATGAAAAAATACGTAATGTATTTGTTTTACCTCAGACAACAAAGGGGCTCTGTCCAGATGCTCTGAGGAGGCGAAGGCTGGCTCGAAGTACGGCACACGGTCCCTGGAGTCGTACCGGGAGCCCCCATCGTCCCACATCCGAGCCTCAAGCTCATCAGACATTCTGGCGCCGACAAACGAAAAAAAAACAAGCAAAATCTTTCACTCAACTGAACACATATTTTATCCTCTAAATACACACAAAACTTATCCACACATTACAGCATATCAATGCCTATAACAGCTTTAAACTATATTATCATAGAATTATTGTCCTTTATTAGCGTACGAGATAATACGGCGATAATTATCTCAGTGTACTTGATCGCTCGCGTATTTCCACTGCCGACGGAACTTGTGTTCTGAAACTGATATCGTCGGTCGTGGCAATCTGTTTCTCATTGACGTTACGTAAATCTGACTCCAAACGTGAGCACATCGTCGTAACTCTTTCGTTCTGTGCTTTGATTTAATAATTCTGTTGAATTCATCTAATACTGCAAACGTATTTATACAATATGTGTAAGAATTCGGCAAAATAAATGCTATCATGATTTCATCTCAGTTCTTGTATAAGGTTTCGGAACAGTCGCAGACAGAGTGGTGACAGTTTGACTGACAGCAATCGATATGAATGCGTTCGTTTAGTGACGCATTCAAAATTATTTGCATATCGTTTATTGTGATTTTTTATGACTCACAGTTTATTCACGTGCGAAGTTTAACGGCTCCAGGATAAAAGTTGTACTGTTCTGTATTTTGCTTAATATAAAACATCTTGTATGTAACGCAAATTAATGTAATAATTTGGCATCTACCAGTTGCAAGTACAGACATCAGCAGGTCAACTTACCCGAATCTGACCAATTTTAATAATTGAACATGAACCTTCCACTAATGTAATAAGGTTGAAAATCTATTGAAGAACTTTGACCGATCGTAGTTGTTTGATGTGCTGTCGTTTGTACAAAATAAAAGGCAAACTATTTTTGATTAACAATTTATATTTTAACTTTAACCTATACTTACTGAATGGAGAAAGGATAACAGAAATAAAATCCAACATTCTGATTCATTGTTTATTGAAATATCTTCTCCATAAAAATTACAAGATTAAAATTATTAAATTACACAAGATGACAAAATATAACAATATTATAATAACACGCCATTTGAAATAACACTGCGGAAATAAAAATATATTTTCGTGATTTCACTTGTAGCAGTAGGCTAGAGAGGTAGATAGGAAGGCATTTAACTAGTAAAGATTAGCTAAATAGTTAAAAATTGCGATCGTAAAATATGTCTATCTACTTCGTGCATTACTTTAACGCTTTGTAAACCCGCGATTAACCTCCCTCTAGTGGCGGATTTCTAAAACCTACCTAATTATTGATTTGCGAACATTTTGTATGGAGCTAATGTCAAATCACTCATCGCAAAACAGTCGATGGATCGGTTACAGAAATCGTCCATAAATGATTAACAATTAAAAAAAAAGATTTACACAGTAAAGAGGCAAGGTTTTAAATGCTATACTGATTTATATACGCAATGTTATTCCCATGGATTCGGAATACAGCCGCCTCGAGTCGTCGTTAGGATTCTAAACTGGAAACGGAACTATGCAAAAACGTTTGGGTTTTTGAAGTTTATATTTAGAAAAGAACTACCCGAGCTTTATTGGAAATATAGAAAAATAACGTATTTTTAACAAAATATAGGGGTAAATAATGATGATGATGACGTCCTAGCCGATTGTCGGCCACGGCGGCTGTTCTCATATAAGGAGATCAGCC
>NWSH02000150.1:1803642-1828814 GCA_002382865.2 Heliothis virescens
TTCCCTCACTCTCATAACCCGATGGGACGGCAATCCGACACGACCGGAGAGAGATTAGGCGGATAAATAATATAGAATTTATAATTTAAACTACGAAAGAATAATGACGATGTTTTTAGTGTCCTAAAAATATGTAATCTTTTTTGTCGTGCGAAGCGGAGCGAGGCTTCTTTCAAGGCAATGTCGATGGCCTGCCTCGTAACAATAATGTAAGGGTCAATGTCTTGAATGAATAACATGGTTTTGACATCTATTTGTACTACTTATAAAGCTGAAGAGGTTGTTTGCTTGCTTGTCTCGGGAACACAGGTGGATTTGAAGAACTATTTTAGGGTTAGAAAGCCTATTTATTGAGGAAGGCTATATATTATATATTATTATATATGTATATTGGTTCCTCGTTATAGGGTGAAAACGGTGGCGTAAGCTAGTCTTTTACATGATTGGACTACAGTAGTACAGTTTAGGATGTAAAAAATATAGCAAATCTTGAGAGATCGGGACTTTTCATAGAAATAATTCTAAGTGCAAAAAATACCGACGAATTAGGAACCACCTTTTTGAAGACGGTAAAAAAGGTTTTTATCTTTCGGCGACTAAAACCTTTAGACTGATTTTACGCAATTTTTAATGGTAGAAGTTCGAAAACCCAAACGCTTATGTGACCACACAGTTAAACTGACAATTCCTTGATGAGGTACTTACTTGGTGATGGCGACAAACCATCGACTAATATACTAGGAGAACTGAAGCTAAGTGCGCGCGCACACTCGCGACTTACAGACACGATTTTTTTTGTTCTGTCGCGGTGCGGTCTGTAATTTGTTGGACCTTTTTAATTATTATTTGAAAATGATAGGCGAAGAATTTCAATCCTGATTTACTGAACAAAAAAAATACATTTTCGCTATTTTCCCTATAAAATGTTTGCTGTTTGGCTAAGATCCAACAAATCACCTCAGTTTCATACGAATGGAATGCTAATTTATATTTCATATCCGTACATACAGTTTATATACTTGAAACTATGCAAAACCAGTAAGATTTGTACACTCAATACTTCTCACAATTTAACATTTTGCAAATACTTTGACATAGCATGTTTACTAAAAGCCCCGTTTTTGGTTTAAATGTATTACTTAGGCCGGGTTGCTCGATTTAACTTTAACGATAACCTAACCTTAACCGGCGGCAAATGGCCGCCCATTGGTCAAATGTTTGACGTGACAGCTGTGTAACCAATGGGCGGCCATTTGACGGCCGGTTAAGGTAAGGTTATAGTTAAAGTTAAATCGAGCAACCTGGCCTTAATGTTCAAAATTGACGAGCGACGATATGATCAAAGATAGAACACGCTTGCCAAAATAAATGCATAAACATGATTTAAATAAACAGTTTAGTAAACAATAAATAATCAGTTTGCATAGTTTCAAGTATAAAACAAATAAATATACATCTTGATTGTCATTATAAGCGAATATAGCAACAAGTTTGGTCTAACGAATGGTCTTTGGTCATTATTTATGTAGCAATATTAATTAATAGTAGGTAATACAAAAACAAAAATAGCTCTTTTAATTAAAATTCTGATGAACTCAAAACTGGTGTCGTTAATATGAAACATTTACAAACCAAAATCCTTACTAATATTATAAATGCGAAAGTAACTCTGTCTGTCTGTCTGTCTGTTACGCTTTCACGCCTAAACCAGTGAGCCGATTTTGATGAAATTTGGTACAGAGATAGAATAGACCCTGAGGAACAACATAGGCTACTACTACTTTACTACTACTACTTTTTATCCGGGTACGGGAAATAGTTCCCTCGGGAAGCGGGCGAAGCCGCTGGCAGAAGCTAGTACCTTCATATAAATAATATTGTCGATTGGGGTTGTCACACTGACCTCTATTATACCACTAGACAGGCTGTTCCAAGCGTTTGACAACATTTTTTTGTGTCGCTTTGAAGCGCCACTAGCGAGCTTCCAGCGAACTAATTTTGACGTACAATGCAAATGGCTGCAAACTACGTGTTCAATTTTTGAAAACAATGATGTTTGACACTTTATGATGTATATGATGTGGCTGATATGGACCAATAAGGGGTCACACAACCTTGACAGCAGCCAGTCCAGTGGTATTGTAGAGGTCAGTGAGTTGTCAGCATAAAAAATATTTGTCCCCAAAAATGAAACGCTAATCTTTTTACAGATACACACGAATTATTAAAAAATAAAAGTACATAACTATTAATTAATAATTAAAATTACATAAACAATCACCAAAGACCTAAATATGTTTTATTTGTACAATTGGACATTCAATATCTTTGTCAGATACAAAATGGACTCTATTAGAAAGGAATAGATCACAATTTAAACTGTGGTAGACTTTTTATGTGTTCTAATTGAAGAAAAAGGTCGTATATAGAATGATTGGGTTTTTGTACTAGTGTTGTTGAAATTTTATTTGTATTTTTTCTACGATAAAAATAGGATCACATTTGGCTCAAAGCTATTTGAAAGTATAACCAAACTATTTGGAAGTTCGATCAAGTAATAGGGATGACGACAGGGTAAGAAATAAGCAAATCCATTTAGTCCGTAATTTACATTATTGCAAAATATTGGACACGTTTTTTTTGTTTTTAAAAATCTATGAATAATAACCAAGATAATGAGTATTAAAGTTCAGGAGTGGGGGGTCCTGACGTCACGCCTATGCAAATATCGTACGTAGGCGTGACGTCACGTGCAATTTCAACAGTCTGTAACTTCGTAATTATTTGTTTAGATGAAAAACGAAAAAATACGTATGCAATATTTTTTTATAANTAAGATTTGTACACTCAATACTTCTCACAATTTAACATTTTGCAAATACTTTGACATAGCATGTTTACTAAAAGCCCCGTTTTTGGTTTAAATGTATTACTTAGGCCGGGTTGCTCGATTTAACTTTAACGATAACCTAACCTTAACCGGCGGCAAATGGCCGCCCATTGGTCAAATGTTTGACGTGACAGCTGTGTAACCAATGGGCGGCCATTTGACGGCCGGTTAAGGTAAGGTTATAGTTAAAGTTAAATCGAGCAACCTGGCCTTAATGTTCAAAATTGACGAGCGACGATATGATCAAAGATAGAACACGCTTGCCAAAATAAATGCATAAACATGATTTAAATAAACAGTTTAGTAAACAATAAATAATCAGTTTGCATAGTTTCAAGTATAAAACAAATAAATATACATCTTGATTGTCATTATAAGCGAATATAGCAACAAGTTTGGTCTAACGAATGGTCTTTGGTCATTATTTATGTAGCAATATTAATTAATAGTAGGTAATACAAAAACAAAAATAGCTCTTTTAATTAAAATTCTGATGAACTCAAAACTGGTGTCGTTAATATGAAACATTTACAAACCAAAATCCTTACTAATATTATAAATGCGAAAGTAACTCACTCTGTCTGTCTGTCTGTTACGCTTTCACGCCTAAACCAGTGAGCCGATTTTGATGAAATTTGGTACAGAGATAGAATAGACCCTGAGGAACAACATAGGCTACTACTACTTTACTACTACTACTTTTTATCCGGGTACGGGAAATAGTTCCCTCGGGAAGCGGGCGAAGCCGCTGGCAGAAGCTAGTACCTTCATATAAATAATATTGTCGATTGGGGTTGTCACACTGACCTCTATTATACCACTAGACAGGCTGTTCCAAGCGTTTGACAACATTTTTTTGTGTCGCTTTGAAGCGCCACTAGCGAGCTTCCAGCGAACTAATTTTGACGTACAATGCAAATGGCTGCAAACTACGTGTTCAATTTTTGAAAACAATGATGTTTGACACTTTATGATGTATATGATGTGGCTGATATGGACCAATAAGGGGTCACACAACCTTGACAGCAGCCAGTCCAGTGGTATTGTAGAGGTCAGTGAGTTGTCAGCATAAAAAATATTTGTCCCCAAAAATGAAACGCTAATCTTTTTACAGATACACACGAATTATTAAAAAATAAAAGTACATAACTATTAATTAATAATTAAAATTACATAAACAATCACCAAAGACCTAAATATGTTTTATTTGTACAATTGGACATTCAATATCTTTGTCAGATACAAAATGGACTCTATTAGAAAGGAATAGATCACAATTTAAACTGTGGTAGACTTTTTATGTGTTCTAATTGAAGAAAAAGGTCGTATATAGAATGATTGGGTTTTTGTACTAGTGTTGTTGAAATTTTATTTGTATTTTTTCTACGATAAAAATAGGATCACATTTGGCTCAAAGCTATTTGAAAGTATAACCAAACTATTTGGAAGTTCGATCAAGTAATAGGGATGACGACAGGGTAAGAAATAAGCAAATCCATTTAGTCCGTAATTTACATTATTGCAAAATATTGGACACGTTTTTTTTGTTTTTAAAAATCTATGAATAATAACCAAGATAATGAGTATTAAAGTTCAGGAGTGGGGGGTCCTGACGTCACGCCTATGCAAATATCGTACGTAGGCGTGACGTCACGTGCAATTTCAACAGTCTGTAACTTCGTAATTATTTGTTTAGATGAAAAACGAAAAAATACGTATGCAATATTTTTTTATAATCTAAAAGACGGACTAATTAGTTTTTTTTTGTCGTCATGCCTATTGTCTACGAATTTACGTAAAAATAGATAATATGTAATCAGTATAAGAAATGTAAATATTAAATGTAGGTGTTTAGGTTTTCCCACTAAACTATACAAAACCATTAAAATAAATATCTTTACACCACCACTACATAAAATATTATTATACTGAAAACCGTCATCCATAGATAATCGACTAAGTTTAGCCAAATGCCGGCCGTTCCCAATATTCTATCTATCTGTTAATTTGCTTACCAGAGATAGGAATTTGATATTACTTGTATGGGGCGAATGTCAAAGTTCCATCTCTAGTAAGCAAATCCAGAGATAGATAGATTATTGATTTTCGTAGTAAGAGTCGGACAACCAGTCTTGCCAAGAGCTATCGGGTTGGCCGGGTAACTGGGTTGTGGAGATCAGACAGGCAGTCGCAAATGTAAAAAACTGGTCTCAGCTGCATCCGGTTAGACTGGAAGCCGACTTCAAAAAGGCTAAACAAACAATTTAATCAAACTATTATTTAAATATGGAAGCCTCTGAAGAAAACAACGTCTCTTAAATCATGTGACAATTCGGGTGTGTTCCGAAATTATACTCAGTATACTTTTTCCACGTCCAGTACTCTAGACGTCAACAGTACAGTATAGTGCCACGAAATCTTTTGTGCAATTGACATCTGTCAGTACTGACTTACAGTAACTGTCAACCGCACCAAAAACGGTGAGATCATACATAATATCACATGGATTTGTGACGTCACGAGAACTTGCCAGTATACTGAGTTTAATTTCGGAACGCAGTACAAATAATTCGGGCTGTGTTCCGAAATTAAACTACTACCACAGAATAAAGATGTACCAGTAATGAAGCTAAACCTTGTTGTCAAAATGATACGTAAGCACCATTGAAGCTGTAGAGGGTTGTCATTTGATAGTACTGGCTTAAATTTCTGTCAAACTTTAGTTCCTATTTTGGACAAATACACAGCTGCGCGGTAGTTTTTGATAGGACAGTCAGTACTGACAGCACTGGTAATAGTACATAAATGCTCGTCAATGCGCATGCGTGTGTGAGTGTGACGTTACGAGAAATGGCCAGTATACTGAATTTAATTTCGGAACGCAGTGCGACAAATTCGGGCTGTGTTCCAAAATTAAACTATCACACAGCCCGAATGAGTTCAAAATTCAATAGCTAATTCGAAATTCAAAGTCCAACAACACTAGTACCAGTACCATAGACAGCTGGGTGTCTGTCAGTGAGGGCTAGACGACGACTACGAGCGGCAGGTCTGCGATCATAAGGACTGCTGCGGCGGCAGGGCGCGCGCGGCCGCCAGCCCGCCCGCGTCCAGCCGGGGCCAGTCCACGAACTCCTTGCCGTGTCTACGAGAAAAAATTACATTATTTGCAAATTCCACAGGTTCCACCTATAGTTCAAAATAGCTATCTGACAAATAATGCCATAGAAGAGTAGTGGAAATTAAAAATATTTCTATGGCTTTATTTGTTGGAGAGCTATCTAGGACTTTATTTGGCACCTCTGGAACAGGGGCCAAACTCAAAAATTTCATAAGTTCCACGGTTCCAAGAAGTGGGAAGAACCGACAAGATATTCTTCCCAAAAAAGCATGTGTTTTTTTAACATGAGTTTTATTTAATTCGTATCCATTGCCAACATACAAATGGAATAGTATTTTTTAGGTTCGTGATAATAAAAAAGATATATTTTATTTTATTTGCTTGAGTGAACTAGTAACAGAACAAAGATTAACCGCAGCAAGCAACTATGATAAATCAAACTCGTCATTTACTTTGCGTCTAAAATTCCAATAATTTAACAGTCACTTGACCAGCTGATTAGTCACTTTGCCAGCCGATTGGTCAGTCAGTTGGCCATTCGGTTGGTCAGTCGGTTTGTCATTCACTTGGCCAGTCCCATTGCCAGTCGGTTGGCCACTCAGTAAGTCACTCAGTAAGTCAGTCAGTCAGAACTTACCTGAATATGAAAGTAAGCGTGGCAGTGACGGCGGCTCCCCAGAACATGAGGTACAGGAGCACTTCGCTGCTGTACCGCTGTGGAAGAGTTGCTGACGCGCAGAACATCGACATCGCTACTAGTAGCACTGACGGGAACTGTGACAAAAATAAATAATATTAATAAGGGAAATCCGACATTTTGTAGCGGCAGCCATCTTGGACAGATTTTCATCAAACATAACGAAAGGCCATTAACTTTTAATTTAAATTTGACCCATAAATCGTATCTAATACAAAACATTTTGTAACGTCAATAACCTGACAACTTTAAGTTGTCAGGTTATTGCACGGCACGGCAATTTAATAAATTGCCGTGCCGTGCCGTTTTTACAACGCTTGATTAATCAAGCAATTTCTACCAGTCCCGTGCCTTGAGGGATTCATTGATTATGTATATGAACTGACAGGGAACTCATCATAAAATGAAAATACTATAGCAAGAGTTTCAAGACCATCAACATTATTTCAGTTTAAAAATATGTTTGTATGGACCCTTGCAGATCGCTAGCAATGGCGTATCTACCGTAGGCACTTTGGGTATGCCCAAACCAATTTAGATAGATAGATAGACAGAATATTCTTTATTGTACACCAACAGAATAACATAGAAAGAAGATTTACTTGTAACATCACAGTTTTTTTTCTTTTTATGTACTTTTAGTTCCACGCTGTGTAGTCGAAGTTAGAAATTCGAAAAAAAAAATCTAAATTTAAAGACAGGTAATGATATAAGTCTTACCGTGATATACTTCCAGTCCCTGTCACGTCGCAGCGGGCACGGCAGCGTGTTGCCCTCGCCGTCCACTACCACGTACTTACCCAGGAACAGGTCGATGGAATCCTGAGTAATATTATACATGTGAACTTCATAAAACTTAGGTATACTTCTCGCCAAATTTAATGGCGGCTTGCAACTAGCTTCCGAACACAGGATGTGTTCCATTCCTCTTCGGATCCGCTGATTCTTAAACATGGTTTCTATGCAAGGTCGCATTATTTTGAAGCCGCCATTAACTTTGACACGAATTATTATCACAATTTTAGAAGAAGTAAAGCACGTGCATTTTATATGACATTCAAAGTTACTGTCAAAAAATGGTTTTCAGCGTAATTTAAATAAATAACGATATATATTTATTTTACATAAACAAAACAAAAACATCATTGTATGTTTATAAAGAAATTCTAACCAAAATATCAACTTACCTGTCTAAACCCATCGCTGAAGTTATTCTTGTAGTACCGAGTGAGGGAGTTGATACCATCTCGTATGAGACCGAGGTGTGTTCGCTTGCCGGTCCGCGTGAAGTCTGTCTTCAGCGCGCCCGTGCCCGAATACTGCGTGGATATCATGTCTGCGTGGTCTGCCCATACCTGGATTGTGGATTTTTATTGTAAAATGGGTAGTAGAGATGTGTGGGATGTTTGCGCAAGGTTACGCAGTTTAGCGCAATAGTTGAGCACGGTTGCGCAAACTAGCGCAGAAGTTGCGCAAGTTTGCCCTGGGCTGCGCAATGTATTTCAAGGTTTGCACAATTTAGCGCAGGGTTGCGCAAGGTTTGCGCAGAGTTGCGCATTACTATTTTTTTCATGTGCGATTGAGTTTCATTTGTGATTACAGAACACACGATTACAGAAGCTACGTACTCTCTAGAGTACGTAGCTTCTGTAATCGGAGTCTACATATAGACCTGTTTCACAGGTACCAGATAAAGTTTTAAAAAGCTATCTGACTTATAACGCCATAAAAAAGTATTCAAAATTGAAAACTGTCTTCTCTATCAAGTAACTTTATCTGGAACCTTAAAACTGGCACTAACCATAAATAACAGTAAACAACTTACATTATTAAACAGCTTATCCAAATAAGGATGCTTCTCATCATCAGAGGAGGTGACGGCGAGGACCCTGAGTGCAGCGTTAAGCTGGAGCCGCGCCAACAGACTCTGGACCACGTTAGTTCGGTCGAGGCAGTCGACACAATTCGTTCGGAAGACTCCGCTCTGACGCAGCAGGACTGTACCACCGCGGGAGAGGAAGTACCCGAATTCTGTCTGTTGGATAAAAGATAGTATGATCATTGGAAGTAGAAAATGTATTAATAAAAATAAGTGGCCTAACCTACACTAAGGCCCGGCGCCCATTATCGACATTTTTGGGTATTTTTGTTATTACAACCATATATAATGGAAATTTCAACTTTATTGTCATTATGTTAATGTATATTGTTATTTGCCACCCAAAATCCTGACGCGTGCTGATGCCGATAATGGGCGCCGGGCCTAAAGTGTACTTGAATGCCAAAACTACTGACAAATACATATAAATTATCGCAAATTTATTTATTCTGGCGTATTTTTATCATTAAATCAGTGACAGGAAAATTGCTTAAAAAATCAGGAGGCATTTTTCCATACATTATGAGAATCATACGGAAAATTTGTCATTCCGAAAAACTTTAGTTTCTCAAAGATATCTGGGGGCACTACCATGCCCCCGCCAAGAGAAGCAAAGCGAAAGGCGCAAGGGCACTACCTTCACACATTCTGAAGTCCAAAAAGTTTGCAAATGACCCTGTCCACACCCCTGTTCCATTTGATCCTTACTTCGAGGGACACCCTGTATAAATCCAGTATTCCGTACCTGCTCATGCGCAATCCTATCGATGAGCACGTTGAGCCGGTAGTACCGCATGGAGCGGCACTCGGCGTGGAAGTCGAAGGGCTCGTAGCGCACTCCCGGCAGGGCTGCGGCCGCCACTGCTGCACGGAACCCACGCTCTAAGGATTCTTCTTTGCCATGTTGGTCGATCTGGTAAGGAATATTAGCGTTAAATAATGGTTTTTCAGTCCTCTCCTTGATCAGAAATATTTTGAAATATCTGTAGTAATATTAATAATGCTGAAGAGTTTCTTTGTTTGTCTGCTAATATCAGGAACCACTGTTCCTATTAGAAATATTCTTTCAGCCCATATATTTAGGCTACAGCCAGGGTGCGCGAAGTAGTTTCCATGGGACGCGAGTAAACACCACATATCTAAGAACACTTGGGTAATCGAGACGAATCCAACGAAACCCTTATTGTCGTATTCCATTTTGAAAATATAAGGTAAATAATAACAATCAGCCTTTTTATCGTCCCACCGCTGGGCACAGGCCTCCTCTCACACAGAGAAGGATTGAGCGTTAATCACCACACTTGATATTCCAAACTTTACAGTCCAGGTTTCCTCTAGATGCTTTCTTTCACCATTTATCAGCTTTTGTCTCTAAGATATGCTCAGAAAGGACATACAAACTTGAAAAGCAAATGACGTAATAAAGAATATTACAAACATACAAGGCAGGCGCGAAAATCAGCAGTCCGATAAAAAAATATGTAACTTTTTCTCGCACTCACCAAATTAACAAGCACCTGGTTCCCATATCTCTGCTGCTGATCCCTCAAGTGCTTCGTATAGGCGGCCACATGGTCCTCATGGGCCAGCTGCATAGCCGGCTTGTACTTAATGTCCGGGTACTGGCTCCAGTACAGCGGGATGGAGCCCCGGGTCTGAACGAAGGAGGACTTCTCCCCACCCCGTTCGATGATCTGTTCCGTTTCCACGAAGTTCGCCACGTTACCCTAGAGAGAAGAGGGTGTTTTAGGAACAGTTTCAGATGTTCCAGACAAAGTTCTAGATAGTTATCTGACAGATAATGCCATAGAAAAGTAGCTAAAATTAAAAACATTTCTATAGCATGATATCTATACTAATATTATAAAGCTGAAGAGTTTGTTTGTTTGAACGCACTAATCTCAGGAACTACTGGTCCGATTTGAAAAATTCTTTCAGTGTTAGATAGCCCATTTATCGAGGAAGGTTATAGGCAACTTTTTATCCGGGTGCGGGCAGTAGTTCCCACGGGAAAGCAGGTGAAACCGCTGGCGGAAGCTAGTGTCAGATAACTTTCTAGAACCTGTGAAAATATAACAATGTTAGATAGCCCATGTAGTAAGGAACGAAACTCTTTATAACCACGAAACCGCTATCGTTTTTGTATCACCTCTTTTTTCAAAAATCGATTGTTTTTAGTATATTTGCTCAAAGGTAGTTTATTCTTCAGGATTGAACTTTGGTGTTCTATTTTTCTCACAGATTCGTGATGTAAGATCGATCATAAGGGTTACACGATCAGTCTGGCGTCATTCTGGCATCAGTCACAGACTGACGGGCAAAAAACATAACATAAACAAACGGTACATTTTGGACCATCAGTCCGTCAGTCACCCGGTTACACGATCATTCTCCCATCATTCATGACCAGACTGATGGAATTGACTGACGCCAGACTGATCGTGTAACCCCTGTTTATCTCTTCCAAAAGGCAAAAAATAGCTATTATTTTTATTAAATACATTGCCTCACCTGAGCATCAACCCCCCGCATAAAGAACCTAGTGCCGGCGCGGTCGACGCACCGCCGCGACACTAGCGACCACGTCAGCTGGTGACCGTTCACTGTCACCTTGTTTATAGACACGACTGGTTTGTTATTAAGGATCATATTTCTCTTAAAATTGAAGATTTGTCTAAAATATTTTATGTATAAACAAGAAATTACGGTCAAAAGAAACTTTTTTCTGAGGTAAATTAGTAATTTAAATCGATTCTTATATTGCAAGGCTGAAGAGTTTGTTAATTTTTTTTTCAATTTTATTTCAGTTTTTCTGACTACTTTTTATCCATATGCGGAAAGTAGATCACACGGGAAGCGGGTGTTTAATATTTTTTATGAAGAGTGGTGGGGTTTATAAGACAGTACCCTATAAAATAATTTAATCTATACTTACTAATATTATAAAGCTGAAGAGTTTGTTTTTTGAACGCGCTAATCTCAGGAAATACTGGACCGATTTGAAAAATTCTTTAAGTGTTAAATAGCCCATTTATGCGCGGAGTAGTTCCCACGGGACGCGGGTGTAACCGCTAGCAGAAGCTAGTTCATTACAGCCAGGATAGTTTTACGAGGACATTAAAAAGGATACAGCCTTGTATGAGCGGCAGCGTAAACCGTGAATACTGGTGATGAGAGAAGTCTCTCAGCAGGAAGCCGTTCCACAGGAACCGAGGGTCTGCACGATTCGTTATCGACATCTGAAAATTAATAAGAAAATCAATCACTACATATTTTTCAGGTCGTTTCGGACAGCCCGGAGTCTGGAAGTTGGTGATTGATACACCCGTGCATCGGAGAGCACATTAATGTCGGTCCTGCGCCTGATCTCTCTCCGGTCGTGTCGGGCGCCCCCCCATCGGGCTATGAGAGTGAGGGAATAGGGAGTGCACCTGTGTCACAGCAAATGCTTGTGCACTATAATATGTCCTGCGCAGCTGGCTGATCTCCTTATATGAGAACAGCCGCTGTCATCAGCAAACGGTCTGGACGCCATTATTATTGCATCACTACATAGTATCAAATTAATTCGTCCACCATGTCTATGAAGGTTATTTTTAAGACAGTTTCCAATACTAACAGCCAGATTCACAGGTTCCAGATAAAGTTCTAAATAGCTATTTGATATTTGATACATAATGCCATAGAAATGTTTATAATTTTGATTACTTTTCTATGACATGATCCATCAGATTGCTATCTAGAACTCTATCCAAAACCTGTGAACCTGGCCTGGTAAGTGACAGTGTCAAAAATCGTTCTGTATATTCGTGTCAAACTTAATGGCGACCCGAAACATCGCAATTCATTACACAGGAACCATTTCCGTATCAGCGAAGGTACCTACACTCGGAACTTATATGCGAGCCGCCATAAAGTTTGACGTGAGCTACAAGGCTGGTTACCCTGTGGAAGTCAGGAGTGACGGAGTGCAGACGCTGCAGGCTGTGGGTGAGGTCGTAGCCGTACGAGAAGTAGATGCCCGGCGTGTCCAGCGCCAGCCGCACCATGCGCTCGTATGTGCTGTTGTCTTCTATCTGTACACAATAGTAACTTTATCACAATTTTTTTATTCAAATAACGGCCATTTTTCAAAATTCTAAATGAAGTCCCTACCGCTCTGTTGACAAAATAGCTAATAACATTAAATGGCAGAACCGATTTTGATGAAACGTCTTTATGGACCACTGCTGGGACACAAGGGTTAATATAAAAAATTTCATTCAATTCGGTTCATATGTTTAGTAACTGTAGTGTCAAAGAAAATATTTTTAACAACCAATTTCTATGCAGTTATTTGAATAACTTCTCTGCTTCGCTCTCCTTTGATGAACTTTTATACATAAAAACAGTTTCAGATATATTATTTAAAATCAGCGGAAACGGCCTATGAAATAATAATTCTGTATTACAATTACAACTAACCTGTTTGTTAGTGAGGTGCGTGTTGGAGCGCGCGTAAGGAATGATATCAGCTCCCGCCAACTGGTATATGTCGTGCCCATTCAGCTTGCCCATCTGTCGACAAAACATCGATTATCAGAGAAACATTAGCTATTTTTCCTACATTATTTTCAACAATTAATGGACTGTCTATTGATAATAAAAAATCACTTATGTGAGTTCCAACAAACAAGCTTGCAAGTTAATCCCCAGAACAGACATAAAGTGGGTTTTATAAATGATGTTGAGATAGCTTCATTCATAAGAGATAAGTATAAATCAAGCAATTCAAGAAAAATAGCATTTTAATGCAGCATAATGTTCTAATAACCATATTTGCATAACTACTAGCAAATGGATTTTCATTTTACATATCCCTAATTCCCTACTAATATAATAAATGCGAAAGTAAATCTGTCTGTCTGTTACGCTTTCACGCCTAAACCAGTGAGCCGATTTTGATGAAATGGTACAGAGATAGAATAGACCCTGAGGAACAACATAGGCTACTTTTTATCCAGGTACGGGGAACATTTCCCTCGGGAAGCGGGCGAAGGCGCTGGCAGAAGCTAGTAAATAATAATTACTTACCACTATTCTGTACTTGGCTACAACTAAATATAATCCAGATAGGAGCTTTATGGAGCCCAGGAAACCACATACTGGCCGGTATGCGTTCGCCGGTATGGGGATTTTGACTGTACCATATTCTAAAAAAAACATATTTGTTTAAAATAGGCAACCTTTGAAGATCTTTTAGTATGTAGCTTTGTGTTAGGTGTGAATAGCTTCTGACCATGGTTTTACATGCATTCTGAGATAACTAAATTTCTGCATATGAATTAAAAAATTGAATATATGTTATTCTGATAAGCATATAAGCTACATTTCTGCATATACAAATACAGCCTTTGTATCTATACTGATATTACAAAGAGGTAAAATTTATTGTAAATTTGTAAGTTTGTTTGTAGGGGGTAATCTCTGTAAGTAATAAACCAATTTTAAAAATTGTATCACTGGTAGAAAGCTACATTATTTGTAAGTGCTATAGGCTATATTTTATACTATATTTATATGTACAAGCAGTATTTCCCACGGGACGCGAGTGAAACCGAGGGATAACAGCTAGTATCTAATATTCTTGTCCATAACTGGAATATCTTTTGCAGTATGTGATATTATGAAGACAATTAATAAATAATAATCTGTTTTGTCTTATTCAACCGCGTTCCATATGACCTACTGCCAATATATGAATAAAATATAGCCTATGTTACTCAAGCATAATCTTGCTTCCCAACAGCAAAAGAACTTTCAAATTGGTCCAGTAGTTTCGGAGCCTTTAGGGTACAAACAAACAAATAAGCATAAATTTATGAAGTATACCTTTGACAACTGCCTCCCCAGTAACACGGTCTATAACCAGTATCTCGGTAGGGTTGATTGTGGGCTCCAAATAGAACTTATCTGAAGTTGTGTATCTGTAAATAAATTAAATGATAAGATTTCTGTCTGATTAATCGCTGTTTCCATGTTATTAAGGCAGATAGCAATCAAGTAATTATTTTTAGCTAAGATATAATTTATTTTTGGATCTTCCAAAGTTTATTATGACCCAAAATAGTGATGAGTAATGATGCCTACTTAATTCTGTCTAAGTGTACTTCCTATAAGTCTAAAACAATAGCATTTCTGTTTGTCATGAAATAAATGAACAGTTTTCACAAATCATCATGTAAGTAGAGTTTGTATAAACTAAAAAAATATACTCCGCTACCATACATTGCTTTCATATTTAAAAGCTTTTGTGCATTACTGCAGTAGTGGAGTGAGACACTTTAGGTTGGCAAGCTATGCAAAAATTGTGTCAAGAATATCATCATCTGCCTTGCCTTTTCCCAACTGCAGGCAGACCCCAATGGGTCTACCTTCAGTCTAACCGGACACAGCTCTATCTGACCTCCAGAACCCAGTTACCAGGGCAACCTTATACTATAAGATTGGATGTCAGAGTTATGGGTTTCTAACTACTCAATACTCAATATTTTATTGCACTCCATAAGTTTCACAAAGGTGTTAAAAGGTTATTTTGGTATATCATGGACCCCGTAGGGCACGGCAACGTAGAAGAGAGGAGGAATCTTGTTTTATAGAATTTAACATTATAATTTTATTATTTGTTACTAATTAATTACCTACCCGCAATGAATGCCTCGAGATGATCAAATGACAGCCGGGACCCAGTAACGTATTGTGCTTTCCAAAAATGGAAGAACTTGTCATGTCACCCATCCTGACTGACTGACTGACCGTGCTAAGTGTCGCTTAACCTTACTTTCCATTGATCCATACAGCTTTGACTTACTGCGGAATTCAATAATCTATCTATCTCTGGATTTGCCTACTATAGATAGAACTTTGACATTAGCCCCATACAAATAATGTCAAATTCCTATCTCTAGTAAGCAAATCAATATTGGGAATATTGGGAACGGCCATTAGCCACAAGCCCATAAACAAAGATAATAAATTAGGGCTTGTGACAAGCTAATTATCTTTCTAAGAACGATTGCTGACCTTTAACCTTGTAACATTTAAGTCTATTTATATGAATATGATATTAAATGCGAATATGGTTTACAAAATGAAACTGGTGTAACATAGGAGAGACAAAATGAATACAAGTTTTTGTAGTATTCAAGTAAAAGAATGACCTTATTTATATAGAATTTTTAAAGAAATCATTATCGCAATTAAGCAATTATTTGAGGTGACGTAAGATTAGTCTCGCTTGGGTTAAATTTACGACCGAAAGATGCAGTGGGCCATGTTTGTCAAGTGTTGAAGAAAGCGATTAAATATAGTAAAAAACATCACTTCTTTATAATTCTGTTAATGTTCCTACAATTTGAGTAAGCTTTCCTCAATAATTAGACAGCATATTGAAGAAAATTTTATACGGCTTCAGAGAAAACATGAATCGAAAACAGACGTAAGGTGATTCTTCGACCGCCCAATGTTTTTAATGTATTCTGGATAAACACGTATAATTAAGTTATGGTACCGTACTTACAATTTAATATCATCGTGAATACTTAGCAGATCTGCCATTATTAACGATATATTAGCAAAATAAATTTATTTTCAATCGTAGGTACACTCGCGAAAACTTGACATGTATGACATGACACTACACTGCACTGGTGATGACTGGTGCGGTTCGTGTAATTTATTTGTAGCTGATAAGCAAATTGATAGTGATAAGTTTAATTTAATAGCAAGATATAATTAATTTACACGGTGTAATAGACACCTATGTATAAATTAACTTATTGATTGACTCAAAACGAGGCAGATTTGAAACAACTGCAAGTTATTTTAATTTGTGAATAGTTTTGTTTCGGAACGAAATTTTGAGATCCATTATACGTTCTGCAAGAGGTGCGGAATAATACTTTTGCCTTATTTAAATTTATTTTAATTTTTGCCTTTAAAAAACATTAATGAAATATTTTATTATTTTACAAATTGACCAAATTTTTAAGAATAATTTATAAATTATTATCTAATCAGTCCTAAGGTCTGAAAATTACTTTTGTGTAGTTTTTTCCGTGATACGGAACGTTGAAGTAACATGCGATTTTGAAGTTTCAATTGCAAGTGGATAACCTAAAATTTCATTTATTTACAAAAATAGGTTGTAAGAATGTCGTGGGAATAAATAGAAAATGATGAAGAAAGCCACAGAAATACCGGAATTTATTCCAACCATTAAAGATGGTGAGGAAGTTGAAGATTATTCTGAGGAATCGGACGAAGAGATAGAGGTAAACTTTGAATATTTTTTAAAATAAGAACTTAATCTTAAATTACTATAATTTCATTAAAAAGTAATCCTGCATGTGGCTTTAATGCTATCAGTTTCAAATAAATATCATATTATTATCCTTAAAAATATCGAGTAAAAGATACAGAAAACGCAATATAAATGGCACTAAAAAGTCCGCATTTTGGAACAATATTTAAAATTTTCCTCATTTTCAGTATCAACCATCTAAACAGAAAGTGCAGCGAAAAGCAGACTTCAATCCCAAGTTTGAATTCGTTAGTTCGGTTGATGAATACAATAAGGTATGTATTTTTATAAGAACTTAATTTTATAATTTTTTGTTCTATCCCAGACATATATAATTATTTCCTTTATATGTAGTCTTGGTTACCTAAACAGAAGCTAATATGGGAGTGTCATTAAACATTGCACATTATTGCACAAAATAACACATTTCATAATATTTAGACTGACTTGTCAATTAATCTCCATAAAGTATAGAATATTATAACAATTTTTTCTAAGTCAAAGCTTTCGAATATACACAAATATAATATAATTCATGGGACAGACATGTTCCCATAAACATTCCTATTCAATAACTAATAGCATACACAGTATACATATCTAAAGTATTTATTCCACAGAACACATGGGACGATCTACATAAGTACGTGAAACGTAATGTTAAGCATACATTAGATGAAAAGATAGAGAGACGGAGAGCCGCTGTGAAGGTACACGGCAATGCTGACGACGTGGACACTGACTCCGATGTTGACCAAAAAGGTATATTTATTTATTTTATTTATTACACTTTTTGCACACATATTATAATAATAATGTACAAAGGCGGACTTAACGCCATAGGCGTTCTCTACCAGTCAACCTTTAGGTGGAGTGGAAATGGCATGGCAGGTGCTCAAGCACTAAATGTATGAAGCAAGAATCAGTTACAAAAGAAATACCGAAAAAAACAAAAAACCAAAAAACTCTACATATACCTATTATATCTACATATAAATAATACAATATATATATATATATATAAAAAATAATAATAGACCTTCAGTCGGACTCTAAATTCTACTAATGTAATAAATGTGAATGTTTCTATTAATATTATAGATTATTGACTGAACAGACTTTGGTAGAAGTGATCAGTAATGTAGATTGAGAGCCTGTTTCAGAGATTTCAGATAAAGTTCTAGGTAACTGTCTGACAGATAATGCCATGGAATTTTTTTTTTTGGCAACTTTTTTATGGCTTCTAGAACTTTATCTGGAACCTGTAAAATGGGATCTTAACATTGTGATAACATAAGTATGGGCTGAACCAACTTTTGTAACAGGCTTCATTGTGGTATACTAACAAAAGTCTTCAGCGGTACACAACTAAATTCCACAACAACAAAAACTTTTGCCAGAATTTTGAAATCATCATAATATGTATCTTATTTCAGACAGTGATGTTGGTGAGCTGGAGATATCAGATGATGAGCTCAAGAAAGATGCCATCAAGACTAAGCCTAAGAAGCTTACCAAGAAACAGAAGTTACAAGAGGTGAGAGAAACATTGCTTTTTCACTAACCAAAGTTATATAATTACAGTTAAAACCGTTTATAACGACACCGTTTACAACAACCTATCGGTTATTACGGCTAGATTGTATGGTCCCGTCCAAATTCCTAGTAAACTATTCTTATGTATTTGTTATTGCTTATTACGACTATCGGATATAACGTCTGTAACTGTAGGGTCCCTTCGATGTCGTTATATCAGGTTTTGACTGTATGTGTCTTCTGTCTAGCCTTTTCCCAAAATAGGAGAGAGCTTTCAGTCTTTACCAGATGCAGTTAAATACCAGTGTTTTTTATGGAGCAATTGCCTATCTGAACTCCTCAACACAGTTACCTGGGCTACCCAATAACTGTTTGTTTGACTGCTTGTCAGACTAACTGGCTTCTGACTACCCGTAATTATTGCCAAAGATGTTCTAATGACAGCTGGCACCCACAAATTTATCGAGCCTCCTGAAACAAGGAAGAACTCGTCATGACAAGATAGTCACACATCCACACTCCACACCAAGTGCTGCTTAACCTTATGATCAATTAATCTGCACGGTTTTGACTTAGCCACAAGATCATCAATATTAAATTGAATTTGCAGGAATTAGCAGACGACACAGAACAGGGTGCCCGTATAGAGTATGACTCTGATTTCTTCGAGGAGCCCCCTCCGTATGACGAGAACGCTTCGTTCTACATGATGAACTTATCTCGGCCGCTGCTGAAGGCCATAGGAGCTATGAACTTCGTGCATCCCACGCCTATACAGGCTGCTACGATTCCTGTGGCGTTACTTGGTATGTACTATTATTAGCATATTAATAGCCTTTAGAAATGAGTTAATTTGCATATTGATGTGAAGCTTAGTGGATGGTACAGTTAGCAAGAAAATATTTTGAATAGTCTGCCTAGCCTTTGCCCAACTATATTGGGGTCAGCTTCTAGTGTAACTGGATGCAGCTGAGTATGAATTTTTCACACGGAGTGACTGCCTATCTGACTTTCTCAAGCCGGGAAATGTGTACCCAGCCACACAGCTACTAGCTACAAGCTCTTCTAATAAAAGTCTAATAATTAGAATTACAAAATATTTGAACACCAAAAACTTCCATAATTGAAAATAATATTTTTCTAACAGGAAAGGACGTATGTGCCTGCGCAGCGACAGGCACAGGCAAGACAGCAGCCTACATGCTGCCCATACTAGAGCGCCTGCTGTACAAGTCGAGCGCCGGCTCGCGAACTACCCGCGTGCTTGTACTCGTGCCCACCAGGGAGTTAGGCGCTCAGGTCTGTGGTATACGTACACCCGCGGTCATTAATGCACTAGCAACTTTCAAACCTTCGCAATTTTGTAGTGTAATACATTGCCTGAACACGACGGATCCACCGGTTACACTAACACCTATTATACGGCTAAAGTAAGAACGATGGCAAGTTGCTAATACACTAATGACCCCGTATCGTAGATACATGTGTTAGGAAAACCCTGTCCGATACGTTGAGATAGTGTTGGGTGTTGGTATCTGATTCTACTGATGTAAAAAAAAGCAGGATAATCTTAAAAATTGCTGACCATACTTGAACGCCTGCTGTACAAGTCGAGCGCAGGTCTGTGACATACGAACATACATGTGTAAGCAAAACCGTGTCCGATACGTTGAGGTAGTGTTGGGTATCGATATCTGATTCTATTTATGGATAAAAACAGGATATTTAATATTAAAAATCACAACTGCCTTCAAAATACAAATAAATTGGACAAAAAATCAGCTATCATGTAACCACACAGTAGAGTCCTCGTCAAACCTTTTGTGGTCACGGAACATTACGCGAGTCACTGCGCAGAAACCACTTTTAGGCCACATGCGCGTACTTGCGCAACGCCATGGAGTTTTACAACTATACTATCTATACTAATATTATAAAGCTGAAGAGTTTGTTTGAACGCGCTAATCTCAGGAACCACTGTTCCGATTTGAAAAATTATTTCAGTGTTAGATAGCCCATTTATCGAGGAAGGCTATAGGCTACTTTTTATCCGGGTGCGTCGAGAGGCTTGTTTCCCACTGTTCATCCGTGTCTCTAGAGAACCCTCGCACCCGAATAAAATAATCACTGTAAGAGTATTGTGTACAGGTACATGCAGTCACCAGGCAGCTGGCACAGTTCACTTCAGTCACCGTCGGACTATCTATTGGAGGTCTTGACGTCAAGTATCAGGTCAGTTTATACTATTTATTTGCTAGTATATTGGTACAGACACTAGCAACCTACTCGCATCTGTCAAATTTTACCAATCAAACATTAATCTTCCAATATTGTGATAAGGTTGAAAATCTATTGCAGAAATTTCACAAATTGAAGTAGGTTGATGTGCTGGCGTCTGTACCATCAAACGGTAAAGTAACGGTGCGTATATTGTGATAAAGATGTCGTTCTCATTGGTTCTATTTTTATTTTATTCCCAAAGCAATTAATTCAAAAATCAAGTTTGGAAATGACGCGAGGTCCACTAAAATTCTCAATTTATTGTTAAAAAATCCTAGTCCAATAACTTGTTTACTTTTGTTGGTATACGTTGGTTTTGCCGAAATAGATCTTCGGTGGTATAAAAGTGCGTATATTTTAGGAAACCATGCTGCGTCGCAACCCGGACATAGTGATAGCGACTCCGGGCCGGCTGATCGACCACATCCGCAACACGCCCTCCTTCGGCCTCCACTCTATTGAGGTGCTAGTGTTGGACGAGGCTGACAGGTATACTGTGTTCTATAACTATATTATCTTGTTTATACACGGACATAGTGATAGCGACTCCGGGCCGGCTGACCGACCACATCCGCAACACTTATTAGCTTCCACCCGCGTCCCGTGGGAACTACCTACTCCGCGCACCCGGATAAAAAGTAGCCTACAGCTCTCCTCGATAAATGGGCAACTATTAGGATAAATGGGCCCGAGTACGGGAAAAGTTACCCCGGGACTAAGCTAGGGGAAACAGCTAGTTCAAAATCTGTGACGTCATAGTTTGTATTTTCATACAAATTGCATAGAAAGCTACCTTTTTGACAGTTTTATAGAAGTACTAGCTTCTGCCAGTGGTTTCACCCGCGTCCCGTGGGAATTACTCGGCGCACCCGGATAAAAAGTAGCCTATAGCCTTCCTCGATAAATGGGCTATCTAACACAAAAATATTTTTTAAGATCGGACCAGTAGTTCCTGTGATTAGCATTTATTTTTTGATCTCTCTCCGGTCGTGTCGGATTGCCGTCCCATCGGGTTATGAGAGTGAGAGAATAGGGAGTGCACCTGTGTCACAGCAAATGTGCGTGCACTATAATGCCCTGCGCAGCTGGCTGATCTCCTTATATGAGAACAGCCGCCGTGGCCGACAATCGGCTAGGATGCCATAATTTTTTGTATCTATACTGGGGCCACCATATTCCACCATCTTTCTCGCATAACATTTAAACCCATTCCAGGATGTTAGACGAGTACTTCGCGGAGCAGATGAAGGAGATCATCCGGCAGTGCTCCCCCAAGAGACAGAGTATGCTGTTCTCTGCCACCATGAGCGAACAGGTCAAGGACCTCGCCGCTGTGTCACTGAAGAAACCGGTCAAACTGTTCGTGGACTCCAATAAGGATGTGGCCTTCAACTTGCGGCAGGAATTCGTCAGGTACCGTATGTTTTTTAATTATCATCATTTTTACTGTCCCCACTGACCTCTATTAATACCACTGGACAGACTGTTCCAAGCGTTTGACAGCAATTTTTTTGTGTTGCTTTGAAGCGCCACTAGCGAGTGTCCAGCGAAATAATTTTGACGTATAATGCAAATGGTTGCAAACTACGTGTACATTTTTTTGAAAACGATGATGTTTGACACTTTATGATGTATATGATGTGGCTGATATGGGCCACTGTTTTAGTACCACAGACACTCGCTACGTCCAACAGCGCCAAAATGGCAATTATCAAACAGGCCCAAAAACACTTTGACAGCCGCCAGTCCAGTGGTATTAATAGAGGTCAGTGACTGTCCCACTGCAGGGCTCTGGCCTCTTCTCATACGGAGAAGGAATGAGCGTTAATCATATGTTTGCTCAAGGTGGATTGGCGTTATTAGCCATTTAAAGTAGAGTCAAGCCATTTAAAGTACCTCAAGAGTGCTGGGTCCGTCAATCCGTCTGTCACCAGCCTGGATCTCAAGAACCGTGACAGCTAGACAGTTGACATTTTCACATGATGTATTATTGTAGCCGCTTTAACAACGAAAACTAGAATAGAATAAATATTTTAGGGGGCTCCCATAAAACAAAAGTGATTTTTGACAGATAATAGTACGGAACCCTTCGTGTGCGTGTCCGACTCGCACTTTGATTTCTTCACACCTTTGATCTATGTGATGACGTGTGTGTGACTAGATGCCCTGTGAACAGGTGTTAGGTCACAGTAAAATGTATTTAAAGGAAAAACCTAATTCTGGGCCTGAAAAAATTTTGGCGTTACACTAATAAAACATGTACCAAAATAATCGTCTATATTTCGTAATTAAGCTATTTAAAACTAATCCTTAATAGCAATGGCTAAGTGTCGAAAATAATTAGATTTCTGTACATAAAATTCAAGGCCACGAAACCATAGCTCGCTTTTAAACGCGGCAGCGGCGTCTAGTTATACAAAAAACAACATATAACGGGAACATTGAACACAAACATAACCTAAAATATAACTCTGTCTGATTTTACTAATTTGGCCATTGCTGGGAGATGTGATACTCAGGCTCCTGAAACCTTCCTAAATACTCTAAGTTATGGCCAAACTCTAGCCCTGTAACGCCAGGCCCAAGTTTGTATGGATTTTGAGTTTCCACTTTGCGTGGTACAGGATCCGCCGTGAACGCGAATGTGACCGCGAGGCCCTGCTGGCGGCGCTGGTGTGCCGCACCTTCCGCGACCGCGCCGTCGTCTTCGTGCAGACCAAGAAGCAAGCGCATCGCCTGCACGTCGCGCTCGGCCTGCTGGGGGTCAAGGTATGCTGGTCATCATTATTTGCCTAGCCTTTTTTTCTAGGGTCGATGGCTTCTAGTCTAACCGGATGCAGCAGAGAATTAGTGTTTTATATAAAGCGACTGTCTGTCTGACCTCGTCAACCCCTCGTAACCCAGGCTTTCGGAATTTTGAGGCACTTGTTCTGACACAGCTGGTCACTACCACCCATCCATGGATTGCTAGAAATAGTTTCCACGGGACGCAAGTGTATAATTAATGTGCATATTGTAATGTACCAGGTAGCAGAGCTCCACGGCGCGTTAAATCAGCCCCAACGCCTGGACTCGCTGAAGAGGTTCCGCGAGGAGCAGGTGGACGTGCTGGTGGCCACCGACGTAGCTGCGCGCGGGCTCGACATCCCCGGCGTCCGTACTGTGCTGAACTTCACCCTGCCAGCCACGCTCGAGCATTATATACATCGCGTGAGTAGACGGAAGAGTTTATTTTATCATAGAATGTACTGCGCAGGAATATTTTTAGGGTTCTGTACTTAGAAGGGTAAAATGGAACTTTATTGCTAGGATTTAACTGTCTATAGTCTATAGACATCAAACTTTATGTCGCCTACACGGCGACATAGGTGCTGGGCAGAATTCATTTTTAGGATTTTGTAGGTATCCAAAGGATAGCGAGGTATATGGCACGGGAAGAGTATTGCTGTGCTCAAAAGATTTTTTTTTCAATTCTTTAGGTTTTTTTATTTTTGTACAGACGCCTTTTTCGTGATTAAATAGAAAATTAATTGAATAAATTAGATAGGTTGAGGTAAGTTGATGTGCTGACGTCTGTACCTACAGTTCTCCTAAAACTCTTTTTACGTCACAGAACATACGCGAGTGGCATGCACAAATCAATCAATCAATCAAAATCAAATCAAAAAGCATTTATTCAAAGTAGGCTGAAAATCAGCACTTTTTGAAGGTCAAGTTTACAGAAGACAGCCCCAAAAACGCCCGCCCTTCACCACTTCCTATGTGTTTTGGCTGGGAAGAAGAAATGGTAGAACAAACTCCCCAGCAACACAATTCTGTCTGTATGGTTTGAAGAACCAATTGTATACAAATCAATACATGTAGTATACAAAATTCATGTAGTATAATAAAATATCACGTATTTGACCATGTTGGCTAGCACACACATTCTTACCTATACCTATTTATGATAACTCAAGCGTCTACAAAAGTGTCAAAAGAATTCTATTGCCTCCATTCTATGAAAAGGTATCAGTATAGCGCGTGCCCACCTACATGTGCAACGGTTTATTGTAGTCAGAAATCTACATCAACAATGAAAATGGCTAACTAGGACCGCAGTTCATATCCCAAATTAAAAACAAAAATTATATCAACTACGGGTGAAAGAATATGTAGTCAACAAGACGACCTGGTACCACAAGCAGCACCCGTTCACGAGCATAACGCGAGGATCAGCCATCGCCCCCCTCGCACATTTTTGAGGGAGGGAGGCAACCCGACCATCGACGCTACCGCAAGCAATACCGTCTAAGGGAGCATGACGACTTGCTGCTACACACAAGAAAACAGTTAACACTAAGAGATTCACAGTCGCTAGTAGACCATTTACAATATTGCACTACAACCCATCGTGAAAAACAGTACAATGAGAGTAATTTGTCAATG
>NWSH02000150.1:1831538-1844015 GCA_002382865.2 Heliothis virescens
ACAATATAAATTACATCAACTTACAATGATAACTCTAGAAGCTGTCCAGTGCTTAACATGAGGACCAACTGCTCTTATCGTTTAGGTAATCATTAATGGTATAGTACGCTTTCTTCGATAGAATTGATTTAACCTGATCTTTAAATTTATTAAATGGCATTTCTAAAAACGACTGAGGAAGTTTATTATAAAATCGAATACCTAGCCCCATAAATGATCCATGTACCTTGTGTCAGTCAGTTCTAGGTATCAGAGGGTAGCAAGGTATGAACATAGGCGCGGACTCGTGCTCGAAAGGATAAACTTCAAATCAGTACAAACTTGGGCCTGGCGTTACAGGGCTGGAATTTGGCCATAAGTTAGATCATTTAGAAAGGTTTCAAGAGCCTGAGAATCACGTCGCTCAGTAATGGCCAAATTGGTAAAATCAGACAGTTATATTTTAAGTCATGTTTGTGTACAATGTTCCCGGTAATGTTGTCTTTATTTGTATAACTAGGTGGCGTTGCCGCGTTTTAAAGCGAGCTATGGTTTTGTGGCCTAGAATTTTATGTACAGAAATCTAATTATTTTCGATACTTGGCCATTGCTAATAAGGATAAGTTTTAAATAGCTTGATTACGAAAAATAGACGATTATTTTGGTACATGTTTCATTCGTGTAACGCTAAAAATGGTTTTCAGGCCCAGAATTAGGTTTCTCCTTTAGTTTCGGAGAGAATTCTTTTTTCGAGCCGCCATAAAGTTTGCGTCGCTACACAGGTGGGTCGCACAGCGCGTGCGGGTCGCGCGGGGGTGTCGGTGTCGCTGGCGGGCGAGGCGGAGCGCGCGCTGGTGAAGGCCATCGTGCGGCGCGCGCGCAGGCCCGTCAAGTCGCGACAGGTGCCGCCTGATATAGTCGCCAAGTATCGGGACAGGTTGGCCCGGCTTGAGCCTGAGATCGGTGAGTTGTAATGATGCACTTGACGAAGTTTTAGAATATCACACAGTATACAAAGTTTTACAAAATAACACACTTGACAAACCTTTTCAAAATCACAAACTTGATAAATTTTAAGCCTACATTTTTGCAATATAACAAAATGCAAGATGTCTTACTTTATTTCGAAGGCGTTTTTAATTTCGTAATTATTTTACTGAACAATTTAATTCATCTGTTGTTTTTTCTCTTGACAAAAAATGTGCACAAAATTAAATACTTAGGGCCAATTTCAGAAGTTGCTAATAAAGTTCTAGAACGTCAGATAATGCAATAGAATAGATAGAATCAAACATAAAAACCTTTAAAACTGGCTCTTAAACTCGCATTTCTTCACACCAGCCGCGATCCTGGACGAAGAATACGCGGAGAAACAAATGAATAAGATGGAGAAGCAGACAGCTAAACTGGAGGGCGCCATCAAGACAGAGGACGGCGAACAGAATGGGCCCAAGATTGAGATCAAACGGCAGAGAGAGTGGTTCCAGACGCCCAAGGAGAAGAGAGAGGAGAAAGAGAGATTGGCTCTCACTAGACATCCTGGACAAGGTATGTATAGGTGTAGCTAAAGTCAAGTAATGTTTCGATTTATAATTTAAATATATCCTGGGAAGAGCTCGTGGTTAAGTCAAAGCCGCGCGGATCTATAATTCTTAAGGTTAGCAACGCTTGGCGCGGTCGGTCTTTGGTAGGGTGATCATCTTGTCATGACTAGTTCTTCCGTGTTTAAATTGTTAAGTCCCGGCTGTCACTTGAACATGTCTGACTACCAATCTTACCAAGGGTTATCAGTTTACCCAGGTAACTGGGTTGAAGAGGTCAGCTGCATACGGTTAGAATGGAAGCCGACCCCAACATAGTTGGGTAAAGGCTAGGCAGATAATATGCGATTCAGATATGTCCTCTACTAAATTGGCCTCTACAAAATCAGCCCAAAACGTTCACAAAAACCCCGCCCAACCATGCGGTCAGTCAAGTGGTCTTTGCATAACAATCTCCTTAGTATTTACCTCGATTAAATATGTCCATATGTTTCCGAACAGACAAACAAAAGAAAGGCGCTAAAGGCAAGAAGCGCAAACACGATGACGACTCAGACTCAGACCATGATGGCGGCAGGAAGAGGAAGAAATTCACCAAACACAAGCCGAAGGACACTCCCGAGGAGCGCGTCAACAGGGAAATGCAGAAGGTAGGCCAAAAATTATTACATATTTTTATTGGTTTCCTGAAGGAACTACATCTCGTATCTAAATAAGAAGTAACCTATATGTAATTCTGGTGTGAAAAGCTGTATTACTGCCAATTTTTATCAAAATCCGTTTGGTCGTTTGCGCGTGAAGAAGTAACAAACATTAGGTTTCGTATTTATATTATAAGTGCAATAGATAAGGTTGTTGTGAAAAGCGAAATTGGCAGTCTTGTCTTGTCTTTTGGAAAAGAAAGGGTGAGAAACTACAGATATTTTTGTTTTTAACGCATGTAGGAAAATATGATCCACCGTTGTATTCAATAATGGCTCAAATCCAAATTACCCACCAGGTGGCCCTCCTACAATCTCGCATGGAAAAACGCAAAAAGAAGCAGCGTAGAATTCGCGCAGTTGACGACAACGACGACCTACCACAACAAAGGCCCAAGACCTTCAACAAGAGTAAGAAAAAACAGAGCAACTTCGCTACGGACCTCACAGATACCTCCCGAGCGGCCGCTAAGAGGCTCCGGTATGACGCTAATAAGGCCCAAAAGGGGGCTAAAGGGCCTCACAAGGGGCCCAATAAAGGAAAGGCGCCTTTCAAAGGAAAAGGCCCAGGAAAAGGGCCCGCTAAGTCGAAGACGTTTGGAAAACCTCAAGCCGGAAAAGGACGTAGGAAAAATAAATAAATGTGCCTTTAATTTGTTACTATTTATCCTTTGTTTTATTTAACTTCCTTACCTGGTGGAGATTGCTAAATACTTTTACTAATAATGGCGTCCAAGGCCGCTTGTCGGCCACGGCGGCTGTTCTCATATACGGAGATCAGCCAGCTACGCAGGACATCTTATAGTGCACGCACATTTGCTGTGACACAGGTGCACTCCCTATTCCTCACTCTCATAACGCGATGGGACGGCAATCCGACACGACCAGAGAGAGATCAGGCGCAGGACCGACATTAACGTGCTCTCCACTCCAATACAAGTATGGAATTATTAGCGCAGTTGAATGGATTTTGTCTGCTGGATTGATCAGCTATTTTAACCTGTTGGCCCAGAAGTTCCTGAGACCACCGCGTACAAACAATGAACTGGTAATCTATACTTATATTATAAATCTGAAATTTGTTTGTTTGTTTGAACGCGCTAATCTCAGGAACTACTAGTCCGATTTGAAAAATTCTTTCAGTGTTAGATAGCCCAATTATCGAGGAAAACTATAGGGGACTTTTTATCCGTGTGCGCCGTGTAGTTCCCAGGGGGAAACCGCGGGAGAAACCGCTGGCAGAAGCTAGTCTATTATATAAAAATCACCAGCAATTTCTTCTGGTCATTGAATTACGACTGAACGGCTTGAACGATTTCGATCAATCTATTTTGTCGTGTTCGTTGTAGTAAGGAAAAAAATAATTTTGAAACCGATAGCCAATATTAGTATACATACCATGTTCGGAATTGGCCGATAAATAGACGCTGTTTTAAGTGGGCTAAATATTAGGATGCATATTATTTCTGGAGTGTGCTAATTACGATTGCGAGGTAGTGTAAAATGAAAAATCAGAATTGTCGGCAACCATTTATTCACAAGTCGCCCTTGCTTACGCAAAGTTGTCTTTAAACCTATATAACCTAATTATACAGTAGATCCTGCGTCACCACCCACCAACAAACACGGTCGGAGTGCCAACTTGACATCATCTATTATATTATATACCATTGCCGAACACATATTATTATAGCAAAAATAACAGACGAGCATTTTTTGTTCTAACAATAAAATTGATGAATGTAAAATGGTACAGATTTTTTTTCCAAAAAATCACGACCTATAAAGTACAGACGCTGGCACAAGTTACCACAATCTGTCAAATTTCTTCAATAGATTTTCAACCTTATCACAACAGTGGAAGGTTAAAGTTCCATTGTAAAAATTTGACAGATTCGGGTAAGTTGACCTGCTATCTTCTGTATATTGGCCGTAGATCATAAGAACAAACTTAGAAATTTTCTGACCTCAATTTTTGTCAAGGTATCGTTAAAAAACACAAAATAACAGACAACATCAAGCTAACATCCCCACAACAACATATTGTAATAAGCAAGTCATTTACATTTTTACATACACTGAAACGCCACAAGGAGGGCGGTACCGCCAAAATATAAACTACAATACAAGAAGCGCCAGAGATTATAAACAATAGACATAACATGTCTAAATTATATTAAAAAGCTATGCTTTAACACCAGTCATGCTAACATTACTTCAGTATTTAGACAAGGCTTCGAAGCGAGGGCACGAAAATAAAATATTAAGAGTAAGGTTTAGAAATAAACAGTGTTGCTACAAAAAAATAAAACGAAAATGTGTCACGTGTTGAAGAAAATATATACGAACTTTTTCTCAATACACACGTCAAATGTTTGTTTAACTTTTTTGCAGTAACACCAAAGATATCTTGCGATAAAATATACTTAACAATAATCAACATCAGCCATACATCTTAATAGATAGATATTTAAATATATTAGACTGGTAGTTGAAACTACAATTAAAGAATAAAATTAATTTACAAAAGTAAAAGGGTAAAAATATTTTAAGTTAATGCTCCGAAGCCGACAACAATTTAAAACAAAGACTATAATGTTAGAAGAATCTTTATTAGGTAGTTCGGTTTCTAAAAGCATTTTCATATTGTTTGAAAATATAACGACTTTTGTTCCGTTTACGTAGAAAGTACTTTTAGAAACCGCACAATAATTTAAATCAAACGATTATTTTCTGAGATCGTGAATTTGGTTACATTCTCAGGCGTAATGATTAAGATGAAGTAAAATATATTATTATGAATCCCGCAAATAATAATAAAAATAGTTTTCTCATAGCCCACACGATGTCCCCTTACTACGGCGCCATCAACCGAACTGTAGCGTTCACTCTGGAGAGTATTCTCTATAAAATGCTTCATATAATAAAATAAACAGTATTTGGTTGATTAGGTTTTAAATTTGAATCACGGCAATTGAAATCTTGATGAAGAACCAAACAAAAGTAGAACACAAAGTAAACAGTAAGTTCGAGCCGTGGCGCCCTCTACACTCGCAAGCTTGTACTTCGAATATACAAGTCTAAAAAAATAATATATTCAAACATTGCCACATAATTTTACTACTAATTATATGTATAAAGAAAATGTCTGCTTATATCTGAATCACTGCGAAATGGGGCCGCGCCCGTATTAAATACCAGTGTCCATCAAAATTAGATGGAATGTGTATTTTTTACTTGGCAACCCATCAAATCGCCTGTCAGGTTTAGACATAAACAGCTTTGGTCAGCTAGCAAGCGAAATTCTATGTCGTATTGGCGTCTCAACACAAAACTTCGCTAATTAACCAACTGCGTCAGATTGCTTGCATATTTAATGCATTGAGACTGAATTTTATTGAGATTTTTTTAAAACAAATTTATTAAAACTCTTAATTTTAAAACTTATTACTGATTCAGTCTTCATTCCTTCACCAATTAGCGATGAATTTGATTGTAAGTAGCCAATTTGGTAAATAATTTCGAACCTTCGTCCATGGCTTTTATTTGGATTAAAAAACATTAAAAATGCAAGCAATCCATTCTTAAATAAAATTCCACAAACATAATCACGCCGATGTTGGTATGATCACATACAAATCAATTTATAGGCACTGATTATTAATTTATCTTAGAAAATATTTACAAGTCTTACATTTAAAAACATTTTTATATAATATTTCTATGTTCGTAATAAAACTAATAACTTCAATCATAATATATTCTAGTACTTCATTTACATTTATTGTAATATTGGTGTATGTGGAAGAATTGGGTGTTACAAAAATATATCTATTTATGTACCAATGTGTGCGACGGATATACGCTGTGTTTTCGCGTTTTTGTATTTAGACATGTAATTTGCCATCGCTGTGAATTTCATTGTTAATGTTGCCAACGGATATAATAATCCCAGTTTTTTCGGTGATATACAGGATTTCACGGACAATTGCGTAATTGATTAAAATCAATTAAGTTTGTTGCACTTTATACACTCACAAATCTAAAATCTGATGATTTTATCTTTTGGTTATTTTCTCTCAATCTTTATTAGTAAATGATGGTTAAAAATAATCAGTAAAAAGTTGTACTAGCCACAGTATTGACTGGTAAACTTTCTATAACAGCACTCTATGTCAGTTATTTTAACTTGTTAGTTAATGTTTGGCATCTCCCCGGTCAGTTAAGCCGGGTTGTTCGATTTAACTTTAACTATAACCTAACCTTAACCGGACCTCAAATGGCCGCCCATTGGTTGCACAGCTGTCACGTCAAAAAATTGACCAATGGGCGGCCATTTGACGTCCCGTTAAGGTTAGGTTATAGTTAAAGTTAAATCGAGCAACCCGGCCTTAGTGTAAACTACCAAGTACTCTAAAGGTACGATAATAAGTCATTGTTTTATCTACTCGACGTGACAGATTGTCAACATGTAACCAGCTATAACTCTTGTAAACTAGATATATAATAAAATATAATATACTAACATAAGTATGATATTGAATATGTCTTGTTATCAGCGCTCATCCTACATAATATATGTACATATAATATAGTTATATAATTTCTCCACTATGTATAATTAATATGATTTCATTTGATACATCGTTAAGGCATGATACAGTGGCTATCGGTTGCTAAAATGTTCAACAAAATATTGTTATTTATGTGTCTATACTGCATCTATTTAGCTAAATTTTATTGCTCGCATATAACCTTAAAACAGGTAAATATACATACTACATAAAGTATCAAGGTACTCGCGATATTATTTGGGACTATATTATATTCTAGCTTTACTCCAGCTATTACGCCAATATTTCAATATAAAATATCATAAATGGTCACGTTTTGTTGACAAACAAACACACAGGCGTGTACTCCATACGGTAAGTGATTCATCAGCGTGTTCGTAAGGAACAAGCGTTATTCACAGCGTGCCCACCGCGTTATAATGTCGTTTCAAGTTAAAATGTCATAGAATTGTCGTGGAAAACCGTATCAACTATAGAGATTTAGTTTGAGTGGAACTGTCCGGGCCCTCGGCTACTGGAAGTCTGCGAGCGATTGGCGCCAGGTGGCGTGGAAGGGGATGCGCAGCAGCTTGAGCTTGGTGGTGGGCAGCTGCTGCGACAGCAGGCGCTGCAGCGTGGGCAGCGGCAGGATCTCCACCTGCGGCGGGCCGGCCACGGCGGCGGCGTCGGGCAGGCGGCAGCCCGGCACCGGCTTCAGCACGGGGATGCACTCGCCCACGTCGCGGCGCTTGGGCGAGCCCGCCTGCTCGCACTGGTCGATGAACAGCTCCGTCACGCGCAGCAGCTCGATGGTCACCCCCCACATCAGGTGCGTCAGCGACTCGCGCAGGCGCAGCACGCCCGACAGCACCTGCCGGTTGGTGGTGGCCGACTGCGACACGTACGTGGGGATGATCAGCAGGCGCTGCACGTTGCGGCACTCGGCCAGCGCGTCGTCGAAGCCGGGCTTGACGTCGATGTTGACGAGCTCCAGGCGCGTGAGGAGGGGCAGCCGCGCCAGCGCCCGCAGCACGTCGGCGGCGGCGGCGCTGCTGCCGCGCTCCAGGCGCAGGCGCCGCAGCCGCGCCAGGCGCGCCAGCACGGCGGCGAAGCCCGCGCGGAACGTGCACTCGCCCAGCTCCAGCGACTCCAGCGCCGGCAGCGAGCCGATCACGTCGCACGCACACCAGCCCAGCTCCTTGATGCTGGTCAGCGACAGGTGCGTCAGCTGCGTCAGCGCCGCCAGGTGGCGCAGGTCCTGCGACAGCGACAGCCCCGCCATGGACTTGAGGCGCAGCTCGTGCAGCAGGGGCAGCGCGGCCAGAGGCGCCGGGTCCAGCACGGCGTCGCGGATGGCGAGGGCGGCGAGGCTGCGCAGGCCGGGCAGGCCGCGACACACGGCCTCGACGGCCCGCGCGGGACAGCGGCACATCTCGATGCGCTCGAGCGTGTCCACGACGGGGATGTGCTGCGCGAACTGCTCCCAGAACACCGTGTCGTTCTGCGGCAGCAACATCTTGCGCAGGTCCAGCCGCTTCGTGCCGTGACGCTTCAACGCAGCACACAGGCCTGCCCAATCACTCACCTACAAACAAAATTATCATGTTTAGCGTATGTTTGTCTTCAGTAACGGTCGAAAAGCGAATTTCAAGAAGCAAGAGGTACTGACGTGGGAGTTCTTCATCCGGACGTGTCTCCAGAGCGCCGGCGTGGCGGCCAGCTGTCTCCACAGGCGACACACGCGGGCACACTGCGCTAGCTCGCGCATGCCCAGGTATTGGAAGATCTGAAAGAACATTAAAGAAACAATTAATACTTTACTACCTGGATAAGGCCTACCTACAACATTTAAGTTAGAACTAGCGGGAATAAAAGTAAGTGAAGTTATAGTTTCTGGATTTATCGCAACTAGCCTGTGACCCGGGGACAGTGTAGCTTCCCAACAGTGACAGTATTTTTCAAATCGGTCCAGTTTTTTCGGGTGCAAAAAAAAACAAATAAAAAAATGTGTTATCGTTATAACATTATGGTATAGATTGTTAAAAATTGAAGGTGTAATATACCTGCACCACAACATTATAATTATTCTCCTGCGCCTTATTATAGAAGGCGGTGAAGTGGTCGGTGTCGTCAGGCCGCTGCCTGGCGCGGCGTCGCGGCGAGGCGGCGGTGACGGCGGCGCCGTTCGTCACGCGCGTGCGCCGGGCCTCGCTACACAATGCAAATTGTATATTTTTAGTAAAAAATAGTCATAAAATAGTGGTTTTTTATCCTTCGTATTTTCGTGTTTATGACTCAGATCGGGTTTGTGTGCTCAATAAAGATATTTAGTACGTCCAAATTTAAGAATACGTTAAATTATTTGGGACATAGTGTACAATTAAAACATTTAAGGCCAGTTTCGATCGTTCCAGATAAAATTCTATATAGCTACCTGACAGATAATGCCATTGGAAAGTAGTCAAAATTAAAAACATATCTATGGCATTATCCGACAGATTTATCTAGAACTTTATTCTTAAACTGACAGTTAACTTTACAGTAGCTTTGCTTGTCCGAAGTTGTCTGCAAGCAACTTCATAATAGACAAAATGTACGAAAAAACACTGCTGCGCGTGCGCAAGGCTCGCATGGCTCACTTCGGAGAAGCAAAGTCATTTGACGAGAGCATTTAAAATCAACATTAAATATGTTTATTGAGTGACAACGCGATCGAGTCACAAACAAGTAAAAAATACGAGTTTTTTGAACGTTTATCCATGAAGATCTTCATAAAATCTAATATGAACAATTACATACCTTCTTCGTGTACAAAATTCCGGTATACCGTCAAATCAAACCGTGAACACGCATTGCGACTAATTTATTTTGCACTTTAGTTTGTTGAGTTTGATACATTCCTTTACAATTTTTGAAATAAATAGTTATTATTTATGGTTAAATAAATTAAGTTTTTGTAAACATGGTGTAGGTATGGAACAAATAGGCATAATAAATATTGAAACATTGTCGTTTAAGCTGGTGAAGAAAAAAAAAAACAATATTAGTTAAGTTTCAGTACATTAATTTTTCATTTTTCTTACATACAGAAAACAATCGTAGGATATTTACGGCCAATTTCACAGGTTCCAGAGTTCTTGATAGCTATCGGACAAATCATGCCATAGAAAAGTAATCAATATTAAAAATATTTCTCTGGCACTGCCTGGAACCTCTGACACTGGCCCTTATTGTCACAAAATTTTATATTCAAATGAATTTTTGTTAAAAAAGAAATACTAAGATTGTTTTCACTTTAAACAGAGAAACCACATAATATACAGTTTGCGCCAACAAACTTTGCGTTTCTGAAGTTATTAATTTTACTCTTGATGCATTTTTTTTGTACAATTTGTCTAAAGGTGGTCATTATTCTTTACACACTTACTTCACAACAGTTAAAATTATTCTAACAAAATATTACTGCGCAGGCGTGAGGCGTGAAGTGGCTAACTTCAGAAATGCATAGTTAATTGACGGTAACTGTAATTATATACGAATTTATTTGGTATGTTTACATCTTATCTTTTTCTCGCAAACAATACAGAAGAAGAATTTGAAATATTAATACACTGTTCACCTGAATACAAAACTTTTAACTTTGAAAAGAAGAAAATATTACAAACGCTAAACAGAGATATAAAATCACTTGGTCATTTACAAAATGAGAAATCAATGTAATAGTAACATTTAGAAAAGCTTCATAACACATTACTGAATCAAAAATCAATTTTCACTTTACAATTTTATCACTGGCTTGAAATAAACACTGGGATATATTCGGACAATATTACCATTCATACTAACACTTTAGATCTGCAATATATTGTTATTTAACATCTTACTATTATGAATGCGAAAGTAACTCAGTCTATCTGTTTGTCGCGCTTTCACGCTAGAACTACTGAACCGATTTTAATGAAATTTGGTACACAGGTAATCTAGAGCCTGAGTCAGGACATAACTACTTTTACCCGCTTGCAGGAAGTTATTCTCCCAGCACGAGGGTGAAACCGTGAGGAAAACTGCTGGATCATAATCTTGAGGCCTGCTCGAGAATTTTAAAAAATCTATCGTTTCTATACAACTCAAAATGTCGGAAATGGATCCAGTGGCGTGACTAGGTAACCGCGGGTCCCGGGGCAAATAGAAAAATGGGGCCCCTTAAGCGAAAAAAGGAAACGGATATGTAACATGCGCGAACGGAGCGAGCTTTTTTTTTAGTTTTCTGAGTAAAAAGAAGAACAGGAAGTAAGTAGAGGACGCGAGCGAAGCGAGCGCGAAATGTTTGCAAAGTTGCATCAGGGTCCCCGGAGCACTGCCCCGGCTAGCCCCTTCGTAGCTACGCCACTGAATGGATTTCTACAATACAGATATAGCACCTATTTTCACTGAGTCTCTTTAATGTTCCGAAGTATGAATAATTACTCGATATTGTAAAAACTTGAAGTCATGCAAGTAGCCCTTTTGTAGCTGTCATCAAACTTTGTCGTCACCGAACATTGCGCCAAACACTGCGCAGAAACTGTTTCCAATCACTCGGAATTTAGCTGCAAACCACCATTAAGTTTGACGACAACTATATTACTGTTTATTGAGATAAAAGTTAATATTATTTTAAACTAGTTGTGATATACGTAGTTACTAGTCTTAGTTTATATTGATTTATGTGAAGTTTAGTATTACATAGGCACTTTTTAAGCGTAAAAATATATGAAACGCCTGCCATAAATGCATGCATTTGTAACTATATTGATAAATAATTGTCCTGTGTTTTTGTTCTTTAAATAATTTTATTTTGTTGATAAAAATTGGTGTTTTATCAAGGAACTTTCTCTGAGTACTGTTTTAAAATTAAATTAATTATTTTCGGCATAATTAATAACCGACACGCCATATATGTAGTTAATAAATAAACCGGCAATCGAATGACGTACGGTAGCTCTCAATATCCTATCTTTCTGTTGTTTTGCTCACTAGAGATAGGAATTTGAGATTATATACTTGTATGGAGTTAATGTCAAAATTCTATCTCTGGTAAGCAAACCGACAGATAGATAGCATATTGAAATTGGCAGTAAATAGCTCTAAATTGTGATTGAAATGTAATCACTCCTATGTAAAAGGGGAGCTATCTTTAATCAAATACTTAAGATGACTGTCTAAGATAGCTTCTTCAGCTTCATAGCTATGCCCTACAAATAAAATTGGGCATGACATTTAAAATTCTGTCATTATGTTTGCCTATGTAGTATTTTGCTATATGGTGATAAAAATAATTAATCAGTAGTTATAATTAGGCACAATAACTTTCAAATTGAATAAAAACACTTGAATCCACTGACTTTGTGGTGTAGAAAACAGATCAGTATTATTTTATTTTTTGTTTGTGTGGGTATATTTCCGGATGCAAACTTTCTATAGTTATTTGCTCAAGTCATCATTGTTTACGAATTTGGCATTTAAGCCAATAGAAGTCCACCATTCATGGTACAGGGTTATCATTTAGCGGCATGTGTAGCGTGCACCATATTCCTTGGCACGACTACAAAGCGGCGACCGTTGAGGACGGCTAGCCCCTGTGGCAGGGCGGGGCGCGGGGCCCGCGCGCGGCTGGGGGCCGTGGCCGCGGGGGCCGGCGCGGGTGGAGGGGCGGGGGGCCCG
>NWSH02000150.1:1852211-1862587 GCA_002382865.2 Heliothis virescens
GGCTGGGCGGCGGCGGGGGGGCACTGTGTGGGCCGCACCCCCCGGTGCAACACGCCCCGTCATATAATCGTCATGCTTTCGCTTCTTATATATCGAAACTTATGTATACCACACCGTTTGAATATATTCTTTAACTACCCTAGCTTTTTGTCACGTCAAAATACTTTATACTACAAAAATCTGCTATTTAATGCCTCGATAGCATATAAAGTTACCACAATCTGTCAAATTTCTGCAATAGATTTTCAACCTTATCACAATAGTGGAAAGTTAACGCTTGAATGGTAAAATTTGACAGATTTCGGTAGACTGACCTGCTGTCGTCTGTACTATTTAACAGTCACGTATTACTAACAGTGAACTTCAGAGTGGAAGAGTTATTTGACGTGAACTGTAGCTATGTTTCTACTTATTTGACACCAACCCAGTTACGTGGATAACTTCTCTTATTAAGACAATTGTGAGGTTATCAAATTCATTCATTTTCAAAAACCTATCTAATGTGATTCCCCTGTACCACAGTTTAAATATAGAACAGTTGGGAAGCTACCTACTAACGTTCGTAACCGTCACACTCACACACGCACGCGCATTGACGAGCATTTATGTACCTTTACCAGTGCTGTCAGTACTGACTGTCGCGGTGCTGTCGCGTCTATGCACGTGCTTGTGTGAGTGTGACGTTACGAAAGTTAGTAGGTAGCTTCCCAACTGTTCTATATTTAAACTGTGCCTGTACTGTGTATCATTTAGATCATTTACAAGACATTATTTTCAGATTCCAGACTTTTATTCAAAAAGATCGAAATTTTATTCAAAAACGCTTTTACAGGTGTGGTTCAGTAATTAAATTATTCTCTTTCTCAATAAAGACACGCTTCCAGCATGGATTATATCACAATGGTACATATTAACAAAAAACTTTGAAAATTGATCTCGTAGATCAATAATCAGAGTTTTTTTTCAAACAAAGGTATATAACAAATAAATAACAACACCCTACTCTATATATTTATTGTTTTTTCTGAATTGTAGAGGAATGTATCAAACTTTGTCAACCGTGCAAATATTGCGTGGAAAGAAACGCGCTTATTATCTAGCATGAAATAAGTTAATTCTTGTTTTTTTGGGGATTTAAACGAAGCCATGTTAAAAGATTGGGTTTTAACTTTTAGTTAATATTTGACAATGATGTTAGTTTGATTGAAGGTATGGTTATGGGTGATAATCATCACAGTTAAAATTTTCCCTACGACATACATACTTTTTATCTTACTAAAAACCTACAAGTAAAACCCCCAGTTGCAAAAGCTAAACTAAAAAAGTAAAATATTATGTCACCAAGTCGCTTAATTTCTGGGCAACGCTTTTTTCTTTATGCCTAACGAAAAAAAACAAGAATGTAATATTACTGTCATTGGACCAGCCATTCACGCGTGATTCGATCAAGGGTTTCAAAAACAATATTCTCATTTTGGTAATAGGCATGACGACAGGGTAAAAAATAAGGAAATCCATTTAGTCCGTAATTTATATTATCGCAAAATATTGGGACACGTATTTTTTGTTTTTGAAAATCTATCAATAATAACAAAGATAATGAGTATTAAAATGCGGGAGTGGGGAGTCCTGACGTCACGCCTATGTCAAAATCGTACGTAGGCGTGACGTCACGCGCAATTTCCAAAAGAAAAAATACATATGAAATATTTAAAAAAAATCTAAAACTAATTAGATTTTTTTAGTCGTCATGCCTATTACCCGTAACATTCCCAAATTACTGTTTGACAAGTACAAAAACCAACACATTTTACTACCGAAAAAGTATCAAAATCAACAACCAACTTCAACAACACAGCTTCGTTCAAACCACCATAAAACGCATACAAGTTAGTATATCAAAGTGTGGGTACCTGGGTTTCTTCCACGCTGCGCTGTTGTTGTTGTCGGCGTTGCTCGGAGTTGTTGCCTGTTGCTGTTGTTGTTGTTGCTGTGGCTTCTTCTGTTGCTTGGGGGGCGGTGTAGCTGTAGCTGCTGCTGTAGCCGTTGCTGCAGCGGGGGCCGCGCTGTTGCTGAGCCGGGAACCCATTGATTTCACCTGGTTTGAAAAAAATAAATTTATAGTGAATAGTGTTAGAGAGTCTATTAGACATTGTATTTATTTTTAATTTTATATTTTCTATAATGCCAGCATGACAAGGCATGGAATAGAGCTTGTATTAACATTTAAGATTCTTATATATACCCATGTTTTACAAATAAATAATTCTAATTCTAGAGCCCTTTTATCGAGGAAGGCTATAGGCTCCCCGTTGGGACTGCGGGTTGTTCGAAAGAGTTACCGCGGCCCTGGCACACAAAGGGCTCCCGAAGGAACACGGTGGGTTTTAGTCAGTAAAAGTCTGACACTCCCTTCCGCTGTCACCCACAGCGGGAGGGGTCATACTGATGATTTCCCATCGATATAAAAAAAAATCCGTTTTATCCGTATGCGCAGAGTAGTTCCCAAGCGCAGCAGAAGCTGGTTATTCGTTTCTCTCTATCTCTATATACGTATCTCACCTCATCTATAAGCCTTGAAGTATTTTCTGCTTGCTCTTTTAATCCTAATATAATTATATTGTTTTGATTATTTTCCCTTCTTAAGTATTCTATCTCTTTTTCAAGATCTTCTATTCTAGATTTTAATTCTTCATTGTCTTCTAAAACAGGTTTGAGTTTATCATCAATTTTATCTATTATTCCATCTGATAAAGATTTTTTTAATTCAACCGTCTGTTTCTGCATTTCAATTTGCATTTTTTCAAATAACTTTTGAAATTGGTCTTCCATGATAAAATAGTATTTTAAATAACTTGCGTTAAACGAAACGTAAGAGCGGAAACAGTAGAATTTAATATTTTTTTTGCTGGCAACACTTGCCGTGAGTGACAATGACAGCAAAACTGTCACTGTCAAACTTTGACGTTTATTCTGATCGCAATTTTATAACCTCAATTCAATGTTTGTTATTTTTTAAGCCTATTACTTCACTTTTAACACAAAAAATATATAATTCAACACTATCACAGCACCATATTTTAGTTTTTTTGCAGTCACAGTGTCCAATATGCACTTAATGTTTTTAAATCACGATAAGTTCGCGAGCCGCATCACAAGAATGTTTACCGGTGGGCTAACACGGCGTGTGTGACGTCACGGATCGACGCCATATTGAAGTCTTTGTGCTCGTATATACGTCATAATGAATACGTCACATTTGCAATATGGTGGCAGTTGGCCGTAATGGCGTTGGATAAGTAGTAATTTGAACGTTGAGTTAAATTATGGAACTTATTTTGGAATTATAGTTCTTGCTAATATTATAAATGTGAAAGATTGTGAGGATTCATCTAAGTATTTGTGATTCTTCCAGATTCGGACAATTCACCATTGCTTTTTGAAGCTGGTTTTACTTTTTGAATTTATAGATTTTTTAGTCCGTTAAACAACCTTCTCCACAGATACTATGTTGAAAACAGCAACAAAATCAGTTTACTCAAACACAAGACAAACCGACACAAGTATCCTTTTTTTTTATACATACAGATACCGATCAAACTGATCATCTCTTTTTTTGATGTCGGTTAATAAAGAGTTCTAAAAATGAATCTCGTTTACTGCTGTAGATTGTGGTAGTCTATCCTATGTTTTACTTATAAAAGTGAGGAGTACTGACCTTGAGCTTGGCAGGCGGTGACTTGGCGGGCTGCGCCGGGGCGGCGGGCTCGGGGCTGGCGCCCTTGGGCGGCTTGGGCTTGGGCGTACGCTTGCCCTCCACGGGCGCCGGCGCCGCCGCCACCGGGGACTCCACGCGACGGATCAGCTTCGCGTCTCTGTATCAATAGGCATTTTTTGTTATAACCAAGTTCATGTGCCTAGTCTTTTCCTAACTATGTTGGGGTCGGCTTCAAGTCTAATCTTTACTACTGAAATGAGTACTATACCTATGTTTAAATATTTTACTGAGATCTGTAAATTGCTTGTTGGTTACAGTAACACATGAGTGGATGTTAGTTAGGCATGTTACTTTTAAGAAACTAAGTGATGTATGTGGGAATTACTGGGATCTTAATCTATTAATATATTATCTTTCTTGACCACATTGAACTTAGAACTGAGGTAAAGAACTCACCTTATAATTTCCTTCTCAGGATCATCAACTCCGAGTGGCTCTTTGAAAAAGGAGAAATTCTCCACAGTTAGCCCCGTACCGGCCAGATGTTCTGCTACCTGAAACAAAGAACATACATAGTCTTATAAAACTAGTATCTCTCTATCTGTTTAAAAATTCTTCTTACAACCGATTTTCTCTAGAAGAGCTCGTGGCTAAGTTAAAACCACGCGGATCGATTGATCATAAAGTTATGCATGCAACGCTTGGAGCGGACCATCTTATCATAATGAGTTCTTCAGTGTTTCTGAAGGCACGATAAACTGGTGAGTCCCGGCTGTCATTTATTGCACTGGTTACGGGTAGTCAGAACCCAGAAAGTCTGACAACCAGTCTTACCAAGGGGTATTGGGTTGCCTGGGTAACTGGGTTGTGGAGAGCGACTGACCTCCATGTAAAACAGGGTTCTCAGCTGCATCCGTTTAGACTGGAAGCCGACCCCAACATAGTAGGGAAAAAGCTAGATAGATGATGATAACATACCTCCCTAGTAGACCTTAGCTTCTTCCCAGCTGGCGTATAGTAATATATATCGGCGTTCCTTCTGGAGTGAGCATCTAGCGCCGCCCTGAACACCAGCTCTCTCTTCCAGCCTCTCTCTAAAGGCACCCTGAGTAGAGGAGACGACATCTCTGTCGTCGCACGACGACCGCGCTGCGCTGGGGACGACGCTGCACTGGCCTGCATTTGAAATTGTTGAATTAGTATATAAGCTTACTAATTAAAATAAAAAAAATAACTTTGCTTTTCCGAAGTTTTTTTGCTTTGCTCAGGAGTTGTTCGTATGTTTTGAGTACTGTGAAGTTACTTGTGGGCAACTTCGGACTAGTAAAGATATTTTACGTCAAGTATAGGCCTCTTTTAATAAAGTGTTGGCATCTGGTTGATAAGTGTTCTTAGAAGCCATAAGTTATGGTTAACAGTTGTGCATTTGACTAAAAGCCATGAAATCTTGCCTTTTATTTGATTTGACGACTAATCTATCCAGTCATATTGAAAAAGGCCTCTTAAAGTTGAGAATGACACAGAATGCATGCTCAGTTTCCTTCATTTTTTTTACTAATTAGCTACATATATATTTGTGTTAGTATTATGATTAAATAAAAAAAAGCTAGCCACATCCATATTGAGTACCACTTCCTTTTTTAAATCTGACAATACAACTTTTGATATCTATTCGGAAGCATGCAACCGACACCTCTGTATCTTAAATACATGCATATTTTTATACACATATTTAATCTACCATTTCCTTTGAGACCATAGAAAATGATATACTTTCCCTAATACCCTACAAAACTTAAAAAAAAAGACTATTTCTACCAGCAACTTTAACCATTGCTTTTACATCAAAAAGCCCATTAATATAAAAATAATACATTTAGCACATTTATATAACTTTTAACCAACAATAATATAGATCTTCCACCATTCTAAATAAAAGCATGCATCAAATATGATACAAAAAATAGGACAAAGTCCTAACCTTTTTGCGTTTGATTTCAACTTCAATTTTGAATGCTGGCTAGATAAAAAAAATTACGTGTCAAAGTGTTAGTAACAATCTTGTAGCGACCAAAAACTATGCTCGATTATTCTTAAAAATATAAATAATTAATTGAATCAAGATATAGTTTATATTTAAGTTTGATTTGTGTAAAGTAGTACAGATAATTTTTAAGTGTACCCAGAAATATTTTCTTATTATAAAATTGGCTATGTTTTCAATGGTATTTAATTTCTTTCAGCAAATATAAAATTATAACTAATTTTAATTCAATAGTTTTAAGTTTTGAATTTTTAAGGTAAATATAGGCTGGATACTTAGAAATTAATAACATGTAACTGTTTTTTGTTAATACTAATAAACAATCATACAAAAAAATAATTATAGCTGGATTTGGAATGTGCTAGAAATTTATAATAAGCAAAACTATTTGATGATGGTACTAAAATGTCAAGCATGAAAGCAATGGATTGTCTGAATCAGTAAAAATCGAGCAATGTTTTAGGCACTTCAATAAAAATTGGCTTGAAAATCCTCTGTGACGAATAGGCCCTTTTTGTTCTTAAATTATTAATTAATTAATTAATAACAAAAGCGTGGTGTTGGTTATGTTCCTTAAAACAACACTGTACCGATTTTTATGAAATTATGGCACAGTTTTAGTAGGAATTACATTACTTGAGATAGACTTTTTATTAAGATTACTTATTTCCAGGTTTATGTGAAAAAATTAAGTAAAATTCTCTTATCTATGCTTCAGTCAGTCAGAAACTAAAGTTATTTACAATATTTGTATAGACTACTTTTTTTGCAAGAACCATTTATTTAAATTAAATAGTATTTTTTGTGATCTTATACTGTTTTACTCGCTGTCTGTACTGCATACAAGTTACTATAAGTTAATATCGTGTGATGTCAGCTACCAATAGTTTTTATGTTTTTATTCAATGTTATGATTGAAGTCTAGTGAACTATTTACCATTTCTATTTACATCAAACTTATGTATGACTTTACTATGAATATGAAACTTAATACATACTTAAACACTTGATAACTATGGCAGCTGATGGAAAGGGCCATATTCTACAGAGGATGTGTTAGTAAGCAGATGAACGGTTAGAAAGAGTAGACTCACATCAGTAGCCGCATCTCCGTCTGACCTTGAGGATAGAGCTGATGAGGGCCTGGATCCGTCTAGAATAAAAATAGTAGTTATTATCTATACTAATAATATAAAGCTTAAGAGCTGAGCTGAATCTCAGGATTAACTGCTCCAATTTGAAAAGTTCTTTCAGTGTTAGATAGCCTATTTATCGAGGAAGGCTATAGGTTACTTTTTATCAGGGTGCGCGGAACAGTTTCCACGGGACGCGGGTGAAACTAGTCCTCACTAACAAAAAATGTGCAAGTAACTTTGTTTGACATGCTTTAACAACTGAACCAATAAATATGAAATATAGAATTAAGATTGATTATTACCATGGAGATGGTTGCAGGATCCTTTGGGATGCATGACAAAGAATATTTTATGTAGAAATTAACATTTTCGTGATTGACCCAGTTTTTTGTATGTAAGCGTAATATTTATTTATATTTAAGGAAGATTAACAGCTAGTACAATAGGTAAAATTACATGAATTTGCAATATACAAACAATTACATTATGTTTATTACCTGTGTCTTTGCGTGGTCGCTTAGATGCTCTGCCCGGTGGGTGGAGAGTGGCTAGAACTGTTTTCAGGGGAACTAGGTCTTTGCTGGCTGCCGTCACCTCTTCCTCCAGTCGCTCTGAATGTAAAAATACTATCATGAGTATTCATTAAGTAGAAAAACACATTGTTAAATATACATGTATAGTGGTTTTATATCAGGACTAGGCGAGCCATACTTGTGTTTGTAGATGTGTATGCACATTGTCTTTCTATAACTTGGCCAGTACTGAGCTCTCCCGAGCTTACGAATACGCTTACCCGCTCACTCATACTGTATTTATCAATAGCATGTCAAAATTACGCTGGTTATGTTGCAATTATAATAAAGAAATGTTAATTCTCTCACCCAGGATACTCAAGTAACCCTCCGTCTTAATTTCCGCTTTAATGTCATCAAAACCTTTAAACTCTTCGTCTCCATCATCACTGAAAGTAGACGACGCCCTCCTCTTGATACCTCTACTTATATGTTCCTCAATATTATGCTCAAAGGTCTCAATCTCATCTTTGACAAATACTTCATCCTCGTTCTTTATGTCTATGTCCTCTGGGGGGTCAATTGGTATGTCAGTGTCATCAGATTCCGGTTCCTTCTTCACGTCTGTTGGTTCCTCATCCTCTATCTTTGGTTCTTTTGGTTGGACTTCTTCTGGGTCTGGTACTGCTGGCTCCTCTGTGAATATAATATGAGGTCATCAGTGAAAATTTTTCAAAAATCTTATAAATATCAGGTTTTACAAGTTAAAATGTTTATGGTTTTTTTGTACATATTGGGGATTGATTTAGTAACAATCCTGTTTAGACGTAAAACTATGCATCTAAAACAAAGCTTCTCAATTTTTTTATCACACAAGTATTTATCACACAACATGCAATAATTGGCTTGTCCAAGGATCCCAATACACAAAATCAAACTAAAATTTTAAACATAAAAGTTTTAGTATGCATAATATCATAATTTATTATAGCTAATAGTTTGTTACTCTTTTAAGCAAAACATCTAAACAGACTTTAATGAAACTTGGTCATAATATAGCTTCATGCATCAGAATAGCATAAATGCCAGACACGCAGGTTGAAAGTCTGTTTAAAATTTAGTAATTTAATAGATATAGATGAAGGGAGGTGAAAAGAAAGCTCCTATGTAGCCAAAATGGCTGATAATTAGGTAAACGAGGAACTGTTACAGAATGTATAGAAACTTATTCAAAAATATTTATTTTTGAATACGGTTTGGGAAATTCTCATACATGTAATTACATAATATTACTTTAGCAACAGTTTTACTAACATCCCAAAGAAACTTTGATAGTTTTAAAACCATCTGTAAATATTGTATGCATCGTAGCACACTATGCTACTGATTTCAATCAAATTATTTAATCAAATCAAAATCAAAATTCATTTATTTCAAGTAGCTATAGGACTTATATCATATTAGTAGGTTAACGCATCAAGCTCAAGCTCATGAAAATTAAGTATAAGCAAAGATATATGAAAGCATAAGTATAGGTAGACTTATTAGGATATTATGTCGGAATTCCTAATAATAAAAATGGAAATGACACAGAAATATTAATAATTAAAGTTATACTAACAGAACCTTATTAAATAACAAACAAATTGATTTCCTTTAAAAGTCAATCGACAAACATATTTATAAATTCTGATTTCATGCTAATAATATCTTACGAGTTGAAAAATAATCCCGCTATCATACTAACTGTGTTGAAACTACAATATATGGGCATAAAAATGATCCATAAACGTTCATAAGGTCATATACTCCTTAGCAAGGCACAGCTAAAATATGATGTCATCATATTGGATTCATCGACACAACTTGTCTTGTGTATTGATAAAATAACCGTGGAAAGTGCTCGCTGCAGCGTTCAGTATACATTAACGCCTGTGTTTGTTAATGACTGCCTAATTGCCACTAAATTATACTCTGTTATTACTCCTTACTGATAACTAACTTCTAAACTGTGAAATAACAACTAGCTTCAAGTTTAACCAAAATAAGTTTATATAAATAATAATAATAATAATAAAGCCTTTATTTCCGAACTTTTGGCACTTTTACATATTTAAAAAACACAAAGTATTTAAAACTAACATATACATTTAACTACAATAGGTCTCTCAGTTCGGTGTGCCTTATGGCATAGGCCTCCTCCAACTCTTTCCACTGCTTTCTATCCGCTGCCACTCTTATCCAGAGGGGACCTAAAGTCATTTTCAGGTCATCCTCCCATCTTCTATTTTTACGGCCACGACTCCTAATGCCGTCTCTTGGGTACCAGATTGTCACCTGTTTGCTCCATTTCTCCTTTTTACACCTCAGCATATGTCCAGTCCACCTCCACTTGAGTTGATCAATACGGACCAGGATATCAGTTAGTTTCGTTTTGTGCCTGATGTCTGTACTTCGTACTTTATCTTTAAGTTTTAATCCTAGCATGCTTCTCTCCATACTTCTTTGACATCTGGCAAGTTTATCCCTATGGAGTTTTGTCAAAGCCCAAGTTTCACAACCATATGTGATGCAAGGTAGAATGCAGGTATCAAAGGTCTTCTTCTTGATTTTAGTGGGTATTTCTTTGCTTTTCGTGATTTCTTTCAAAGCCCAGTATGTTTTCCATCCTGTTGCAATTCTTTTCTCTATTTCTTTCGACATCTGGTCTTTAGGTGATATTATCTGGCCGAGATATACATATTCGTCTACATATTCCAGTTTCTGTCCTTTAACTGTTATGTCTACGGGAACTGAATTTGTCATCATCTTAGTTTTGTTTGAGTTTATTTCTAGGCCTAATTCTCTACTTTTATCCACTAAGGATTGTATCATGGATTCCAGGAGTTTTGGATCTTCTTCAAATAGGACCAGATCGTCCGCAAATCTAAGATGATTTAATCGTGATCCATTTATGTTTAGACCTA
>NWSH02000150.1:1875223-1885515 GCA_002382865.2 Heliothis virescens
CATGAAAAAACCATTTTATATTTGAATTTCCCGCTTCTAGTGGTCGAATGCACCTTAAAAAAAGGAAGTGGCAACAATAATAGTAATCAAAGATAATTTGATGGTGTAAAACTGTAAGTATAAATTGACTGATAGTTTTTTGTACAGCTGGATCAAGATGCATGAAACTCTTCAAAAATGTTCCTTAGAATTTGGTTAGTTTCATAAGCATGTCCAAATTTTTGAAGCGGTTACGAAGTACGATAGTCTGCGAGTCCACGGAGTAGTTCCTACGGGACGCGGGTGAAACCGCTGGCGGAAGCTATTTATAGTATAGTAATATTACCTGAGCGACATAAGTGAAGTCACGCAGGTAAGCCTTGGGCTTGAGGCCCAGCTCCTTGGCCTTGGCCTCCGACATCACCAGGCAAGCTGAGGCTCCGTCAGTCTGTAGGACACAGCAAAGTTTTATTAATCACTCTTTGTAGATGCTTGATGAATGTTTGTTAAGGGTTTAAATAGTTATTAAAACAGTATGTTTTTCTTCTGGTCAAAAGTAAAAAAAAGGGTAATCATATTCTTTTTTATCAGATTTTTTGTATTATTAGCTGTTTCCTTTTATGAAAGATCGTCTGTCGTAAATTCTAAACACAGTTTGTAAAAATTACTGAATTAATTTTGATGAAACTTGGCATGGATAATTAGGCTACCACAGGCTACTTTTTACGAAGGTTCTGTTGGAAGTTAGTTAAATATAGAAATAAATGTAGGTTACCAAGAATGAAGCGTTAGCGGCAGTGACGGTGCCGTGTGGCTTGATGAAGGCAGGCTTCAGCTTAGCAAGCTGCTCAGGGGTCGACACGCGGATGCCGTTGTCCTTGTCCACCACGCCGTCTTTGCCGTCCACTGTCGGAATAACACAGTGATTAACATACAATTTGTGCAGTTTATACGTCAAAAATCAGGGTAATATTGGTTTATTTCATTTTTATTATTGTTATTATTGTTTAGTTACAGTTTATACATAAATAAAGGAGGTTTTCAATTCGGATGCTTGTATTTTATTACGAAATATAAGTCCAGGGAACTCCTTAATAGAGTACGACAGTTAACACGTATTTGAGGTCATTTTATTTGTATTGATGAGAATTTTTCAGTCACATGCAAGTAATAAAAAAAAAATGGGTTTAGAAGTCGGTATCTAGTGGACGCTTTGTTTCGCCACAAAAGNACGACAGTTAACACGTATTTGAGGTCATTTTATTTGTATTGATGAGAATTTTTCAGTCACATGCAAGTAATAAAAAAAAAATGGGTTTAGAAGTCGGTATCTAGTGGACGCTTTGTTTCGCCACAAAAGGTATTTTTTAACCGACTTCCCAAAAAGGAGGAGGTTCTCAATTCGACCGTATCTTTTTTTTTATTGATTTTCAATGTTTTTTCAGTACGTAATTTTTTTTGTATTTTTAAATAGTAGTGTTACCTTTAACAGGCATCAGATCAGTGAAGTAGCCCTTCTGCTGTGCCTCATGCGCCAGCTTGTGCGAGCGCAGAGCGTAATCGTCCTGCTCCTGGCGGGAGGCGCCGAAGGCTGCGGCCAGTCTGTCCGCGCTGTGACCCATCGTCTCGCCTGATGAGAACTCCGCTACTGCTGGTAACTGGCGGAGAAAGAAACATTTATTTGTATGAATGATGATGATGGCGTCCTGGCTGGCCACGGCGGCTGTTCTCAAGAGCCAATCAAAGAAATCAGCCAGCTGCACAGGACATATTATAGTGCACAGGCATTGCGCAGACACAGGTGTACTCCCTATTCCCTCACTCTCATAACCCGATGGGACGGCAATCCCATACGACCGGAGAGAGATTATGTGGCGAATGTTTTGTGTCTCGAGTGGTAACAATTGGTTCGGAATGCACGTTAATTGGTCTAAGCTGTCATTTGAACATCTTCGGTTCGTAACTGATAGAAGCCAGAAAGTTTGATAACCAAAACTTTCTGGCAAGGTTTATCGGGTTGCCCAAGTAACTGGGTTGAGGAGATCAGATAATCAGTCACTGCATTTCAAACACTGGTAGACTCAGCTGCATCAGGTAAGGCTGGAAGCTAATTGGAAGCTAGCTAGGCAAGTTACCTCAGGCGCGAAGAAGTCAGGTCGGATGGAGGCGATGAGGGAGAGGCGCTGCGCCGGAGTCTTGGCGCGGTTGAGGCGCAGCAGCAGCGAGCGCATCTTGCGCGAGTGGCGGATGTCTTGTGTATCGAGTGGGACTCAGCTGCAGCAGGTTATACTGAAGCTAGCTAGGCAAGTTACCTCAGGCGCGAAGAAGTCAGGTCGGATGGAGGCGATGAGGGAGAGGCGCTGCGCCGGAGTCTTGGCGCGGTTGAGGCGCAGCAGCAGCGAGCGCATCTTGCGCGAGTGGCGGATGTCTTGTGTATCGAGTGGGACTCAGCTGCAGCAGGTTATACTGAAGCTAGCTAGGCAAGTTACCTCAGGCGCGAAGAAGTCAGGTCGGATGGAGGCGATGAGGGAGAGGCGCTGCGCCGGAGTCTTGGCGCGGTTGAGGCGCAGCAGCAGCGAGCGCATCTTGCGCGAGTGGCGGATGGGTACGTCCGACATGAACTCCACGCCGCCCGCCACGATGATGTCGTATGCACCCGCCGCGATCATGCCCACGCCTGGGACAGATACCAGTTATTAATACTTATTCTACACTAGAAAATAATAAAATAACTGTAGTTGAATAAACTGTATCTTTCACGAGTTTTCGGTTTATTATTTTGTCCGGATATGTGAAGTAGTCTCAAGAAGGTGCTGCTGAAATGTTTCTGCGTATAGAAATATAGAAAAGATATGTTTGTGCGAATCTTTAGTCCACTGGCATAGAGAAACGAATTTGATTAAATTCATATACAATTCAATATAGGTATAATATTAATACAAATTGTCGCCAGAATTTTTCACCCTTACAAAGGGTTCATATATCCAAAAAGCTTAAATCTACAACAACACACCAGTAGTAATAGCCTGGTTGGACGATATGCAGGCCATGGTGACGGTATGCGCAGGAGTCTTGTCGCTGAAGCCGGCCGCCAGCGCGGCCTCGCGGCCGATGTTGGAAGTCTTAACCTCCTGGATGACCGTGCCGTACACGATGTAGTCGATCAGGTCCTTGGATATACCGGTTTTTTGGAGGAGACCCCTGGAAATAAGTTGGGGTTAATTTCTTTGGAGTGTGTGTGTATGTATTATAGTATGTTGGGTCGTGCAGTGTTTGACTTCTAAACATATTTGGTTAATGTTATAAAGCTGAAAATGTTTATAGGCGCTTATCTCGAGAACTGCTGGACCAATTTCGAAACTGGCATGAAGTTCTCAATTTCGTAAGTACTTTTCAATTTCTGTCAGTGTCAGATAGCTAATTTATTGAGGAAGACTATATGCTACTTTTTGTCAGGGTGCGTGCAGTTCCAACTTGGAACTTCCAAGGGATGTGGGTGAGACCACTGGCAGAAGCTATTTATAACTGACTAGCCGTTTTCCCGCGGTTTCACTCGCATCCCGTGGGAATTACTGCCCGTACCCGGATAAAATATAGCCGATGTCACTCGTGGATAATGTAGCTTTCGAATGGTGGAAGAATTTTTAAAATCGGTCCAGTAGTTTTTGAGCCTATTCATTACAACCAAACAAACAAACAAAGAACAATGCCCATTTTTGACCTGACTATGTATAGAAATGAAAAAAATATTAAAATGTAGCTTATTGTTTTGTCTTGATTACGCTTATCACAATATAAAAAGAAAGGCGAAAAAAAAGATTTTTTGACATTTAATTACGTAACATTTCTTCTATGGCATAACGTAATAACATATTTTGAACGCACCCAAATCATCCTTCTTTAAAACGTTCCATTTTACACTTTGCTGCTTGATGGTTATTTTATAATTAATTTGATCAGTAAGTATTTATTTCTTAGGCCCTGTCCGCACAGCGAATATTCACCGCGCGAATTTTATTCGCGCGGATTTGCGCGGTTATTCCGCAACCACATTAGGTCCTGTCCGCACAGCGAATTAAATTCCGCGCGATATTTGTCATAGTCATACTACTTCATACCGTACAAAACATTCGCGGAAATAAATCCGCGCCGCATCGCGTGAAATTTGCATCAAAACACAGAGATTTTTATTTCGCGCGAATTTTATTCCGCCAGTGTGGATACTTCTATTGTATTCAATGTGTTACAGAATTGCGAGAAAAAATTCGCGCGGTTAATATTCGCTGTGCGGACTGGGCCTTAGTCATGGGATAAAATAAATTATTTAATAAGTAACACATTAATTAAATTCTATTAATTATGCAGTGTTTCGTTTAGTATGCGCAAGTGAAATGGATTCTTTTGGCATTTGACAGTTCTGTGATTTGCATCGGCGCAGTCCTTCGTTGTTTATTAAAACGCTCCTCTAAGATTATATTTTCAAGAAAATTATGTGTTCATTTTGGATAAGAGATTCCGAGATTCCATAAGAATGCTGGAAGGTTGCAATTACCGGCCATACATGCCTGAATCTCTATTAAAAGGCGAACACCAATTAATAACACATCAAGCTAAATATTTTTGAAACAATAATATTTTTCGAATTTCGTGGCGTTTAAATCGCCAAAATGAATATAATACATTATTTTCTAAACTTACAGGAATTATTTAAACTATATCTCATAGCTATACATATACTTTCACTTTCAGGTTTTTAAATGTATGGGAAGTGGGCATTGTTCTTTTCCTCTTTATAATATTAAGTATAGAAAAAAGAAAATAGTGAAGAGCTTTTTTATTTGGTTGAATACACTTTTCTCAAGGGACCTACTGGCATTCAGTATGAGGTAACCCATTTATCAAGGAAGTCTATAGGATTTTTAGAGCGAAACAGCGGGAAACAGCTAGTTGCAGATATAAATAAAATAACATCACTTAGAAACGACTTAACATTTACGTAATGTAGGTCAAGAAAAATTGGAATCGGTACAAAAATTCCAGAAATTTCTATTGCATACAATGTTAACTAAATTACATCTATACATATAATAATAATATAATTCAACTATTCCAACTTTGCTTTGCATTTAGACAGACAGTGCCAAGTAACAACATTGTATTAAATATTTGGCACACTGCTGAACTATCTAGCAACTTTCTACCTAATATATTAATTATTATATAATACTACTTGGTCTAGTTGTCGCATAGCAGACCGCTGAGCACGAGGACTCGGGTTCGATTCCGAAATCGCTTTGTGGGTTTTCGAAACTTTCACAAAGCAGCCCGGAGTTGGAAGTTGGTGATTGATACACCCGTGCATCGGAGAGCACGTTAATGTCGTTCCTGCGCCTGATCTCTCACCGGTCGTGTCGGATTGCCGTCCCCTCGGATTATGAGAGTGAGGGAATACGGAGTGCACCTGTGTCTGCGCAAATGCTTGTGCACTATAATATGTCCTGTGCAGCTGGCTGATCTCCTTATACGAGAACAGCCGCCGTGGCCGTTAATCGGCTAGGAGGCCATCATCATCATCATATAATATAATATACATTCTTTCTACTTATTAATGTTACATGGTAATAACTTTATTAATACTAGCTGCTTCTGGTTCCACTCTCTTTTAGAGAGAACTACATTGGACACCTTGATAAAAAATAGATTTTAGACAACTCCAGGGTTCCCACTATCCTGCTTCGTTTTCCTACTACATACAGCAGGATTTTTCGAAAGAATTACCGCGGCCCAGAGGGCTCCAGACACAAAGGGCTCCAGAACGAACATGGTGGGTTTCAGTCTGTAAAACTCTGACACTCCCTCCAACTGCATGATTTCTCAACTAAAAGAAAAGATTTCCTACCAGAGTCAAACTATGCACTACTAAAATTTTGTCTCTATTGGATAAGCCTTTTTATATGCAAAGCATAACATACCAACTAAAATTCACATTTATATTTATAATATTAATAAAATCACATAGGTATTTTAATATTAATAAAATCACATATTTAATAAGATTAATAATCAGTAGTACTTTGGCCTTCAGTGTTTATTTACATGGATGATTGAGTACACAAAAGGACTTTGAACTTTTCATTAACACACATAATAGATATAGATAGTAGCTTGCATGCATGGAATATTATATAAAACATTTTTTTTTCCAGATTTAACCTTTATTAATTTAGTGTTAAAGATTAAAAAAATTGCAGTATTGGTTATATCACAAATTAGCTGTATTCCTTGTAGATTTTCAACAATACTTTTTTTACCAAAACTATTGTGTCTGCATTAAAAAAAGACTGGCATAATAATAATTTTTATCCCGTGATCATAAAACAGTCAAAACCTGATATAACGACATTGAAGGGACTGTATAGTTGCCGATGTTATATCCGATAGTGTAGATCAATAACAAATACATAAGAATAGTTTACTAGGAATTCGAACGGGACCATACAATCTAGCCGTAATAACCGATAGGTCGTTGTAAACGGTGTCGTTATAAACGGTTTTGACTGTATCAGCTTTTTGATTGAACCACTGCACCACACTTGTTGACATAGAGAGAACATCTTATCTAGTCTCCATCATGTTGTTTATTATAATTCATGAAATTAACTTCACTGTATTAATTGATTTTATAAGTAAGAATAGATTGTATAATGCTAGAATATGAACTAGGTAAGATATCAAGGTTAAACTTATTTATAAACACTGTATTATTTTATCTTAGACATGTCTAGGATTCTTATCTTTTCAGTCATTAATGCTTTATAGTTTCAATATTGAATTATGTAATTTGGATATTTTATGTGTATTTGGAATAATATTTCGAATGTTTGCAAGACAATTACATAGGTGAAATTAATAACTTTGCCACATCATAACATTTTTTGGAAGTCAATGTTTGTTATTAAATATTTGAAAATAATATTACTGAATGTTTTAAATTATAGCTATAAATACTTATCATACTGGAACTATATTCTCCAGTCCACTACATTTATAAATTTGTACACAATGTGTTTGTACAAAATTGTGTATTTTAATATTTTCCAGCAATACTCACAACAAGGAATGTCTGGCAAGTTCATGGGGCATCATCTTGGCATAGTCCGTGAAGGACACCAAGAATGGTGTTCGTACTCCATCAACAAGGACCACATTCTTGCCAGTGCGGTCCGGCAGTGACTTCTTTTTCTGCTGTAAGGCTGCTCCAACACTGAGAGCCCGCCTGGCAGTGTCTAAAAACAAGAAAAATCTATCAAATTCAGTACAATATCTATCAATGGCCTTGATTTACATCTTAATGTGGAAACAGTGTATATTTAGAACGGAAATACCTTCCAGTACGTATAGAATATGAACCTTGCACTCATATTTTGGCACGAAACTGAACAAAATTAATTGCCAACAATGCCAATAGAAATTTCTTACAAAAGTCCAAAGTTTAAATCCATATACCAATTACGGATAAAATCAAAATTATTTGACTGTTTATAGTTTCATAAGACATTTGTTTTAGCTTATGAAGCAGATATTAGCTAAAGTATGGTTACAAAAAGTAACAGGTAATGAAAAATAGGAGTACTAATAGAAAACCTACCGAATTTAGCCGTGGAGCTAACGTGGGATACTTTCAGTAAAGATTTCGATATTTGAGATGCCATGGCTGCCGGAAAACTAATGCCGATTATCACTGGACACGACGGAGACTTCTACAACAATTAATGTAAATTAAAAACTAGAGTAATATCTAATTTAAACTTTTAATAAACTTAGAAGAAAGTTGGACTCTGACCTGTCAACCACAGAGTAAAACAAATAGGGTTGCTAAGATTAAATCCTCTCTTACACTGTGTTGATGAGTCTGAAAAGTTGAATATTTTATGACAATGATTTTTTTATGAAATTCTGAATCAGAATACAAATTTTGAATTAGTTTTATATCAGTTTTTTAACAATGCAATAATTAACAAACACAATAACAAAGTCTTTCAGTTTTATCGTCTACAGTCAAAACTTCCACTTATTTTAACAATTTATACGAAACTGGCAAGCTTGGTTATTTGGTTGTCAACATCTTCACGTTTTGTTTTTACGGATTCTATAATGTGTATTAATTTACAATTAAAAAATATTATAATACAACACGTAAACCATGAAATTGTAAATTAAATGTTAACGTTTTTAATATATTTGGAGATTTAAGCGTAACAAAAAAAAAGATTTCTGTTAAAAGTTTTCTTATATTCTTTGCGTTTTGTTTACACGAAATTAATAGAAAATAGGCGGGTAGAAGAAAATGTTCATCAACTTTTTAGGAAAAATCATCAATTTCCGCCTTGTTGGCCTTCCGCCTTGCTTGCAACCACGTGAAACCATTATTAAATAATTAAATTAATTAATTTTAATCCAATTTAGAATTATACCAACAATTTTATTTCAATATATTTTTCTTATATAATTTACCAATGAAGAAACTATAGAAAATAGTCAAGTAAGCAGTTTTTTTTTAAGTTTTCGTCTTTTAATCCGTAAGAGTATTTCTATAAAAAAAATACTAATTAGATTAACATACCTATCGTTATTTTACAAATTATGAAAAGTCATCATCAAAAATAATACAAGATTAAAATCTTCCTTTCACCGACACGTCTACATTAACACTGGTTAATCTTATATTTTTTTCTCTAGAATGAAATATCAAAGCCTAATACTGATGGTATGCGTCGCGTGGTGCTCCGGCGAGTTCGTGGATGAGCTCCAGGCCCTAGACGAAGACTGTATGGGGGAAGATAAGTTCCCTTGCATGGGGGGTGGCTGTATCTCCCAACTGCAATATTGCGATGGTTACGTGGACTGCGAAGATGGGACTGATGAAAACTTTTGCAGTAAGTTGTTGCAGTTTATTTAAACGTAGGTAGGTGCTTTGGGGGAATGTGTTACTGTCTTTTGTAGGGAATGGAACACGTGAAAAATAATTATCATTAATTATATTTCCAACAGGTGTGAAAAAGGCGCCACGCCAACTGTAAAAGCGTTTTCTTTTTTTACATTTACTTTCACACCTTGTAATATATTAATATATCTTTACTAAAAACGCATATACCTACCTGCTCCGTTCCGTCGTGGGTAAAAATAACTTAACACGTAGGGTACACCTACCATAGCGGGTAGACTCATAAATGCATTGCTGCCAGTGAAGTAAAAAATCATGATTTTCATGAACTTATTGATTTTCTGCATTATATAATATATATCTGTATTACATATTTACCAAACTACAATACACTACACTTTCGTACCTAAGCTCGATATTACAAGTAGGTACTCATGGGACGCGGGTGAAACCGCTGGACGAAGTTAGTTACAATATAAACACGCAAACAGTATTACTATAACAAATAAAATAAAGAACTATTAAATTCAGAAGAAAAACGTTGAACATGAAGGCTTAAGGTCATGGCACATTGTACCGGCACTGTCACGGCACAGCAAATAACGTGTCATTTAAATTTGAACATTAAATCGTATGACGTATGATATATTTCATAACGTCAATACAAAAAAGCCAACGGGGCGGGCTGTCAGCGCGCGGTTTCCTATCTAACAACTCACGGTTGTTATGAAATATATCATACGTCATACAATTTAATGTTCAAATTTAAATGTCACGTTATTTGCTGTGCCGTGACCGTGCCGGTACAATGTGCCATGACCCTAAAGGACAAAGTAAGCCACCACAAAAACACCACAAGAAGTAAATTCCCGGTTCGTTGTAAATAGAGTTGTAATTTAAACGACCGATTATGTAAATGACTGTTAGTGAAATTGACCGTTAAGGGCCGAAACACATAACCGCGTTGCGGCGCCGCGCCGCTAAAATCGGCGTTTTGCGTTGCGGCGTTGCAGCGTCGCGAAAAAGAGCGTTATTGTAGGGTAACCAGTTCCTCGTGATTTTTTATTGTGGATAAACGTGTCTCTGCCATGGACAATCGTGAGAAACTTATTGCTTATTTATTATTAAAAAGACATTACTCTGTATTAAATAAACGGCAAAGAAGATACTGGATACATCCATTTAATAAGGCTGTGAATCCCGATGTAGAGTACTTTTCTCGAAAATACAGAGCAGTAAAGATAGACGAAAATAAATTTTAACTTGAATATTACTGACACGTATTATTTGCTAGAGTGATAGAAACAAACTAAATCATTGTCACCAAGTATGACATCATAACGCTGAAACTAGCGGTGCCGCGCCGCTA
>NWSH02000150.1:1924967-1935786 GCA_002382865.2 Heliothis virescens
TGACTTCCAATACCGGTATTAATACCGGTATTGAAAATATCCGGTATTTGAAAGCCCTAGTCGAGAGTGAATGAGGTGGTCTGTGGCGGTTGACACAACTGCATTGACGGATCCGATGAAGTAGGACTCTGTGGTAAGGGGAAACAGCCCATATCTGGTTGCATCAAGGTCAACAGCTAATGAGGTGATCTGGGACGGTCAACATGACTGCATTGACGGTTCAGATAAAGAAGGACTCTGTGGTAAGAAGCTACAGCTCATATTTGGTTGTACTAGTTGAAAAGGAAATAGGTGGTTAAGGATCAGATGAAGATGGACCCTATGTTAAATAGGACAAATAAAATCTTTGCATCTTAGGCTGCAATATTGTGGGAGATTTCAATACCTTACGAATTCCAACCGAAAACGAATAATATTCGGTAATCCCTAAAATCAAAGTATAAAATATACCTTCCCGTAACCATGTGCAGTCCTAGAGTATTTTTGCGAATGTTCTTATGCATGCATGCAAATGAATCTTATGGAGAGTGCTATATATATCGTTCTAAACAGCTACTGCCATCCTGGAATACAAAACTGGCTCCACAAAACAATATCATATGATGTTTCCCCAGACACGGCCTGTAACAACAGTACATGCTCCTACAAGTGCCAGCCGACCCCCTTAGGCAGGCAGTGCACCTGTCCCTTCGGCCTCAAGCTGTCAGCAGACAGGAGCACCTGCGAGGACATCGACGAGTGCACTGACGACGTGTGCTCCCAGGGCTGTGTCAATGTGCAGACGAACATGCCTGATGGAACTGTTAAGAGGAGGATTATGTGCACTTGTCATCATGGGTATGCGCCTAGGTAAGTGATGTGGAGACCAAATCGTACGTCAATTCGCCGATTTGATCTATGGCCATCAGTTTCATTGTTGGTTATAGTTTGTTTATAGTTGAGTGGTGCAACTTATCCTTATAATAGCTTTCGCCAGCGGTTTCACCCACGTCCCGTGGGAACTACTCCGCGCGCCCGGATGAAAAGCCTATAGCCTTCCTCGATAAATGGGCTATCCAACACTGAAAGAATTTTTCAAATCGGACAAGTAGTTCCTGAGATTAGCGCGTTCAAACAAATAAACAAACTCTTCAGCTTTATAATATTAGTGTAGATATAGATTTGACGTGTTTAGAAGACATTGAACGTATCTGATATCGTAATGTTTCAGGAAGGGTCAGGTTTTGATAGGCTCATTGGTTTAGTGGTTTCTGGTGCAATTATCGAGCATGGCATCCTGATTGAATTCCTATAAACCTATCCATGTTAAGGTGCATTCGACCACTAGAAGCAGGAAATTCAAATATAAAATGGTTTTTTCATGTTTTACCTAAGTTAACATTCAATATGAGGCGTGATCTTATGATTGGCGGTTATAATATCCCACAAAGTAATTTCTGATGTCCTTGTTTAACTCCGAAACTTCTTACAATTCAAATGTAACTGTCGAAACTATGATATTATAAGTATAAAGTGAATTATTTGGAAAGGTTGCACATTTTTGCCGTACCCCCATCGAATCACTCAATCACTCCAGGTTGGCTGTTAGAGAACCCAATATTGGGTTAAGCTCGCCGTTGTACATAACCTCTCTATTTTAATCTGTGTATATATACTTGTGTGTGCAATAAAGAATAATAATAATATTTCGCAATAAAAAGTTTTTTAAGATCACGCCTCATATTGAATGTTAACTTAGGTAAAACATGAAAAAACCATTTTATATTTGAATTTCCCGCTTCTAGTGGTCGCATTCACCTTAAATTTTTATAATAAAATGCCTTATATTTTAAAACTTCAGAAAAAGCAAAATTCAGACTATGAAAATCACATTCGCCCTTTCAATTAGAACGTAATAATTGAAGAATGTACTTCCACCAAAAGCTTCGATTTCCTCTAGGTCAGACCGGCGTTCGTGCAAGGCCATCCGCGGCAACATGTCGATACTGTACGTGTCGGGGAACTCCGTGCGGTCCATCTCGGCGGACGGCTACGGAGTCATCGAGTACAATGATCAGGATTCTTCCACTATCACCGATATGGATTATAATGTCAGGTATGATACTCGGGAACAGTGAGTATTAACAAGTGTAACTGTCGTAAGAACGGTCGTGTTGGATTGCCATCCTATAAGACAATGTATGAGAGTGAAGGAATAGAGAGTGCACCTATGTCTGCGCGATAGGTCCTGTCCTAAGGGTCCTGTGTAGCTGATCTCCCAAGGTGCACAAAGGGCTCAAGAAGGAACACGGTGGGTTTTAGTCCGTAAAAGTCGGACACTCCTTCTCGCTGCACCTCATGTCATCTGGTGTCATTACACATCGCAAGCGTATTACGTTTCTTCACGAAATGCTAGTATAATACATAGATGAGATTCACTATGGTTAGTATTACCGATGTTAGACGCGTGAGAATGAAACGAACGAGAAATTACCATCATCTTCCACTCTACAGGACTGAATTATTTGATAGTCTTCTGGCAACCCGAATCTGTTAAAAGCTGCAGATTTGGTTTGCCATCTCCTAAAACGTCAATTAACTTTTTATTCTCCAGGGAAAAGAAACTGTACGTGACATCAGCTGAAGCGGGGAAACTGGTCGAAATGAATAGCACGCACAATGTGATCGCTGTCACCAATATTGGAATACCCACACGGGTGAGTCTTTTCATGCTCTACGTCCTGATGCTTATGCCATTTGTACCTGATAATATCGCAAACCAAACCAAACGATAACTTTGCAAACCAGTGCAGAAAGAAGGCTTCAAACGGGGGTGTTTTAAACTTAAATAAAAATCTAAATAATGTACAGTCTTCATCATCAAATTGTATGGCGAATTGGAAGATTGCAGGAGTCTTGGAATAGAAATCATTTTTAGGCTTTTGTGATTTGAAAAGGGGGGTTCGGAACATAGAGCTTACTTGGAAGGTAGGTGATCAATGATCATGGTAACCCTATTTGAGAAAAGACTCAGTAATAGGTAATATGAAGGCCAATGATGATGGAAAATCCTCAGATACATCTCCACTTTTTCACACTAGTAATCCCCCCCTCAGGTAGCAGTAGACTGGGTGACAGGTAACGTATACTTCGTGGACACGACGCCAGCTAACAGCCGCGTGCGAGTCTGTCACGTCAAGAGGAAGCGGTGCGCCAGCTTGCAGAAACTGCCGTCTGATGCTAAGGTAAGAATAAAAGGAAAGCACTTTAAAAATTGCGTTTTGTGTCTGTTTTAAGAGGCTTAGGACCAGACTCCACCAAAAAGGGATAGTATTCAAACAATCAAGTTTTGTTACTCAAACATCTTGTCTCGCTTAGGCCCGGCGCCCATTTGCGGCATCTGCACGGCCGAGGATTTTAGGTGGCAAATAGCAATATACATTAACATAATGACAATAAAGTTGAAATTTCCATTATATATGGTCGTAATAGATAACAAAAATACCGCTTCGGTATGCTTGAAGCTGCTGTATCGGCAGCCTTAAGAATGCTTCAGGATGCTTCGGCATCCTTCGGTACGCCACCAGCGCCGAGGCACAACTCGGGGATAGCTTGCCATGGACGGTGCGGCATGCTAAAGGACGCCTCGTCATCCCTAAGAACGTTGCAGCATGCCAAAGCATATAGTTTCCGACAGTGTGCGCTTGCATGTAGGATGCCGAAGGATCCTGTTCCTTGCCGATGCCGATAATGGGCGCTGGGTCTTAGATACTCGTCGTTAGAAGTGTTCTGAAACCAGCCACAAGTCATTGTACAGTTCTCGTCAAATAACTTGACTACTCTAAAGTTATCCATTTGATATAATGCGCATGCGTAGTAGTGTTTTGTTCAGACAATTTTGACTACATTTTGACCAACGTGAAATTGCTAAACGCGAACTTCGGAGTGGCAAAGTTTGATGAGATCTGTAGGTATGTGTACAGCACATCAAGTTACCACAAGCTGTCAAATTTCTGCAATAGATTTTCAACCTTATCACAATAGTTGTAGGTTAATTTTTGATTGGTAAAGACAGATTCGGGTACCGTGACCTGCTGTCTTTGAATATTTTATTTACACTTTTCTATGCAAATGCCACAAAATAAATATAAATTCCCATTCCAGGTAACAGCACTAATAGTAGACCCTAGTTCAAACTTAATGTTCTACTGCGTCACTCGAGAACTGGAGTCCGTGGTATGGTCAGCAACTCTAGCCGGTCGGCGAGTGACCGACCTGACGACTGTTCGCAACTGCACTGGCCTGGCTGTCGACTCCTTCAAGAGGAGGCTCTATGTGGCCGAAACTGGGCCGGCGCATATTATACGGATGGATTATGAGGGGGATGGACAGTAAGTATTTTAGGAGATGAAAGCTAGGATTAAATTAAATAGTCTACCTTCCTAAGACTGTAGGTAGAATATACTATGATATTTCGCAATAAAAACGTTCTCTAGCAACATGTGAATTGTAAGAAGTTTCGGAGTTAAACAAGGACATCAGAAATTACCTTGTGGTGTATTATAATCCCGAAACATAAGATCACGCCTCATATTGAATGTTAACTTAGGTAAAACATGAAAAAAACATTTTAAATTTGAATTTCCCGCTTCTGGTGGTCGCATTCACCTTAAGCCTTTTTTATGGTGTGTCCATATCTGACCTGCATATGACCAGAATTTTACTGCCAGATCTGAGACGCACCATTAGAGAATCCTCAAAAGTTTCAATTCTCTAAAGTATCATTATTTATAGCTTCTCATAACGTCATAAATGAATTAAATCGTTCTTTAGAAACGGTTAAAGATTTTTTTTCGTTTTAGTCTGTATGTAAATATTATAAAAAGCTGCTTTACGATCAATTACCGTAACTCTGAACCTATTTTGAACATGGGTTCTAGTTAAACCGTTATTGATTATTCCAAATCTTGGAGCTTTCTAAATCCTTGATCAAAAACACAAACTTAAATATAAAAGCTCAATTACCGTACCACCCAACGCACCCTAACCACCTTCAAACAATTCCAGCAAAAAGATCCTAGCCGACCATCCCCAACTGCAAGCCCCACACGGCCTCGCAATTTTCGAAGACTACATCTACTACCTAGTAGCCAACTCCTTCCGACTCAGTCGCTGTCTCCTCTTCGGACCCAAACACTGCGAGACGTACATCTTCAGGGTATTTGACGCCAACACCTTCGTGCTAAGACATGAGAGCATACAAAGGGATGATGTGGAGAACACGTGTGAAGGTCTGGTGTGTGATAATGTTTGCGCGTTGGACGATGATGGCCCTAAATGTCTGTGTGATGATGGCGCCTTTGCGAAGAATGGGGAGTGTCCTGCGGTTGATAAGAAACTTGTAAGTATCGTTGTTCGATTTTTATAGACATTACAAGAATCACATAATTCCTCGTATTTATTTGCTTTATTATGAAATGTTTTTCCATCAATGTGATCCATGTGTGATGGTCAGCTGCAAGCTTTTGGATTTCCTCAATCTTCAAATACGTAGATTGGATCACCCATTCGGGAGATCCACATAAATACACATTAAAGCTATAAATTCTAGGAATAATTTCTGTGTACGAGAAAAAGTATTTATTATTTTACGTCCTAAGAATCACTCAGCTAAGTAGCTGACTTGCTGTTTAAAATGTGTTATGCATTTCTAAATGTTGTATGTCCTTCCTAGCTGCCGCTCTTCAACGGCTGGTCGTACGAGGAGCTGGCGACGGCCCACAGCGTGACGTTCACCGTCATCACCGCGGTGATGGTGCTGGTGGTGATCTACCTCTGCGTCTTCGTCTATTACCACTTCGTGTACATACCGAAGAGGAACAGGGCGTCGGCGTATACGCAGTGAGTATTAATGTCTACTCTCAGGTACCGTAGGCCTGACTGTAAAGCATCGTAGGTGCTTAATTACAATTCCTGGCCCAAGTAGTTATATCAAGCTCTCAGTCAGGTCAGTCTCAGTATGGATACACGATATCACCATCATCAGCCTTTTTTTGTCCCACTGCAAGGCCCAGGCCCATTTTCATGCAGAGAGGAAATCACCACGCTTTCTCTGAGTGGATTGCTTTCCTTTGGTAAAGAAGACAGCAGGTCAACCTACCCGAATCTGTCAAATTTTACCAATAGAACATTGACCTTCCATTACTGCGATAGGGTTGAAAATCTATTGCAGGCAGATTGTGGTAACTCGCACCCACTCACTCAAGCACAAGTGGGTGAACTTGAAATGACAAGAAAGAATAATGTATTTGATATTTCCGTCCTCCGTGTGTATTTGTCAGGGTATAGGAAATCTATGAAGATACTTCCTTGTTAACAAAATTAATTTATTTTCCAGGGTCCGTTTCCAGAACACGTCTATGGAGTCGTCGCCCTTTCCTGCTGATGCCGATGCTGCAATTCAGATAAAGACGACTGCGTAAGTCATCTGACTTTGGAGCGGCAAACTTATTTGATTGGTTTTTTAGTTATATTATAAAGCTGAAGAGTTTGTTTGTTTGAACGCGCTAATCTCAGGAACTACTGGTCCGATTTGAAAAATTCTTTCAGTGTTAGATAGCCCATTTATCGNCCTGCTGATGCCGATGCTGCAATTCAGATAAAGACGACTGCGTAAGTCATCTGACTTTGGAGCGGCAAACTTATTTGATTGGTTTTTTAGTTATATTATAAAGCTGAATTGTTTGTTTGTTTGAACGCGCTAATCTCAGGAACTACTGGTCCGATTTGAAAAATTCTTTCAGTTTTAGATAGTCCATTTATCGTGGAAGGCTATAGGCTACTTTTTATGCGCGCAGTAGTCCCTACGGGACGCGAGTCAAACCACTGGCAGAAGCTAGTGTCACGTATGCGTAGTGATTGCTCCACGACGCGGGTTTGATTCCCGATCGAAATTGTGTGGAAAACAAAAATGTGGGTAGATAAGAAATAATGAAATTAATAATTTTATTTCCAGTGGCAAGTCGCACGAGTTCGTAAACCCCATACAATACATGAGAAACATGTATTACAGCTCCTTCAGGAAAAGTACAAGACCAGACGTAAGTTTCAAATATTTTCTGTACTATTTTTAAATTGACCTGTTATCATGGTTTCAAAGATACCATTCTATCAAACTGAACCCCAGAAAGTAGGTTAGGTAGTGACAAAAAGTGAGTGACTCATGTTGAGAATATTCATGATGGTCCCGTATAGCTATTTAGGATCTCACTAAAACCCATGTGACGGATTTGGTAAAAAATATATTGAAACAGAGTATTTATACCAACATGGGACAAGGCCGTTCCCAATTTGTATAATGAATCTATACTAATATTATAAAGCTGAAGAGTTTGTTTGTTTGAACGCGCTAATCTCAGGAACTACTGCTCCGATTTGAAAAATTCTTTCAGTGTTAGAAAGCCCATTTATTGAGGAAAGCTGTAGACTACTTTTTATCCGGGAGCGGGTGAAACCGCTGGCAGAAGCTCGTAATTTTATATATCACGACTCCATCAACTTATCCCATTGTTTCTTAATAGATTAATGGCAATGTGCACCACTATCGGAACATTATTTATTCGTTTTAAAAGAAATCCAAAAAGTTGCCTCGTCCCCAACTTGAGGATATAATTTATTTTGCATNAGCGCAGTAGTTTCCACGGGAGAGCGGGTGAAACCGCTGGCGGAAGCTAGTAGTGAATATTGAAATATTTTGTTACAGGCTGGAGGTCTACCTTTCACAATGCCGGTGTCACCCCCCCAGCAAGATCTATCCGACACAGAATCAGACTTAGATGATAAAGAGAGCAGGAGAATTATAAGAAATAAATAATTTAAGTAAATTATACTTTGTTATGAATCTATTTATTAATGTGTGTATTAAGTTGTGGCTTGATATAAGCTTTTTATTTGTCAAATAATGTTTTTACTTCAAATTGATATTTTAATACTTAATTATGATTAAGCATAATTACTGTATTTGAATTTTTTATACCACTTTTGTATGAAGTTGATCTTAAAATGTACAAATAAATAAGAATTAATATGAATTCCTTGGTATTATTATTTTTATAGAAATAGGAGTTACAAATAAAACAATTTTTTTTATTATAAAAATGTAATTAATTTCCTAAGACATAAAATACAGTAAAACAATAGACAAACAAATTACTTCCAGAGCTTCTTGATAGACATGTTCTTCTCTGAATCCTTCTGCATCACCTTTGCTACGGCCATTTCAAAATCTTCCTGAGTGACGTGGACCCTGCGCTCACGGAGAGCGTACATACCAGCCTCAGTGCACACCCCCTTGACCTCCGCACCAGATGCACCCGGCATCAACTCTGCAATCTTACGCAGATTGATTCCTCTCGTAAGGTTCATCTTCCTGGAGTGAATCTTCAAGATGTCAAGACGAGCTTCCTCGTTTGGTGGGGGGAACTCAATCTTCCTGTCAATACGACCAGGCCTGAGCAGGGCAGGGTCTAGGATATCAATCCTGTTGGTAGCCATGATGACCTTAATGTTCTTAGTTGCTTCAAATCCATCCAGCTGGTTCAACAACTCCAACATAGTTCTCTGTACTTCAGAATCACCTCCACTGCCTGACTCAATACGAGATGAACCAATAGAATCAATTTCATCCATGAAGATAATAGATGGAGCATGTTCACGGGCCATGACGAAGAGCTCTCGGACCATACGACTGCCTTCACCAATGAACTTCTGCACCAACTCAGAGCCAGAGACACGGATGAAGGTGCACTCAGTGTGGTGGGCTACAGCACGAGCAAGGAGAGTCTTACCGGTACCAGGGGGACCATAGAGCAGGACACCCTTAGGCTGGGCGATACCTAGAGCATCAAACAGCTCAGGATGTTTAACTGGGAGCTCAATTACCTCTTTAATCTCCTTGATCTGCTTGTCTAGACCTCCGACCATCTCGTAAGTGGAATCAGGAACTTTTTCAACCATCATAAGGGATACCAAAGGATCCACTTTGTTAGGAAGGATCTTGTGCAGCGTGTAGCTCTCGTTGCGGAGCGCGACGCGGCAGTTGGCGGTCACATCGTTGATGTCAACATTTTTGTCCAAGTCCACCACGAATTTACCTTCAGGGTGCACCTTGACTAAGACCTTTTTCTTGTCCATGGGCTTGACAACCTCGCCCACGTAAGAGCCCTGTTCTTGCAGCAGCTGTAGCTCTTCACGCAGCATACGAACTTTAGCGTTGAGCTCATTCCGCTGGGCTTGAAGACGACGAAGATTTTGAGATTTCTCAGCCACGATCAATTGCAGTTCTTCAATCTTTGTTATGTAGTACGGACGAAATCCTTCGCCTTTCCCCGAATCCACCTCCATCTTAGTAAGAGTCATTTTGTTGAATTAGTTTAGTCACATTCAATAATAAAACACTATGCGATCCCAACACAATAATTTTCGGCCGCACAAAATATTTTTCCGAGTCACGATGACGTGTGACGCTCCAATTTCAGCAATTCTACCATTGCTTTTTTTTTAAGAAGGGTTTTACTAAATAATCAAAGCAGTATTTTTTTATAAATATTCGTTATTTATAAGATATTTAGAACTGCATATTAATGTTTATTGTTTTATTAAGTAAAATTTAGTTACTTTCATTAAATATAAATAGATAAAGCGTTTTGTTTTAACTACCAATGCTTTTCCATTATTGAAAGGCTTGCAACATTACAATTATGGTGCGTTCATATTCATTCTGAAATATTTACCGATGTGTTCATGAATAAATATTTAAAACGACTGGTATAAGCTGCACCTATTCCTAATAAAAAAATGAACAGTTGTGACGTGCACGCGTGCATTTATCTCAAACTCAAAAGAGTACACTAAGATATTATTTTATTTTTGGATCACAGATAAACATTTTGAAATAAAGTGTCGTGTCCTTGTCATGTGTCAATAAACTCGTCACAAAAGTCAACGTTTTAATTTTTTAAATACCAAATCTATCATTAACCCAAAATCAAAACATTTACAATGTAATTAACAACGTCCAAGATTTACCGGAACCCCGCCACAACATCATACAATAGACAGAAAAATCAAGATTTCTGATGAAGATAATTTTTATAAACATGTGTATCATAACTACCATACTCATCGTCGCATTAAGTACATTAATTTTGAAATTACTATGGCTGGTACGAATGGGATCGCTGGCACACTGGAGTTACATCGTCGGAAACGCATTGTCCCCCACTGATACCTCTGGAAGTTTAATTTTAAGTGCGAGCGTGTTCAGCTTCATAGCAGTTGGCACATTAATACCCACATTCCTGTTCCCAAGATTTAAGTTTGTTGCAACTGCGATGAGTATACCTCCGCAAATCCACATGTTATTACTGTTACACAGGAACGTGACACAGCGCTTCGAAAATGATACAGTTGCTAAATCTGTACAAGCTTATACAGCGGTAACTTTAATTTCAACTGTATGGACAATCATAAGCCTGCTGCGACAACGATAAACTATTCTCAATTAAAAACCTTTAAGCCCTGAAATGAAAATAAGAGAGAAACTTGGTTGGATTAAACTAAGTGAAATCAGGACATTTCCTGGCACTTGTGATACGTGATACATTTTTTNTACAGCGGTAACTTTAATTTCAACTGTATGGACAATCATAAGCCTGCTGCGACAACGATAAACTATTCTCAATTAAAAACCTTTAAGCCCTGAAATGAAAATAAGAGAGAAACTTGGTTGGATTAAACTAAGTGAAATCAGGACATTTCCTGGCACTTGTGATACGTGATA
>NWSH02000150.1:1943398-1953445 GCA_002382865.2 Heliothis virescens
CAAACTATCAACCCCCGTTTTACACCCCTAGGGGCTGATTTTCGTAAAATCCGTTCTTCAATAATTTCTACACCCTATAACGGATCTATCTGCTAAATTTCATGTCTATTACTTCAAAAATATAGGACTTCGATACAAACTCCCAACCCCCGTTTTACCCCTTAGGGGTGGAATTTCCAAAAATCATTTCTTAGAGTATTATTACACCCTATGAGGAACCTACCTGCCAATTTTCAAGTTGGTAGGTGTTATAGTGTCCGAGATTTCATTGTTAATCAGTGAGCTTTCATATTACCGCGGTTTTACTCGCGTCCCGTGGGAACGACTTGCCGTACCCGGATAAAATATAGCCTATGTTACCCGCGGATAGTGTAGCTTCCCAACAGTGAAAGAATTTTTGAAATCGGTTCAGCCGTTTTTGATTCCATCGCGAACAGACAAACAGACAAACAGATAAACAGACAAACAGACAAACAGACTAACAGACAAACCGACAAACAGACAAAAATTTAAAAAACGATTGTTTTGGCTTCAGTAGCATCCAAATAATGCATAACACTATTTTTTTCGAAAAAATATTCAATGTAAAGACACAGCTCTGTCTACAATTTTATTATATGTATAGATATAGATTTGACGTGTTTACAAGATATTGAACGTATCTGATATCGTAATGTTTCACGAAGGGTCAGGTTTTGATAGGCTCATTGGTTTAGTGGTTTCTGGTGCAATTATCGAGCATGGAATCCTAATTCAATTCCTATAAACCTATCCTATGTTACATATATTTTAAAACTTCAGAAAAGGCAAAATTCAGACTATGTAAATCACATTCGCAGAACGTAATGATTGAAGAATGCGTACTTCCACCAAAAGTTTTGATTTTCTCTAGGTCAGACCGTCGTTCGTGCAAGGCCATCCGCGGCAACATGTCGATACTGTACGTATCGGGGAACTCCGTGCGGTCCATCTCGGCGGACGGCTACGGAGTCATCGAGTACAACGACCAGGATTCTTCCACTATCACTGATATGGATTATAATGTCAGGTATGATACTCGGGAACAGTGAGTTTTAACAAGTGTAACTGTCGTAAGAACGGTCGTGTTGGATTGACGTCCTATAAGACTATGTATGAGAGTGAAGGAATAGAGAGTGCACCTATGTCTGCGCGATATAAGGGTCCTGTGTAGCTGATCTCCCAAGGTGCACAAAGGGCTCAAGAAGGAACACGGTGGGTTTTAGTCGGTAAAAGTCGGACACTCCTTCTCGCTGCACCTCATGTCATCTGGTGTCATTACACATCGAAAGCGTATTTCGTTTCTTCACGAAATGCTTGTGCCATAGATGAGATTCACTATGGTTAGTATTACCGATGTAAGACGCGTGAGAGTGAGACGAACGAGAAATTACTACCACCTTCCACTCTATGGGACTGAATTATTTGATAATCTTCTGGCAACCTGAATCTGTTAGAAGCTGCAGATTTGGTTTGCCATCTCCTAAAACGTCAATTAACTTTTTATTCTCCAGGGAAAAGAAACTGTACGTGACATCAGCTGAAGCGGGGAAACTGGTGGAAATGAACAGCACGCACAATGTGATTGCTGTCACCAATATTGGAATACCCACACGAGTGAGTCTTTTCATGCTCTACGTACCTGCTTATGCCATTTGTACCTGATAATATCGCAAACCAAACCAAACGATATCTTTGCAAACCAGTGCAGAACGAAGGCTTCAAACGGGGGTGTTTTAAACTTAAATAAAAATCTAAATAATACATTCTTCGTCATCAAATTGTATGGCGACTCGGAAGATTGCAGGAGTCTTGGAATAGAAATCATTTTTAGTCTTTTTTGGTTCAAAAGGGGGGGTTCTGAACATAGAGCTAACTTGGAAGGTAGGTGAACAATGATCATGATAACCGTATTTGAGAAAAGACCCAGTAATAGGTAATATGAAGGCCAATGATGATGGAAAATCCTCAGATACATCTCCACTTTTTCACATTAGTAATCCCCCCTCAGGTAGCAGTAGACTGGGTGACAGGTAACGTATACTTCGTGGACACGACGCCAGCTAACAGCCGCGTGCGAGTCTGTCACGTCAAGAGGAAGCGATGCGCCAGCTTGCAGAAACTGCCGTCTGATGCTAAGGTTAGAATGGAAGGAAAGGTACTTTAAAAATTACAAATCAACAAAGTTTACATTTTATTTGGCTTAAAACAAGTTTTAAAAGAATTAAGTTTTGTTACTCAAAAACCCTCGTCTCGCTTACCCGTAGTTAATTGTTTAGAAATCAGTCAAAAGTCATTGTACAGTTCTCGTCAAATAACTTGACTACTCTAAAGTTATCCATTTGACATAATTCGCATGCGTGGTAGTGTTTTGTTCAGACAATTTTGACTACATTTTGATCAGCGTGAAGTTGCTAATCGCCAACTTCGAAGTGGCAAAGTTTGATGAGATCTGTAGGTATCTCCAGACAGCACATCAAGTTACCACAATCTGTCAAATTTCTGCAATAGATTTTCAACCTTATCACAATGGTGGTAGGTTAATTTTTGATTGGTAAAAGACAGATTCGGGTACATATATTTTAGACAACCGACGGGTCTTACTCGCGATGAAATTATAGGTTTACGGTACCTCTTTTCTTCCGAGGTTTCGGCCGAATTGCACCGACCGTGGTCACGGGTAGACTGAGTAAGACCCGTTTGTTGTCTAAAACATTTAAATTCGGGTAGGTTGACCTGNGACAGATTCGGGTACCGTGACCTGCTGTCTGTACTTTTGAATATTTTATTTACACCTTCCTATGCAAATGCCACAAAAAAATATTAATTCCCACTCCAGGTAACAGCACTAATAGTAGACCCTAGCTCCAGTTTAATGTTCTACTGCGTAACTCGAGAACTGGAGTCCGTGGTATGGTCAGCAACCCTAGCCGGTCGGCGAGTGACCGACCTGACGACTGTTCGCAACTGCACCGGCCTGGCTGTCGACTCCTTCAAGAGGAGGCTCTATGTGGCCGAAACTGGGCCGGCGCATATTATACGGATGGATTATGAGGGGGATGGCCAGTAAGTATTTTAGGGGATGAAAGTTTGGTAGAAAATTTAATAGTTCACCTTCACCATCCTAAGACTGTAGGTAGAATATACTATGATATTTCGCAATAATAACGTTCTCTAGCAACATGTGAATTGTAAGAAGTTTCGGAGTTAAACAAGGACATCAGAAATTACCTTGTGGTGTATTATAATCGTGAAACATAAGATCACGCCTCATATTGAATGTTAACTTAGGTAAAACATGAAAAAAACATTTTATATTTGAATTTCCCGCTTCTAGTCGTCGCATTCACCTTAAGCCTTTTTTATGATGTGTCCATATCTGACCTGCATATGACCAGAATTTTACTGCCAGATCTGGGACGCACCATTAGAGAATTCTCAAAAGTTTCATTACTCTAGTGTCATTATTTTCAACTTCTCATGACGTCATAAATGAATTAAATCGTTCTTTAGAAACGGTTAAAGATTTTTTTTATTGTTCTATGTAATTTCTGAATTTAAATATTATAAAAAGCGGTTCAACTACACACTGCATGGTTAAAGCTTTTTACTACCATAATTCTGAACCTATTTAAACATGGGTTCTAGTAAAAAAACTATGAGTAGTAAAACAATTTAAAGTCATCTTAATTGTGTCCAAATCTTAAGGCGTCCAAGAACTAACAACTTGACGAACCCTAATCACCTTCAAACAATTCCAGCAAAAAAATCTTAGCCGACCATCCTCAACTGCAAGCCCCACACGGCCTCGCAATTTTCGAAGACTACATCTACTACCTAGTAGCCAACTCCTTCCGACTCAGTCGCTGTCTTCTCTTCGGCCCCAAACACTGCGAGACCTACATCTTCAGGGTATTTGACGCCAACACCTTCGTGCTAAGACATGAGAGCATACAAAGGGATGATGTGGAGAACACGTGTGAAGGTCTGGTGTGCGATAATGTTTGCGCGTTGGACGATGATGGCCCTAAATGTCTGTGTGATGATGGCGCCTTTGCGAAGAATGGGGAGTGTCCTGCGGTTGATAAAAAACTTGTGAGTATCGATCCTCTAAGCTTAGCTTTAAGGTAAAATCCGTCTGTTCATAGCCAATTTTTCCATGAGCATGAGGTCATATATTTAGCGTCGACTTCTAATTTTCTTTGAACAGCTGAGCAGCGATATCGTCGACAGAATTTGATCTTCATATCCTACATTTAAATCGTTTCAACCGACTGGAGCATTACAGGCCACGTACTTCAGAAACATCGAAATCTATTCATCCGCGAACACACAAAAAATATAATACGAGGTGTGTTCAAAAAGTATCGAAATTTGAATACGTAGGTAACTAGCGACAATTCAAAAGTCGCGATGCTCTTTGAACACACCTCGTATTATACACATACACAGTCAAATTGGAAATCTCTTTCTTTTGCGAAGTCGCTTAAAAAGTTTCAGCTGTGGCTATTTTTCAAAAAATTGCTTTTTAAGTGTACTTCATAAAAACCACTCTTCGAAATTTTAAATCTAGTGACCATTCTTTCATACCTCTAGCTGCCACTATTCAACGGCTGGTCGTACGAGGAGCTGGCGACGGCTCACAGCGTGACGTTCACCGTCATCACCGCGGTGATGGTGCTGGTGGTGATCTACCTCTGCGTCTTCGTCTACTACCACTTCGTGTATATACCGAAGAGGAACAGGGCGTCGGCGTATACGCAGTGAGTATTTATTTCTACCCTCAGGTACCTGATGTATGACTGTAACGGTGCGTCAATGTGAGCGATCTGGATGTGAAAATAACAAACAGTCAATACCTGCAGAAGTGACTTATGGATTGCTTCGCATTGATTCGCCCACCCTTAAACATGATCATGACAATTCCTGGATCGAGTAGTTACTTATGTAAAGCTCTTAAGCTTTCAGTATGGATACTCGACTACCCTATTAACAAAATGTATTTCTTTTGCAGGGTCCGTTTCCAGAACACGTCTATGGAGTCGTCGCCCTTTCCTGCTGATGCCGATGCTGCAATTCAGATAAAGACGACTGCGTAAGTCTGCTGATTTTGAAGCAGCAAACTTATTTGACTAGATCTGTTTTACTTGAAATTATCATACCAAAATCAAAGTCATGACTCATCAACGCGGGGCCCAAACCCGTGAACCTATAAAGCTGAAATTTTGCACAGAGGTTCATCTTAAGACTCTCACGCGAGATAAGAAAGAATTTCCCGATCTATGTGGAAAAGAAAAATGTCGGTAGATAAGAGATAATAAAATTTATAATTTTATTTCCAGTGGCAAGTCGCACGAGTTCGTAAACCCCATACAATACATGAGAAACATGTATTACAGCTCCTTCAGGAAAAGTACAAGACCAGATGTAAGTTTCAAATATTTTCTGTACTATTTTTAAATTGACCTGTTATCATGGTTTTAAAGATACTATTCTATCAAACTGAGCCCCAAAAAGCATTCGAATTAGGTAGTGACAAAATTGTCGAAAAGTGAGTGACTCATGTTGAGAATATTCAATATTCATGATGGTAGGTATAAATCCCGTATATTTAGGATCTCACTAAAACCCATGTGATGGATTTGGTAAAATATTGAAACAGAGTATTTATACCAACTTGGTACAAGGCTGTTCCCAATTCATATCGCACCTACGGTACAATAACGTCACTTATGCAATTTTTGTCAAAACTGAACTGAGTATGAGAAGATACTTCTAGTCCACCGCTTTACCTAATGTGTTATTGTCACTTATGTAGTTGTGTTTTAATTATTATCAATTAATTTTTTTATTCAACAACAACTGTACAATGTAATCGGGTGTTGAATTTTCAAATGCTTCTCCTGAAAAATTAGGTAAGATGCATAAGTGACGTTATTGTACCGTAGGTGCGATATAATGAATAGTGAAATATGTTGTTACAGACTGGAGGTCTACCTTTCACAATGCCGGCGTCACCCCCCCAGCAAGATCTATCTGACACGGAGTCAGACTTAGATGATAAAGAGAGCAGGAGAATTATAAGAAATAAATAATTTAATTATTAATTAAACTAAATTATATTTTGTTATGAATCTATTTATTGTGTGTATTAAATTGTGGCTTGATAAGCCTATTATTTGTCAAATAATGTTTTTACTTCAAATTGATATTTAATACCGAATTATGATTAAGCATAATTTCTGTATTTAGAATTTTTTATACTGCTTTTGTATGAAGTTGATCTTAAAATGTACAAATAAATAAGTATTGAATATGAAATTCCTTGGTATTATTATTTTTATAAAAATAGCAGTTAAAATGAAACAATTTTTTTATTATAAAAATGTAATTAATTTCCTAAGACATAAAATAAAGTAAAACAATAGACAAATTACTTCCAGAGCTTCTTGATAGACATGTTCTTCTCTGAATCCTTCTGCATAACCTTTGCTACGGCCATTTCAAAATCTTCCTGAGTAACATGGACCCTGCGCTCACGGAGAGCGTACATACCAGCCTCAGTGCACACACCCTTGACCTCAGCACCAGATGCACCCGGCATCAACTCTGCAATCTTACGTAGATTGATTCCTCTAGTAAGGTTCATCTTCCTGGAGTGAATCTTCAGGATATCAAGACGAGCTTCCTCGTTTGGTGGGGGGAACTCAATCTTCCTGTCAATACGGCCAGGCCTGAGCAGGGCAGGGTCTAGGATATCAATCCTGTTGGTAGCCATGATGACCTTAATGTTCTTAGTTGCTTCAAATCCATCCAGCTGGTTCAACAACTCCAACATAGTTCTCTGTACTTCAGAATCTCCACCACTGCCTGACTCAATACGGGAGGAACCAATGGAATCAATTTCATCCATGAAGATAATTGATGGGGCATGTTCACGGGCCATGACGAAGAGCTCTCTGACCATACGACTGCCTTCACCGATGAACTTCTGCACCAACTCAGAACCAGAGACACGGATGAAGGTGCACTCGGTGTGGTGAGCTACCGCACGAGCAAGGAGAGTCTTACCGGTACCAGGGGGACCATAGAGCAGGACACCCTTAGGCTGGGCAATACCTAGAGCATCAAACAGCTCAGGATGTTTCACTGGAAGCTCAATTACCTCTTTAATCTCCTTGATCTGCTTGTCTAGACCTCCGACCATTTCGTAAGTGGAATCAGGAACTTTTTCAACCATCATAAGAGATACCAAAGGGTCCACTTTGTTAGGCAGGATCTTGTGCAGCGTGTAGCTCTCGTTGCGGAGCGCGACGCGGCAGTTGGCGGTCACATCGTTGATGTCGACATTTTTGTCTAAGTCTACCACGAATTTACCTTCCGGGTGCACCTTGACTAAGACCTTTTTCTTATCCATAGGCTTGACCACCTCGCCCACGTAGGAGCCCTGTTCTTGCAGCAGCTGTAGCTCTTCACGCAACATACGAACTTTAGCGTTCAGCTCATTCCGCTGGGCTTGAAGACGACGAAGATTTTGAGATTTCTCGGCCACGATCAATTGCAATTCTTCAATCTTTGTTATGTAGTACGGACGAAATCCTTCGCCTTTCCCCGAATCCACCTCCATCTTAGTAAGAGTCATTTTGTTGAGTTACTTTAGCCACATTCAATAATAAAACACTTCAATGCGATCCCAACACAATAATTTTCGGCCGCACACAATATTTTTCCGAGTCACGATGACGTGTGACACTACAATAATTGCAATTCTACCATTGCTTTTTTTAAGAAGGGTTTTACTAAATCATCAATCTAACCAGTATTTTTTTTATAAATATTCGTTATTTATAAGATATTTAGCATTGCGTATTAATGTTTATTGTTTTATTGAGTAAAATTAAGTAACTTTCATTAAAAAATAAATAGATAAAGCGTTTTGTTCTAACTACCAATGCTTTTCCATTATTGAAAAGCTTGCAACATTACAATTACGGTGCGTTCATATTCATTGAGAAATATTTACCGATGTGTTCATGAATAAATTCAAAACAACTAGTATAAGCTTAGGTGCAGCTTAATAAAATTAACAGTTGTGACGTGCACGCGTGCATTTATCTTAAACTCAAAAGAGTAGGTACACTAAGATATTATTTCTTTTTGTATCACAGATAAACATTTTAAAATAAAATGTCGTGTCTTTGTCATGTGTCAATAAACTCGTCACAAAAGTCAACGTTTTATTTTTTTAAATACCAATTCTATCATTAACCCAAAACCAAAACATTTACAATGTAAATAACAACGTCCAAGATTTACCGGAACTCCGCCACAACATCATACAATAGACAGAAAAATCAAGATTTCTGATGAAGATAATTTTTATAAACATGTGTATCATAACTACCATACTCATCTTCGCATTAAGTACATTAATTTTGAAACTACTATGGCTGGTACGAATGGGATCGCTGGCACACTGGAGCTACATAGTCGGAAACGCATTGTCCCCCACTGATACCTCTGGAAGTTTAATTTTAAGTGCGAGCGTATTCAGCTTCATAGCAGTTGGCACATTAATACCCACATTCCTGTTCCCAAGATTTAAGTTTGTTGCAACTGCGATGAGTATACCTCCGCAAATCCACATGTTATTACTGTTACACAGGAACGTGACACAGCGCTTCGAAAATGATACAGTTGCTAAATCTGTACAAGCTTATACAGCGGTAACTTTAATTTCAACTGTATGGACAATCATAAGNTGGCACATTAATACCCACATTCCTGTTCCCAAGATTTAAGTTTGTTGCAACTGCGATGAGTATACCTCCGCAAATCCACATGTTATTACTGTTACACAGGAACGTGACACAGCGCTTCGAAAATGATACAGTTGCTAAATCTGTACAAGCTTACACAGCGGTAACTTTGATTTCAACTGTATGGACAATCATAAGTCTGCTGCGACAACGATAAACTATTTTTAATTAAAAGCCTTTAAGGCCAGAAATGAAAATAAGAGTGAAACTTGGTTGGATTAAACTAAGTGAAATCAGGACATTTCCTGGCACTTGTGATACGTGATACATTTTTTGGTAGTTTCAGAACCTGAAATATACAAGATTTTGATTTTTATTCTTATTCTTATACCATATACTGTAAATAAAGCAATGAGTTTCGTGATTTGTTATTCTTATTTCCGTTTACAATTACAGTCAACACGTAAACTCAATTTTCGGATCAAAGCAAGTAAAAGTCTCGTGATAAAAGTTTATTTACACAAGAGATTCACGCTAATGGATGGTCACGAATTATTAATTCTTGAAATATTCCAATCGATTTCGCAGTTAGATAATTAGGTATTGTTTGAAATATTACATAAATGCTGTTCCATAAATTCTAATGCTGTGTATCAGAATTTAAACTTGATCGAACAGCAATTTTAATCATGAATGCGTGGTCAATAATATTGTGGGTGAAGTAAACTTCAAATATTGGTTTTATGTAGCGGTTTATTTCCAGTATCCATACAGAAATTTTCGATAAGGCAGTCGTTGTGACGCGGCGACGAGCGCAAGTCGCTTCGTGTGTTAAGTGTGACTCATTTCAAATACCTTTACGGTTTGGGGAAGTTCTTAAAAAAATATTCCTTGACATTGCATTTGACGTTGACAGGTAACCTAATTTAGTAATTTGTAATCCTGACAAAAAATATTGATTTATTACGTTCAATATTTTATGCGGCATGTTATCTTTTATAACTTATTTAATAATGTGATGGGTACTCGAGATTATGTGTAATATAAGTTTTCAATCGATAATAGAAGTAATATTTTGTGGTGTGTTATTGTAAATTTAGTGCCTGCATTGTTTTTATTGGTAAAAAGGTAATGTTTATGTTATGTTTGTGACGTAAATCTTATTTCAACATGATTTCAATATAATTTTCCACTTTGCATTTTCAATTTCTCTGTATATCTCGTAAAAATTGAGCTGCAAAATATTATTTTATTTTTGTGCTCCAGTTTA
>NWSH02000150.1:1956417-1972017 GCA_002382865.2 Heliothis virescens
TAATCCGAACCCCCTCTAATCCGAACACCTCTGTAATCCGAACCCCCGACCCGAGTCCGCGCTGTCTCGCTCTCGCCCGCCAGCCCCTTAAATACATGTCTTGAATGGGCTGATCAAGTGGATATTCCTTTGCCAGAAAAAATGCTTTTACGTAAATTACGAGACAAAGCTTTTTATTTGTCATTAAACACCACACGACAAACCAAAATACTGGATTTCTTCAAAAATATTGATTAAAATATGTAACGTTTATAGATGAATACAAATATTGTATCATGTATGTACCTATTATGTTGTTTTATTCACAAAAAATACCCTTATCATCTATACCCCTATAATCCGAACGCTCCACTAATCCGAACGGGGGCAAAATTTTCAGAGTTCGGATTAAAGAGGTCCTACTGTATCTCCATATCCTGAGCTAATAGAGCAACTCTATGTTCTGGACTTCGATTCAGTATCAAATAATCTAAAAGGAATTATATATTTTACCTTTGTAGCAAAAAAAAATCATATTTTTTGCTGACCAGTGTAATTCATTAAAAAGTCTTGTTATAGACAGTTTTAATGAATTTAATTTGGCTGACAATATAAATAGTCTATTTATATAGTTACAAAATATAGGACATGCAACATTAAATTTATTACTGTAAAGTTTACACTGAAACTGAAATAAAATATTGAAAAACATAAAAGAGTTCACACTGAATAAAATTCAAAAGATACAGTTTATACATAATTATGTATTAAACATAAACAGGATTCCTAAAGTAAATTATGTTTTGTGAAAATATGTTTTTTAAGTAATTGACAAAACTTCAAATATTTTCACAGCATGCAGGTGAAATTGCTGGCAGAAGCTAGTCCGTGGGATACAGTCTTGTAGATCATAATGGCAAAGTGACTACCTTTTATCCAAGTCCAAGAAGTATCGCATGTTCCTGAATCCATTCTATCTATATTTCCAAATAGAGATAGAGATTAAAGGGGGAACTCCTTCCTATACTCCGACAAAATATAGCCTATGTTACTCATATGAACTCTTCAAATTGGTTCAGTAGTTTTGGAGCCTTTAATATACTTTTACAAACAAAAAAAAAGTGATCCCTTCTCCTCTTTATTATTTTAGTATAGGTGTCAAATTTCAATTTCTTCCCGCTATTGAATTGGATAGGTTTTAAAAAATCATTAAAAACAAGTAAGACTTCTAATTGTGATCTATATTTCAGTATGGGTAACACAAGCAAGAAGCTAGCAGCGAAATGCGCACTCCTTACTAAAGATGAGCAGAAGTATCTGGCCACCACATTCCGAGCGGCCAGCAAGAACTCGGACAGGATCAAAGAGGACGACCTCATCGTGAGTGGCACATTAGACGCAGTGTTGCTAGAAGTGTGTTCATTTTCCTTTATTATTTTTGGTTTAGTACCCTTTTGGGTGGTGATGAGATACAAGTGTTGAGAGCATTTATAAAAAAAAATATTACCAATAGTCTGCTTCCAAACTCCCTATATAAAATCTTGTCAAGAAAAAGTAGTCTAGTCCTGTTAAAATGGCAAAAAAAGAAATCCATAAATATTTAAATTTTTTTATTCTGTAAAGAAGCAGGTTCTCATCACCACCCATATCTGCCATTACATACAAGATTTTGTAAGTAAAAAGTTTAAATCTTCCATTTAATTACTGTATTTAATATATTTAATAGGTTCATGTAGAATTGTTGAATCACCAATGTACTCATACAAAGGAAAATAATAAAAGAAATAAAATTAAGTTTTTACCTCCTTAATAGAAATTGTCGGTGGATGGGAAGTCCATGTCTTGTTTTTGTTATATAATATTTTTTTAACAAAATTACTAACCTTTTGTAAACTTATATGTATATCTCAATTTATCGAAGGAAAAGAAGAGGAAAAAAATCAAAAAAGGGAAAGATCAGAAGATGTCTATAAGAATTGTATAATTCTTAAAAAAAAAATAAAATTCAGAGGGAGCTGATTGAACATGGTTCTCAAAAATTCATGCTCTCTACAGTCAAATAATTAATTCTTACTGAAGTTTTAACTAACCCAATTGATATTTTCTTAAATGTATAAGTACATTGTTATAAGTAATGAACAAATCATGTAAATGTAACTTGTATGTAGTAACTTAATGTTAAGTTAAATTACGTCCCATTTCGTTTTCATTATTACACCATGTGTATCTATAATTATTTTATTTTTTAGACGCTTCTAGATATTTTTATATGTTGGTGGTGGTTTTATTTTGATTTTAGCATTTTTTTCGTAGGTATTTTAATTAGTTTTTTGGTATTTTATTTTTGATTGAAAAAATATGACAACTATTTTAGTTTTTTAAATTTTTATTATATTTAAGTTTTATTTTTTATGCATTATTTTCTGCATAACGAGCCTCGCTTTAAGGTGTTACATCCAAAGAATTAGACATTTATATGTCTGAGAAACAAAAACAATTGCTTGCGCACCCATAAGTTCTTGCAAAGTTATATTTTCATTTGTTATTTTTTTTATCACTTCTTAACACCTTTTATTTGCTTGTAAAGCACTATGCACCTGATTTCGTGAAGCAGATTTCAGTTATTTCGTTTTCAAATTATGATTTCGATGTTAAACTTTTTTATACTCTTCAAAAACTATTTGGGATACGTAACGCGGGCTTTAAATCGTATTTAACGTTCCACGCGGTGACTTTTAAACGCGAAAAAAACGTCTAGGTACTCTTTAAAATTCTACAATATTTTTCTATATTGATTTTAAGAGTACAGTCGACAGCAAGTCATTGTACACAAAGCTGTCAAACTGCGATGGATTTTCAACCTTAGGTATCACAATAGTGGAAGGTTAATGTTCGATTGGTAAAATTTGACAGATTTTGGGTACACTGATTTGCTGTCGACTGTACTATTAAAGTAGAGTTGTCTAACGCCAAATGTCCTCGGCTACTCAGGAAACTAACTGTTGTCGCTTAGAAATGCGTACCTCTGAATACAAGTTGTTATATGCACCAGTTTTGCAAACTTGCCATCTTCAGCCTTTTTACTCTCCCACTGCAAAGAACTGGCCTCTTCTCATATAGAGAAAGAATAAGCCTTAATCACGACCCTTACTCAAGATGGATTAGCGATTTCAGACCTGAAAGTCCAGGTTTCCTTCACCTTTAGTCAATCATTGGTGTCCAAGATGTGTTGGGTATGAATGTAGATGGATGGAGAGGGGAAGGAAAACCAAAGAAAAGATGTATGGTTTGGCCGAAATATGACATGAGTAAGAAGAGAGTGTATGTCGGTATGACGAGTGATACGGAGAAATGGAAGCAGAAAACATATTGCGCCGATCCTAAATAAAATTGGGAACAGGCCAGGAAGATGATGATGATGGTATCCAAGATATACTTAGAAGTTTCCATACTCATTTTCAATTCACCAACACCCGTTTAGCCAGTCTAATTCGGTTGGTAAACTATTGGCCCATAGAGTACGACCTACGGTCTGGCGACCTGTCAAAACTGTAATTAGCGGTTAAGAGTAGCTAATGTTTATGGATTGTTGATCGTGCGAGCTTAAACGGTTGCTCGATACCTTGGTGCTATTTGGGGAAGTAGGTGTTTTCTGCTTTTAGTCCTTGGATAGGTAGTTCGTGCATACTGATCAAAATTAAAGATCCTATCTCAGGTATTTCTAAATAGGATATAATTTAGAGTAGCTTAAAACTCTCCAAAATGTAATATCTAGTCTCTAGAAAATCGGTAAATAAATAATTTAATAATCAACTCTTCGACAACGGTTTCATGTTCCAAGCGCGTTTAAAGATATTTTCAGTAAAATTGGAGGGATCCTCTAGGGCCACAGCCTGCCGGTCTTGCGGGCTTGTTCAAAAGAGTTACAGCAGCCCTGCTACATAAAAGTCTCTAGTAGTCTTATAGCATAAGTCTCACACTGCCTACCGCCCCATCTACAGGCTACTACCAAAAAAAACTTAATAAGCTTCCAAAGGCTAGGCAGGTTTATAAATTATCTGCGAAGTGTTTTCCCAAATTTCAAATGACAACTGGGAGCCACCAATTTATCGTTCCTTCCGAAACACGGACGAAGTCTTCATGGCAAGATGGCACCCATTTACAGGCTGACTGTCTTACGAGTTGCTTAACCTTACGACTGATCGATCCACGTGGCTTTGACTTGACCACAAGCTCTTAGTAATGCTAGATGTAAATTACAACAGTGCACAGAATTGGTATCATCTATGCAATGTTTAGACCGGATAATGTACAGATGGCTGATGTCATTAATTTGTAAGTCAGCCTTACAAACAAACTGATGGGATTTACAGCTGATATAGAGCGGAACAATTACTTATCCCAGTGAACTAATATAAAGAGAAATATTTGATCCTGAACACTGAAATTAAGCAACTGATTCTAGAGATTGAGGGCCAGTTTCTCAGTATCCAGACAATGATCTCGATAGATATCTGTCAGATAATGCCATAGATAAAAAGTCAACAGAAATAGCTGTCTAGATTTTTTTCTGGAAACTGTGAACTTGGCCGTTAATATCACATAACTAGCTTCTGCCAGCGGTTTCACCCGCGTCCCGTGGGAACTACTCCGTGCACCCGGATGAAAAGTCTATAGTCTTCCTCGATAAATGGGCTATCTAACACTGAAATAATTTTTCAAATCGGACCAGTAGTTCCTGAGATTAGCCCGTTCAAACAAACAAACTTTTCAGCTTTATAATATTAGTATAGATTTAAGTATGCGTATATTTGGTTTTTGAAGTAGTATGCAAGGCTTGTTTGAATAAGACCATTCTCCGTATCAAAATAGCAGCTAAAATTAGATAGATGACATCGCAATTGTATCGAAAATGACTCATTTTCATAGGAATTCTGACTTTGTGATAAAAATCTAATAAAGATGACGATAGGAGATAACGATATGAGATGCCACATAAAAGCAATAGAAATGGAGACAGATGTTATTTTATACCATTTTCCTGTGCCTGTATATTACGTAAAAAAGAAGTCAGATTTTTCATACTTAAAACAATCCAATACCCTTTCGTAAGTCTGGTTTCCAGACTTACTGGCTACAGCCATGCGATTCTCTAACTGACACATCATAAATGACAACAACGACGACCTTACAAATGACAAGCTTTTGGTTTGAAGGATAAAATCGAAGGCGAAGTCGTCGTTGGAGGCGAGGATTCTCATACATTTGGAACCATATTTTAGTTCTATGTCGCGCTGTCAACATCGTTGAAGCGCTGCGATCGCGCACTTATAGATGTTGCAACGATGATTTCTTGGTTGTAAAGATGTTTTGCGTAAGAGAATCACCCCCCAGGTAATGATTGCCAAAGATGTTCAGATGACAGCCGGGCTCACCAATTTATCGTGCCTTCCGAAACACGGAAGAACTCATCAATACTCGTCATGATAATAAGATGGTCACCCATTCACGGATTTTTAATGTGGCCACGAGCTCTGCCTTTTGTAGATTCCCGACTCTCAGGGCCAATTCCACACAACTGTGAGTCAAAAGTCAAAGTCAATTTCTTTTATTTCAAGTAGACCTATTACAGGTTCTTATGAAAAGTCAAGCTAGTTGCACGGTTCCAAGGAGTTGGTCTCATGGAGAAGAACCGGCAAGAAACTCTATGGACATTCTTAAAATAACTAGGTATCTGGAAAGTTAAAGCTAAGCTAGGGCCATAGAAATGTTTTTAATTTTGACTACTTTTCTATGGCATGATGTGTCAGATTGTTATCTAGAACTTTATCGGGAACCTTTGAAAATGGCGGTCAATGATTATTGCTTCTCCTATTTATTTACAAACTCATTTAGAACGGTGTTCATTTGTATTTAAGTTTATATCTTCCGTATTGATGGACTATGGAGAGAGACTATGGAGAGTGATAATTTATAATTTATTGGCTGTTTCGTTGTGTAGTTCTAAACGCGTGTTAGCTAGTTAAGGCTTGGTCGTTATACGCGAAGTTTTAGCACGTGTTGAATGAAATAGGAATGTGTATTTCATTTTTAAGAATGTAGTTGGAGTATTCTGAGTTTTGTTGAGCGACTTGTTCAAATATGATGATGATGGCGTCCTAGCTTATTGTCCGCCACGGCGGCTGTTCTCATGTAAGGAGATCAGCCAGCTGCGCAGGACATTATAGTGTACAAGCATTTGCGCAGACACAGGTGCACTCCCTATTCCCTCACTCTCATAACCCGATGGGACGGCAAACCGACACGACTGGAGAGAGATCAGGCGCAGGACCGACATTAACGTGCTCTCCGATGCACGGGTGAATCAATCACCAATTTCCAACTCCGGGCTGTTTTGTGAAAGTTTTTCAAAACCCAAAAAGCGTTTTCTGCCCGACCCGGGAATCGAACCCGAGACCTCGTGCACAGCAGTCGGTTATGCGACAACTAGACCAACGAGGCAGTTTGTTCAAATATATTGTTGTAACGACAAAAAGTTTGAAGAGAACTACATATACTTATGTGTCCACCCACCCTTTCTCCCAAGTCTTGAGTTTTCCGGGGCCCTTGCAGCGTGGCACTTGAAATCAATCCGCAGGTTCTGAGCAATATCTCGTAGTCTTCATTCGATTATAATTTTAGCTACTGTAGCTCCCTGGCTCCCTTAGGTCTTCTCAGATATTTTCTCTGAAGAAATAAAAGCTTGTGGAAACGAAGTTTATGTTTTAAATCCAAATAATAAAACACATTTCATTCAACTCGATGCTGTTAGTAAAAAGATCCAAAATATCGATAAAATATAACATAAACACGAAACGCGGAATAAATGAGAACGTGGTCCGCTTGTGTAAATACTGTTCAAATATTTCACAAAACATACAATATTTTGCTGTATTTTGAGAATTGTTCGAAATACACAATAGTTTTTGATTTTGTATGTTGCTGCTAACAGGTTGAAATAGCCGTTCAATCAAACAGCTAGCTCTTTAACTGAATTTAAGTTTAGTTTAGTTTTACATAGGTAATTGAATAATTTAGGTAATGAAAAATAATGAAAACAAAGATTCTGAGCTGCATCTAGTTAGATTGGAAGCCGACTCCAGTTCGTTGGAAAAGTGTTCTTTTTTGTCTGCTTGAACTTGCTAAAACACTGGTCCAGGTTGAAAAAATCTTTCGGCATTATACAGCCACTTTGTCAAGGAATCCTATAGGCTAAATTTTATCCGGGTGCCCACGGGATACGGGCTAATCGCGGCTAGAAGCTATAGTAGATAAAAAAATAAAATTATCTTTTACAAACTTCTTAGTAGTTTTCTCCATATCTTCCTCCAAAAACGTGCTTGCACCTTTCTCTCTCTAGATACCTGCATTTCAACATCACATTTAAGTTGATATTTTTATAACTGGCATTCATAAAGTCTGTTCACTTTATAGCCGTGGCTAGCAGCCGTCGAATGTTCCAGAAATGATTTATAACTCACTAAACTGCTGTTTACGCGAAACTTTGTTGGAAATAGAAAATGTGGGCCTGTTGTATGAACTTGTAGTTATGGTCCTACTTTACGTTTGTTTGGCTGGAATTGTTAATTGAATTTAGAGGATTGTATTCATTTCTCGTATAGTATCGTTGGCAGTCTGAAGTTGTTATGAATAAATCAATATTACGCGTGTGCGAAGTTTCAAATGACCAACTTCAGAGTATCAGAGTTATTTGAAAAGAGTGTTTAATTTTACTACTTTTGTCTAACTTTCTAGCGACTTAAAAATCGCGTGATTCGTTGCGCAGAAACCATTTTTAGGTACCAGCGGATAGTGAAGGCTACCTCTCGGCACCTCCCCTCGACTCTCTGTAAGCTAAAGCTTTTTTCTGCGCATCTATATTTTCTCACAATATCACAAGCCGCCATTAAGTTTGGCGTGAACACCCACACACAAATCTCAAGTCCGTCTAATCGAAATTGAAATAATTCATGAGAACAAAACACTATTTACTAACACCGCCCCGATCGACCTAATTAGCTGAAAGCCGGCGCTGAAAGCATTCAAACTGAATAAAACCGATTGTGTTTTAAACATACAAACAAACGTATCCGTTATATGAATGAACTCCGTTTTCCAAAAAAATAATTCCAAGGCTAAATTGTCTGGCTTCTGAGTTCTGACCAGGATTCCTCCTGCCAGCTTTTTACTCTGTGCTTTCGCCTTGTATATTATTTTTCTTTCAATTAAAAAAAATAAGTAATCGCAATGCGCAACTGGTGTGCACAGGGTTGCGGCGTCAATTACCAGGTCAGGCCGAAATCTTTGTGGGTTTGAGAAACTTTCCCAAAGCAGCTCGGAGTTGGAGGTGATGTGCCCCAGACTCGGAGAGCACGTTAATGTCGATCCTGCGCCTGATCCCTCTCCGGTTGTGTCGGATTGCCGTCCCGTCGGGTTGAGGGCATGAGAATGGGGAATAGAGTTTGTCAATATGTCCTGCACAGCTGCCTGGCGAGAACAGCCACCATAGCCTAGACTATTAATTTTTATCCATTTAAGCATTTTCCATTCAGCAATCCATGAAATATAAAAAACTTTGGTCCTTAGAAGCGGCAGATTGCTCAATAATTTCATAAACCATGTAACAAATCGGTTCAACTAAAACCAGTAGCAAATCCGTTACAATATTTAGACATAAGTACTAAATGTTTATTCAAACAGGCTTGTTTGTAGGGCGGGCGTGACGTCACACCTGTTTGTCTGTCCATACCGTTTATTGGCAAAGTCTGGGGGCGCGGTGTTTGACGTCAATTTGCCGTATTGATTCATTTTTGTAGCTTCTTGTACTTTCAAGGTTTCTTTGTTGGTGGTCTAAGTTATTCCTCCTCCGGTTCTACCTGAATCAAAACTGTCAAAATCAAACTGCCTCGTTGGTCGCATAGCGCGACTGCCGTGCCACGGGTCTCGGGTTCGATTCCCGGGCCAGGCTGAAATTTTTTTTAAAATGCTTTGTGGGTTTTAGAAGCTTTCGCAAAAGCAGCCTGGAGTTTGGAAGTTGGCAGTGTTACACCCCCGTGCCTGGGAGGACACGCAAAGCCGTCGTCCTCGATTGTTACCTACTCAGTAGCAGTCGTAGTTATAATTCCACGTCAGAGGCCGTCAGGCGGATTTGAGAGAACTCTGACACTAGGGCTTGTCAGGTGATTAAAACCTGCAGCTCACTCGATAAGAAGAAGAAGAAGACCTGAATCAAGTACTCGTAGTACTTCATGTGGTTTCAGACTATCGTCCTAGTCTTTTCCTAACTCGGGTCGGCTGCCAGTCTAATCGGCAGCAGATTAGTACCTACCAGCTGGGTAGCTGACCTTCTCAACCCAATTACCCGGGCAATCTGATACTCCTTGGTAAGACAGGTAGGACTTCCGGCTTCTGACGTTCCGTAACGACAAAGATGTTTAAATAACAGTCGGGAATAGCCCAGTCCAAAATTAGAATGTGCCTTCCAAAACACGGAGGAACTCCTCATGAGAAGGTGGTAACCGATCCACGGACCGACCGCGCCAAGCGTTGCTGTCACCTAACCACAAGTTTCTATATCTATAAGAAAATCTGTATTCTTATAATGAAAAAGTGACAGAAAGACAAACAGTGAATTCTTTTAGTTGGCACAACATTTACTTTTTTTTACTGCAGGAAAATGCGTATTCATGTATTCGTGAAAATGATTTTTCTGTCCGATTTATGATCGTAATGACTGGAGTATTTTAATCTATCGTCCGATGCTAGCACAATGTGCAATCAACAAGTCACTGATATTAATAGCTTCATTCTTCTCGCTTGGATTGAACAAAGAACATTCATGTAGGCTGATTAGATAGTCGATAGATACCGGTATTTTATGTATAAACTAGCTTCTGCCAGCGACTTCGTACGCGGATCATGTCGCTTATGCCAGCGACAACGGTTCGTCATCATCAAAGATCTTTCCCTTCACTGCTCTGCTCCTATTGATTGTAGCGTGATGAAAAGTATACTATAAGCTACCAGCTCAGGATTATGGATAATAATTGTACCACGTTTCGTTAAAATCCGTTGAGTAGTTTTTGTTTCTATAACGGTTATACAGACAGACAAAGATTCTACTGATTGCATTTTTGGCATCATTATCGATTCCTAGTCATCCCCTTATACCTACATAGTTATTTTGGAAATATACTTTATGTACAGAATTGAACTCTCTACAGATTTATTATAAGTATAGAAGATTGACGCGTAAAATCATGATTTGAAAATCATTTTTATCTACGTGGATGTACCGATTCTGTAACTTCTCTTTTTTGAGAGCTCTACTCAGGGACTACCCATTTGAAAGAATATTTCACTGTTCAGCCCATTTATCGACGAAGTCTATCTACTTCTTTATCCGGGTGCGCCAAGTAGTTCCTAAAAGACGCGGGCGAAACCAACGGCTGGCGGAAGCTAGTTTTACAATATAATGCCTATCTGTTAGAAATTATGTCGTCATACAGACCGCCTGGTGTGGCATTTAGTAAATTGTAATTATATTAATAGAAATAGCCACTGTGGCTTAATTAATGGCTCATCGGCCAATAAGCTAATTAGCTAGGTGCAGCCTTTTTATTGGTAAAGTTGGCTATACTTATTATTATTAGTTGGATATACATCTTGAGGAAACCTGGACTATAAAGTCTGAAATCACCAACCCGCATTGAGCAAGCGTGGTGATTAAAGCTCAATCCTTCTCTGTGAGAGAGGAGGCCAGTGCCCAGCAGTGGGACAATAAAGAGGCTATTAAAAAAAAATGGGTATACATGTTTTTGACGTTTTATAAGAGCTTTTATAGCTGGGTATTGTATCCAATACAAAGGCCTTCTTCGCTTTTGTCAGTCTGGTCCCGATAAACTAAAAAAATACTGAAATTACTTATTTTTTTTGTGAAAGTTTATTTTTTTATACGGAGCCTGAATATTTAAGTTATTTTTTTAGTTATAGATTTCTTTGGAAAGATAAAGGTAAACCGCGGTTTTTCTCAGGTCCTAAGGTTCTGGAATGAAGCCTTTGTCCGTTTTCAAGGTATATGAACCTCGTACAAATAGTTTCAGACGTCTTAGCGTAAAGCGTTAAACAAACAAACACACTAACATTTAATTATAAATTATTTGACATATTGGATAAAGATTTTTTTTGTACAAAACAAGGTTTTTCTAAAACAGCCGTAACAAAAGTAGTTTGTCGGTAGTTAGGATAAATCTGGACATCCAGACGCTGGTCGACCTCCCACTGTGAACGTCATGCGTGTTTATACATCGGACAATGCTGGAATCTGGGTAGCTGTTTGTTGGGCCGTGAAGAGAGCGGGTCGTGTAGCAGAGCGGGTATGGCGAAGTCCTCTGTTAAATGGGGAAGGTGAACGACCAGGTGTTCTAGAGAGAAACATATATAAAAAATGAGCTGATTAATAATGATAGAAAATTATGAGAAAAACTATATGACCAGCAAAAAAGACAGAAGAAAATATTGCTACTGATGGAACTTGTGGAACAAATCGTTCTAGAACTCGGTGTCTCGTGCTGTTTCTTTTGCCATTCGATTTTTAAGTTGGTTAAAAGTTTGTTTGTTACACTATGGAAGACTTACGGCTATATAAAAACTTAACAAAAGAGAGATATCATAGACAACATAAAGCCAATTAGAAGTCCTCACTTATACACGCACCATTTTTATTTTTTAATATAATGTTTAGTTGCAGTAACATTGGTTTTAATCTCTTGATGCTTCATTACTCCGTGTTAATTATTCAAAACATAAAACAGACATAACCGGCGACCGTGGCCGAGTCTCATTCAAACGCTTTATGAGCGACGAGCGTGCTCAAGCGCCGATTTCGTGGCCCCAAACCTAAACAATAGTTAGTAAAACCATATACACTGTACCGCTCTTGATGAAAACCATGCTCCAACCATAAATATTGAAGGCCGACCTTAAATATTGAGAGGAAAAAAAATAACGAGTATCTATGGCTGCCTGATTGATCGGTTTGTTATTGAAAAGAACCTGTTGTTTGTGGACAGAATAAGTTTGCTATTTTCTGTGTTGCATTATGAGCTCGTGGCTAAGTCAAAGCCGCGTGGATCGATCGATCATAAAGTTAAGCAACGCTTGACGCTGTCGGTCCCTGGATGGGTGACCATCTTGTAATAACGAGTCCTTCCGATAAATTGGTGGGTCCCGGCTGTCATTTGAGCATCTTTGGCAGTCGTTACGGGTAGTCAGAAGCCAGAAAGTCTGACAACCAGTATCAAGAGGTATCGAATTGCCTGGTCTAGGTTGAGGAGATCAGACAGGCAGTCGCCTACATGTAAAATACTGGTACTCAGCTGCAATCGGTTAGACTGGAATCCCTATAATTGTTGCTTGGGAAATGGCTAGGCAGATGATGAGTATTGAAAAATAGTCTATTTTTCTTTACGTTGATTGTTCTTGAATCTATAATAACAAATCAATCACTCTATCAATTAAAAAAACCGCATCAAAATCCGTTGCGTAATTCTAAATATTTAAGCATACATAGGGATATAGGGACAGAGAAAGCGACTTTGTTTTATACTATGTATATAATTATTGATATATATCTTACCCCATCTTGTTGGATTTCTCGTTGAAGTAGTAACAGTATATATCTTAGGCTCGGTGTCTCCCCTCTGTACCCTCTTAGCTGTCTCCCAAGCCGCCACGATGATAGCGTTGTTCACATAATCCACTGGAACTAGACCTATATTCACGTCGTCATCGGCCATAATCGCGTGCATCAGGCCTATGCCAGGACCTAGGACCACCTGTGGATTTGGAAAGATTTCATATTAAGTTGGATATAAGTACCTAGTTGGTCTAGTTGTCGCATAGCCGACTGTGCGCGAACCCATCGAACTATGAGAGTGAGGGAATAGGGAGTGCACCTGTGTCCATAGGAGTGTAGCGTGTGGTGAGATCCCAACTAAATTGTTCGCACACATTTGTTCGCGAACAGTTGTACGCGTCGGTGCGAGTCAACAGCTGGTATGTTCGCGCACAAAAGTTGCGATTTCGCGGACATTTTAAATAGTTTTTTTTTGTAGGTAAGCCAGGTAAATTTAGTTTAAGCATAATAAAATTTATAACTTACACCGCTGGCTCCGTATACGTTGGACATGTCCAACCAACCAGGACTGGGTTCTTCGTGTGCCACAATTACTGAAACAAACAAAAACAATGATATAAAGGAAAGGAAAGGATACCTACGCTCGAAAAACATAACTGATCTTTAGATAACCAGCGGGTCTTACTCGCGATGAAATTGTAAAAGTTTACAATAACCTATTGTCTCCCGACGTTTCGGCCGAATTGCACCGAATATGTGTACAAGTCGCGAAAGTTAAAAATCATTGATAACTGATCTTGACAGTCGGGTAAAATTATAATTGCCAGCAGTTTTAGGGTCATAGCTCATTAGAGCCACCCGGCACCCACCCTGCACCGCCTCATCGCGCGGCGTCCTCTCGTTGTCGACAGGTGGTCCACGGGTGGACACCGTGTTATCACTAATAAACGTCGCGCGGTCAACCGGTGGACCCCGCGCTGGCCGCTGGTGGACGCCGCGTGGTCTACGACTGGAGACCGGTTAGTCCAGGAATACAACGGTTTTATGCAAGGGAGCGGCGCATCGCCAACGTACCGTCCTAACGTGATCCACTCGCGGATTCAACGCAAGGCAAGCGTGCGAGCAGCATGTTTTCACCGAGTGGTCCACCCGCCGTCCGCACGTGGCTTGCGATTGAGGCGATGCGGTGTTGCTACGTAGTTGATGTAGTGAGCGCTTACTCATACAAGTTCATATAAAGAATACTAACCGTACGAGGCGAGGCGTTGCTATGACCCTTACCCGCTTTCCCGTTTCCAAGGAACGGTGAGACTTTACATTACGTTTTTGAGTTTATACCGAACATAGACGCGGGGTAGCACTTACTTTGTTTTATTTATGTAGTGACAAGTCATAGACTTACCTATAGCAGGTCTGACGACACAGAGAGGCAGGCCATCCGCCATGGACCTGACTGTCTCCTCAGCCACCGCCTTCCCGAACGAGTAAGTGTTCGGCCAGTTTTTGATTAAGCTGAAATTTTAAAATTTGATCAATGAATCGTGGTCATCATTTCTTTGCCAGCTGTTCTCATAATCTGTGCTCGCGGTTCCACCGAATCGAGGGAACTTATTTTCGCATCTAGATAAAATTCAGTCTTTTGCTATGCTGTAGATTACTTATTTGTGTACAGACGACAGCAGGTCAACGTATACTGTCAAATTTTACCAATCGACTATTAGAGTTCCGCTATTGTGATAAGGTTGAAAATCTATTGCAGAAATTTGACAGATTGTGGTAACTTGATGTGCTGTTGTCTGTACCTGACGTGAAAGTCAGACAGATAGACAGTTACTTCTGCATTTATAATTCCAGCTTCCTCCAGTGGTTTCATCTGCTTCCCGAGGGAGTATGTTACTGCCAAGTTTCAATAAAAGGAGCGTATAAAAAGTAGCTTGTATAAACTATGTGACTTCCAAATTTCACCCAGTAGTTTTAGCATGAAAGGGGAACAAATATCAAAAATATAAGTTAGGATAACCAACTCACCCACTACTAATGTTGTTAAGTTTCTCTTCATCAACAGTCTCAACCAGTCTGATGAGGGTCTCAGGGTCGATGGGGCTCTTGTAGAACTCTTCATTCACGTCTGTATTGATGAGGTTCTCACAGGCATGAGAATATGCCGTGGACACGTGCACGTATGACCTGATGATGGAAGGTTAGAGTTAGCCTTATTTCTGCTTCTTTTGATAAAACTAGCGTTTACATCTATAGTCATCTACTAACGGCCGTTTCCAATAACCTATCTATCTCTGGATTTGCTTACTAAAGATAGAATTATGACATAGCCCCATACAAGTAGGGGAGACCGGGGACAAACGTAACGGCGGGTCGAAAGTAACAAGCGCTCTGTAGATTTATCTAAAAAGCGAACATCGCTGTGCCCCCGTCAGACGATAGCCGGGAGCACCCCTCTTAATTTCATTCAGTCGCCGCGTGCGCCACGCGCTTTTAGGCTGTGTGACAGGACGATATGTGTTTTCACAAACCAAAAGTAAGTTTTTAGACGTTTTCTTATTTAATGTTTACATAGTCTTAAAAGAATGCCAGGATTCTGAATTTTTCGATATCTCTTCTTGATTAGAGTGATTATACATTGCTTAAATTCATATTTGAGTAGCACGTTCCGTTTTAAGGTTCTGTTGCACGTTTTGTCAAAAATGTGGACGGGTATGAAAGTAACATAGCCCTGTGGGTACAAAAGTAACATGTTACTTTAGATTCTTTCATTTTAACATTTTTTTTCCAAATCTCCACTCATCTTAAAAAGTGCTCCTTTTGCGAAGTGCTTGGTGCACTTCGCAAAAGGAGCACTTTTTAAGAAGTGCACCAGTTGCTAAGTTCACCATTTGAGCATGGTTTACAAGTTGAAAAGTGCACCAAATGCGTTAAACCCTATGCAA
>NWSH02000150.1:1976959-1987118 GCA_002382865.2 Heliothis virescens
TTCTCATATAAGGAGATCAGCCAGCTGCGCAGGACATATTATAGTGCACAAGCATTTGCGCAGACACAAGTGCACTCCCTATTCCCTCACTCTCATAACCCGATTGGACGGCAATCCGACACCACCGGAGAGAGATTAGGCGCAAGACCGACATTAACGTGCTCTCCGATGCACGGGTGTCTCAATCACCAACTTCCAACTCCGGGCTGCTTTGTGAAAGTTTCTAAAACCCACAAAGCGATTTCGGCCCATCCCGGGAATCGAGACCTCGTGCACAGCAGTCGCCTATGCGACAACTAGAGCAACAAGTCAGAATTTCGACACGAGCAAATCATCAGATAGATAAAATGATGGGAGCAGCCGTAAAAAGTCAGTTGTTTTTAAGTTTCACGTTAAGTTTTGCTACATAATAGGTTTCCAACAAACTTCCTAAAAAGGAGGAGGTTCTCAATAAGGATGTTTGTTTTAGAAGCGTCATGGATGTGTTTTTAAATGTGATTTATTTAAATTCTTATGCTCTTCGTGCCAAGGAGGGCACGTAAACTTGTACACCGACCAACTGCGAAGAACATAAATTTCAGTCTGCGCATACAGTACTCCTTAAACTCAATGTCGTTTCCCAACTAAATTCCTCTTTAATTTCTCCTCCACCTAAATTCCTCGCACAAGTCCGCGCATTTGTCTTTGCCCCCACCCCTTCACCCGCCGATACCTAGAATTGGTTTCTGCGCAATGGTCAGTGACGACAAAAAAATTGAGGAGAACTGTACGCGTATACACGTGTGCACTCTCTATTCCCTCACTCTCATACTCCGACACTTATGCCCTTCGCAGTTGGTCGGTGTACAGACAGCACATCTGTCAAACCAATCTGTGACCGCAATCTGTCAAATTTCTGCAATAGATTTTCAACCTTATCACAATCGTGGAAGGTATAGGTTTGGTTGGAAAAAATCTGTACATTGGTACATTTCCAACCGAACATGACTTTTTTCTCAATAGTAATTTTTAAATATTAATTAATGTTATGTTTTGTTAATTGTCAGGTACTTCAGATGAACGTATGATGGTAGCTTACAACAGTCTCGGCATGGACTACGTCGATACCGTGGAGTTGCCTTACCAGTTGCTAAGAGAGGTATGATTATTTCAATGCATATAATAGCTAGAAAGCTGAAATTTCAATCACAAATGATGTATTTCCGTTGCTGCTATAACAACAAATTCTAAAAATTAAAAAAAAAGTATATATTAAGGGGGTCCCCATACAATAAACGCGTGAAACCGCAAATAATAACTTTGTTATTCAATACATTTGTATGAAAAACAAAGTTATTTTTTGCGGTCCGAAAAATGTTGGTATTTTGGCTAGTTGTAGTTACTAGATACGTTCATTTTTAGGGTTCCGTACCCAAAGGGTAAAACGGGACCCTATTACTAAGACTTCGTTGTCCGTCTGTCTGTCTGTCTCCACGCTGTATCTCATTAACCGTGATAGCTGAAATTTTCACAAATGATGTATTTCCGTTGACGCTATAACAACAAACACTAAAAATTAAAAAAAAGTAAACATTAAAGGAGGTCCCCATACAATAGTACGGAATCCTTCATGCGCGAGTCCAACTCGCACTTGGCCGGTTTTTCATATTTGGTAATGGTACGGAACCCTTCGTGCGCAAGTCCAACTCGCACTTGGCCGGTTTTTATCCCTTCCGAGTGGTAATAGATACATCGCGACGCAGCGCGGGTGAAACCTAGTATAATATTTCCTAAAGATTAATTTATTTTTTCACCCCACAGTACTGCGAAAGCTTAACATCAACGTATGTCAAAATGATGAAATCGTCGTCTTCAGCTCGAGCTAAGACGTGGATCGACAAAGGGTTCAAGGGCCGCGCGTCCCACGTGCAAGCGCTAGGCGAAGCGATAGCGGCCTGCGTTGGAAGCGATGCCGACGTTGCTATTAACGCTTGTACGTCGAAGCAGCTTAATAAATGGTGAGAAAGAAAATATTTCTATAATGTATCTATCCATTGTTTTGAGATTAAAGATTGAAATCTGCCCCAACTCGTTTCTAGCCCCTTTCAAAATAATATATTGAAACAAACATAGATACAGGTGAAACAGAATCTCTTTTTTTTGTGGGCCGAAGTCTGCACGCTGAAGCCCCTTTAAGATAACTTTAATGAAATGGTGACACAAAACCGACGATTATCCCTGTATACACTATAGATATGTACCCAAGGACAATCCCCGGTTCTGTGCTAAACTATTGCTAAATATGGATGTAATACACTACTTGGGCTATTGTGATGGGATGTTGATGGACTAGAATATATAACTATGGTACCTGCCGATAACAATGTATAGTGCATTTATTTTAGCATGAGTTCCCTGACAGTTCATAACTGATAGTTATAGTGATTTAACCTGATGAAACTTAATCGATTATTTTATACTATCGAATCAGTTGGCAAAGAAAATGGAATCGGAATTTAAAATTTTTATATGGCCACTAAACTACATCGATTTTTTTATCGATTCCGTAACTTGCGTCAACCTCTATTGACGCAAGTCACATTTTGTTTCATTTTCGACATTCTTTAAACACATATTTTTTTAACATCGATTATTTTATTTATTAAACAATAATATTTATTTAGTTCATTTTAAATATGAAAAAATATAGTTTACTGGGTAATTAACAAAGAGACAATATTTTAAAATATCTTTATTTAGTTGGTTAATTTGTTATACTTCTAAAGCAGTATGCGTGTGATGGAAAAATTAGAACTGCCAGGGAACTCATGCTAAAATAAATGCACTATAGTAAATACATGACATAATTATTTTTAACAAAATTTGTTAGTATAAAGAAACTTTAAACTATGTTAGTATCACTTCACTATTGCCCTATGTTAATGTGTCCAATGTTATAATATACTCAGCGCCGATTTCACAGGCTCCAGAAAAAGTTCTAGATAACTATCCGACAGATAAGTGCCATAGAAATGTTTTTATGGCACTATCTGTCGGATAGTGCCATAATTCTTCTTGAGAAGTGCTAATAAGTTTAACAGATTGACGCGGGAATTTGACATCGACTTATTCTGTACTAAACCAAACACAGTAAGACGACTTTTGGCTGATTCATTTTTTGCTTAAAGCTCTTTGAAATAATAAATAAATAAATAAATTGAAACATTTGGCATGCAACATTGAATATTTATTGTTAGTTATCGTAGTCGACATATTTATGTCTATTATTTATCTGTGGAGGCTTGTCATTAGCGATGTGATTATTGTTAACTACTATTATTGTATTAGTCTGTAAGCCTTCTTAAAACGAAATAAATAAATAAATAAATAGCTATCTAGTAGGTTATTCGGAAGCTCTGAAACTGGCCGTTAATGTTGCAGGCTAATATCCAACACGTTACTGAGGAAGATGACGGACACCGTGTTCATGAACTTGTACGGCGTCGCCAGGAAGCCGGGCGACGAGAGCCCCACGCCAGGCTCGCACTCGCATTCACATATGCACGAGTCCTCTTTGCTGCCTATGCCGATGGGTAAGTAACCGCCAGATAAAGTCCTAGATAGCTATGTGACAGATAGCGCCATAGAAACGTTTTTAATTTTGTCAATTTTTCTTTGGCAGTATCTGTTAGATAACTATCTAGAACTTTATCTGGTACCTGTTAAAATGGCCGTAAGCCTTCATGTTCAACGTTTTCTTCTGAATTTAATAGTTCTTTATTTTATTTGTTATAGTAATACTGTTTGCGTGTTTATATTGTAACTAACTTCCACCAGCGGTTTCACCCGCGTCCTGTTAGTACTTATCCGCGCACTCGGGTAAAAGTACCCTAAGAAGTAAGGTTATTAGCCTTCCTCGATAAATGGGCTATCTAACACTGAAAGCATTTTTCAAATCGGACCAGTAGTTCCTGAGATTAGCGCGTTCTACCAAACAAACGAACAAACTCTTCAGCTTTTTACTAGTAGATTTAAATCTTATAATCAGCAGACCCTAAAATTTTTCGGGCTACTGCTAAAACAGGCATAAATAAATGCTCCTTCGATTTAAAACTCAAATTTTCAAGTCGATTATTATTTATTTATTTATTATAGCATAAAGGTATCTATATTTTAAGCTAAGCCCTACAAAACCGTTGTAATGGTTTGACTGTGGGGTCAAACGATATCTTTCTTATCTTATCTTATCGATATCTTCATCTTCTCTCATTAAGGATTGGAGGCGATGCCAGACTACCCGGCGTTTATCGACCTATCTCACATCGTGTGGCTGAACAGCCACATTCCTCAGAAAAACCAGAACAAGTGGAGGTTCCTGTTCTCCTCACATATACACGGAGAGTCCTTCTCTACTATGACAGGTAAGATATGTACAGACAAAGGCAGGTCAACGTATACCAGTATACCAATCTGTCAAATTTTACCAATCGAACATCTAATTTCCATTATTGTGATAAGGTTGAAGCAGTTCTAAAGCAGTATGCGTGTGATGGAAAAATTAGAACTGCCAGGGAACTCATGCTAAAATAAATGCACTATAGTAAATACATGACATAATTATTTTGAGATAAGGTTGAAAATCGATTGCAGAAATTTGACAGATTGTGGTAACTTGATGTGCTGTCGTCTGTACTAGAGGGTCTTTTATCATCTGCCTAGCCTTTTCCCTATGTTGGCGTCGGCTTCCAGTCTCAACGGATGCGGCTGAGTACCAGTGTTTTTCTATTTGACCTTTTCAACCCTGGACAACCTACTGCCCTTGGTAAGACCGTTGTCAGACTGTTCTTCTCAGGAGTCAACCTAATGCCCTTGGTAAGACAAGTTGTCAGACTTTCTAGCTTCTGACTACCCGTAACGATTGCCAAAGATGTTCAATTGATAACCGGGACTCAACAATTTAACGTGCCTTCCGAGACTCTGAGGAAATCGTCATGAAAAGATGATCACCCATCCACGAAACGACCGCGCCAAGTGTTATTCATAGTAGATCGTCCTCGATTATTCACGAGTTACTCTTATATCGCCTATTATAGTGCCTCTTAGATAGACCGGTCATAAGAATTCGTGACCAACTTGGTCATGACGAGTTCCTCCGTATTTCGAAAGGTACGCCAAATTGGTGGATCACGGCTGACATTTAAACATTTTTGGCGGTCGTTACTGGTAATCAGAAGCCTGAAAGCCTGACAACCAGTCTTACCAAGGGTATTAGGTTGCCCAGGTAACTGGGTTGACTCCTGAGAAGAAGAGTCTGACAACGGTTTTACCAAGGTTGCCCAGGGTTAAGAGGGTCAGATAGGCAGTCGCTCTATGTAAAACCTTGGTACTCAGTTGCGTTCTGTGAGAATGGAAGCCGACCCCAACATAGTTGGGAAAAGGCTAGGCAGGTAATTCGTACTTGAGACGAAATATTGAGAAATGACCAGAACGGTTTTTTGAATATTTTTCAATCATTACAGGGCGCATTCAAGACCAGGGACCCTCCCTTCTCATAATTCAAGACAACGCGGGTTATATATTTGGGGGGTACGCTTCCGTGTCCTGGTCGCTGGGCCCCAACTTCGTGGGGACGGAAGACTCGTTCCTGTTCACCCTGTCCCCCAAGATGCGGGTGTACCCCGCTTCGAATTATAATAACCATTTCCAGTACATTAATCACCATACCAAGACTTTGCCTAATGGATTGGTGAGTAAAAGTTTATTTTACTCTTTGCCCGCCATATTTATTTAGAATTATATGGATACCAGTGTTTTGTGCAGTTGACAGCTGCCAGTTTTGAAGCTATTCTTGCAACTGTCAACTGCACAAAAACGGTACCCCTACAAAACCTGTTATTCTTGTTGAAACTTACATGTTATTTAGACGCAAATGGTCTTACTACAAAAAAGTTCATTACGTGTTTTAGAAAATTCTCCCTACAAAATTTTCTTAATCACATGACGATCGCTTGTTTAACCTTTTTGTAGTAAGACCCAAAGTGTTTACCTTATTTAAACATGGATGCTTGACAAAAAGAGACATTGTAATACACTTCCTACTCCGAAGGATGCACATGGAGAAAGTCCCTGACAATAAAAACATACTTTGGTTATCGTTATAGTTAAATGGTGCACATTTTATACCTGAACAGTTTCTACTAAAATATATAATTCGTATCGAGAAAATTGACTTCAAACTAAAGAAATTAATTATCCCGATGTAATTTCTCTAAATTCTACCCAGCAGCTTCTTTCATCAACATACTCATAAATAAAACTCAATTCCAGCTAATGGGTGGCCAGTTCAACTTCGGAGCTATCTGGGTGAACGGTGATCCCTTCGGCGAGGGTTCCTCAGCGGAGTCGTGCAGCACCTTCCGCGGGTACAAGCGCCTCAGCAAGGAGCCCAACTTCCGCATCAAGAGCCTCGAGGTCTGGGGGGTGGGGGACAAGCCAAAGGCTGTAAAGGAATCCGTAAGTTGTGCTTTAATTTTTAAGTATAGTTCGTGCTAGGTGAAGACCTCGTGGCTAAGTAACAGCCACGCTTGGCATGATGGCGATCTAGCCGATTATCGGCCACGGCGGCTGTTCTCATATAAGGAGATCAGCCAGCTGCGCAGGACATTATAGTGCACGCACATTTGCGCAGACACACGTGCACTCCCTATTCCCTCACTCTCATAACCCGATGACCATTTGTCTTAATTCTGTCTAAGTAACAAAATATCGGAGCTGATAGGTTTGACAATCCTTACGTTCCAGTCAGTTAGATACGGTTACATAGGTACCTAATCATCTGCACCCCCCTATATTTTAACACATCCTTTACCTACTCAAACATTCCTATCCTATCCCATCCTCTCCCCAGGAGCATTCCATGTTGAGCAGTAGAAGCAGCGTGCTAGACACTCGTCAAACCGATCGGAAGTTTCTGGAAATGTGTGGCAAAAGTGCCAACAAGAGCGCTGGCTATAAGGACACAGACCCCCCTATGTGAAGACACCTTTATAACGTAGAAATTCCATGGTCAGATACGAGTTGGAAATACACAGACGACAGCAGGTCACCCTACCCGAATCTGCCAAATTTTACCAATCGATCATTAACCTTCCACTATTGTGATAAGGTTGAAAATCTATTGAATAGGCATGACGATTTAAAGAAATGAAATTAGTCCGTCTTTTAGATTATAAAAAAATATTTCATGCGTATTTTTTCATTTTTCATCTAAACAAATAATTACGAAGCTACAGACCGTTGAAATTGCGCGTGACGTCACGCCTATGTACGATTTTTACATAGGCGTGTCGTCAGAACCCCACTCCTGAATTTTAATACTCATTATCTTTGTTATTATTCATAGATTTTTAAAAACAAAAAATACGTGTCCAATATTTTGCGATAATTAAATTACGGACTAAATGGATTTGCTTATTTTTTTGCCCTGTCGTCATGCATTTGACAGATTGAGGTAGGGCGGTGTGCAAGTTCTGTGCAAGATTTTTTCAAAAAAATTGTGTGGGTTACCTCAATTGTTTTTGTAAATGTCATTTAAAATGTGTCAAGCAAGAAAAGTTACACAGATTAAATAAAGTGACTGTTTATATATGGATAGGTTTTTTTTATTTTCTTTTATTTTTTTAGTACTAATAAAAAACGATTTTGTCCAGCTGTATAGACTAACTTTGTCCTTCCTAAGTAATGTGGAAGCAAACTTATCAGTATTTTTAACAGACTTCCCAAAAAGGGAGAGATTCTTAGTTCGATGGCGTATTTTTCATATAATAATTTTCGAAATTCGACCAGCCGTTCTCGAGTATAGCGAGACTAATATTGTCGGCAACTGAAGCTAAATAATGAAGCTGACATTTTGTAAAATTCGAAGGTTAGTCTATTTAATTATTCTGTACATATTTTTAATTAATTGATAAAAATAATGTTTGTGGTAATATGTATTATGTAGGTAGGTAGGTAGGTATTAATGACATGAGGTAGAAAATAAAGTATTATGTAGATCTTGATAACTAAAAATCTTGATAAAAAAAGTATTTAAATCGACGTAAGTATGAACAGACGACAGCAGGTCAACGTATACGAATCTGTCAAATTTCACCAATCAAACATTAACCTACCTCCATTGTGATAAAATTGAAAATCGAGTGCAGAAATTTGACAGATTGTGGTAACTTGATGTGCTGTTGTCTGTACTTGTACAATGAGAACATTTTAAAAATTCTAGAGTAATCCTATATAAACCACGTATTTTAGACTATATTTAATTATGTATTACTATCCTGTACACCTTCCATATCTTTCATCGTCCATAATATTATATAGTATACAAAAAAAATTTTTTCGCATTCAAAATCTATTCTTAGTCTCTATAATATGTATTATGTATCTAATTCACATATAGATCTAGTATATATAGATATTTTTTTAATTTTGTTAACTTTAATTACAGGACGAACGCGACGTGAGTGTTTTAGACGTGAATCCGGAGGCTAAAGCTATACTAGACATGGCGGGCCGCACGAGACACAGCGAGGGTATCCGTGAGCCTCCCCCCTTATAATGTTAATATCTAGCTAGCTTTATGTCTGTAACTAGCCATAATTTATTTTGTATAAAGTCTGACGCTTCGAATAAAGTCAATTTCGCATAAAGTCAGTTTCGCCTAAAGTCGGTTTATGCGAAACACTTTTAAGTTAAAAGTCATTTTCGCATAAAGTGATTTTATGCGAAAGTGACTCGCAGTTTGTTTCAAATAAAATAATCAATTAATGATGACTAAAACATAAATTATATGTATGAAAAATTAATTTCACCATTTGGAAACTTTGTTTAGACTTTATACAAAAATATATAAAACAATCGAAAATGTCAACTTTACACCATCTTACGGTAGATTTCTTAAACCTCTATCCGTTGATTTTCGATGTGAGATTGTTATTACTAAGACTTCGTTGTCTGTCTGTCTGTCTGTCTCCAGGCTGTATCTCATTAACCGTGATAGCTAGAACGCTGAAATTTTCACAAATGATGTATATCTATTGCCGCTATAACAACAAATACTAAAAATTAAAAAAAATATATATTAAGGCTGTTGATTTAATTAATAGCAAAATTGTATACTAGTAGCGCCATGTATTAGAAATAATGTGCAACTTAAGTAACTCACACTTAACCATTCCTATTGTACTTTTTTCATATATAATGGTACGGAACCCTTCGTGCGCGAGTCCAACTCGCACTTGGCCGGTTTTTTGATATAAGGGACGTAAAAATTATGTCAAATATCAATCTCAGATCAGAAAAATAACCGATAGACATGTTATAGAAATCCTTAGGGCCAGTTTCAGGAGTTCCAGATAAACTTATAGATAGCTATCTGGCAGATAATGTCAGAAATGTTTTAAATTCTGAGTACTTTTCTGTTGCATTATCTGCCAGACGGCTATGTGGAACTTCTGAAATAGGTCTTAGTTAGATTTATACCAGTCACTATGTAAGTTAGACTTTATACGAACAAATGTATAGCTGAAGTCGCGATATATACAAAATTTTGAAGTCAATATGTAGTGTATTTTATATCTTTACCTTTTGAAAAAGTTTGGAGTCATTTCTGTAGATTTTTTTTATGAAATTCCTGTCTTCAATATTTTTACAAGAATTATAACAAAATATTCACTATTACAGAGGAAACCATTTAGTTTCTACGTCAAGGGTGCAAATCTACTTAATCAATTTGAAAATAGGACTATGGGTCATGAAGATATATTATGGATGGAAGAATACTTAGAGTCGTTTCACAGGTTTCAGATAGAGTTCTAGATACATATCTTACAGATAACGCCAAAGAAATTTAATTTTGACTACTTCTATGGCCTTATCTATCAGATAAGAACTTTATCTGGGACCTACAAAACGGGCTCTGAAGTCAATAAGTTACTATCAATACACGGAATTTACGTGTCATGCTATTTTATACAGTAATCTTCAAAAAGGCGAATCCATCTCTTGTGTATTTGCGCGATAATTCGCTACATTACAGAGGATTATTAGGCTCATGACACATTGTACCGGCACAGTCACGGCACAGCAAATAACGTGTCATTTAAATTTGAACATTAAATTGTAT
>NWSH02000150.1:1987476-2003113 GCA_002382865.2 Heliothis virescens
TGTATTGACGTTATGAAATATATCATACCTCATACAATTTAATGTTCAAATTTAAATGGCACGTTATTTGCTGGGTTGGAGCTGTGCCGTTGCGGTGCGGGCATAGTGTGCCATGACCTTTAGGCTACAAACAATCAAAAAAATACTCTATGGAATATTACTATTGCTATAGAAGTAATTTTTAGGCTGGGATGCACGATTTAACTTTGGCTAGCTAGCTTAACTTTAGCTGAAATGTCCGCCCATTTCGACGTGACAGCTGTGTGACATATGGGCGGCCATTTCACGGCCGGTTAATTAAAGTTAGGTTATAGCTAAAGCTAAATCGGGCAACGCAGCCTTAAATATTAAATGGCTAACTTCGGAATAGCAGAGTTATTTGACAAAAAACATAGAACTTGAAGGAAAATGCTATTTAGAAAACTCGATTCAATGATAACAACCTATGGAACAAATAGGAATATTTAGATGCCGTTTCACAGGTTTCAGATAGAGTTCTAGATAGCTATTTGACAGATAACGCCAAAGAAATTTAATTTTGACTACTTCTATGGCCTTATCTATCAGATAAGAACTTTATCTGGGACCTACAAAACGGGCTCTGAAGTCAATAAGTTACTATCAATACACGGAATTTACGTGTCATGCTATTTTATACAGTAATCTTCAAAAAGGCGAATCCATCTCTTGTGTATTTGCGCGATAATTCGCTACATTACAGAGGATTATTAGGCTCATGACACATTGTACCGGCACGGTCACGGCACAGCAAATAACGTGTCATTTAAATTTGAACATTAAATTGTATAACGTATGATGTATTTCATAACGTCAAAACAAAAAAGCCAACGGCGGGCTGTCAGCGCGCGGTTTCCTATCTAACAACTCACGTTGTTATGAAATATATCATACGTCATACAATTTAATGTTCAAATTTAAATGACACGTTATTTGCTGTGCCGTGACTGTGCCGGTACAATGTGTCATGAGCCTAATAATCCTCTGTAATGTAGCGAATTATCGCGCAAATACACAAGAGATGGATTCGCCTTTTTGAAGATTACTGTATAAAATAGCATGACACGTAAATTCCGTGTATTGATAGTAACTTATTGACTTCAGAGCCCGTTTTGTAGGTCCCAGATAAAGTTCTTATCTGATAGATAAGGCCATAGAAGTAGTCAAAATTAAATTTCTTTGGCGTTATCTGTCAAATAGCTATCTAGAACTCTATCTGAAACCTGTGAAACGGCATCTAAATATTCCTATTTGTTCCATAGGTTGTTATCATTGAATCGAGTTTTCTAAATAGCATTTTCCTTCAAGTTCTATGTTTTTTGTCAAATAACTCTGCTATTCCGAAGTTAGCCATTTAATATTTAAGGCTGCGTTGCCCGATTTAGCTTTAGCTATAACCTAACTTTAATTAACCGGCCGTGAAATGGCCGCCCATATGTCACACAGCTGTCACGTCGAAATGGGCGGACATTTCAGCTAAAGTTAAGCTAGCTAGCCAAAGTTAAATCGTGCATCCCAGCCTAAAAATTACTTCTATAGCAATAGTAATATTCCATAGAGTATTTTTTTGATTGTTTGTAGCCTAAAGGTCATGGCACACTATGCCCGCACCGCAACGGCACAGCTCCAACCCAGCAAATAACGTGCCATTTAAATTTGAACATTAAATTGTATGAGGTATGATATATTTCATAACGTCAATACAAAAAAGCCAACGGCGGGCTGTCAGCGCGCGGGTTACTATCTAACAACTCACGTTGTTATGAAATATATCATACGTCATACAATTTAATGTTTAAATTTAAATGACACGTTATTTGCTGTGCCGTGACCGTGCCGGTACAAAGTGCCATGACCTTATGTCTATTTTTTATCCGAGTATGGGAAGTAATTTAGAGTGAAACCTTTAATACATTTTGACTATCGTGAAGTAAAAGTAGCCAACTTCGGACAAGCAAAGTTATTTGACGAAGTATGTAAACTACTATATCGTCCAAAGTACAGTAAAGTCTGTATATGAATCGCACAATTTTGTATTTTAATACCTTGAAATAATATTTATATTGAAATGTATGAAGTTATATCGATGTTTACTTGGCTAGCTTTTGTCTGTAGGTTCGCTTGTTTTTGCTTGTCTGATAAACTGGTAAGTGAAGCTGTTATGGGTGTAGTCCAGTAATATTACAAATAAAAAAAAAAACTTAGATATTTTCTTTATTTGGAGATAAAATGTCTACTACAGTATAATCTCACAAATCCGGCACTATTAAAAACCGGATGGTGCCGGATTATTGGAATGTTCGGATTACTGGATTATAGTGAAAAAATCATAGGTAATGAATAAAAGAAAGCATTTCATAGAGGGAATAAATGTATGTAATGTCAATTTATTATGTTCAATTAAATTAGGCGTGGGTGGAGGGTACCGGATTATTGGACGTGCCGATCTATCGAAGTGCCGGATTAGTGAGATTATACTGTATTGCACTTAAACACAGATAAGGGTGTGTTGCACAGGTTCCAGATAATGTTCTAGACAGCTCTCTGACAAATAATTCCATAGAAATGTTTTTAATTTTGACTACTTTTCTATGGCTGTATCTGTCAGTAACTATCTAGAGCTTTATTTGCAACCTATGAAATTGGCCCTAAATGTCGAAAATAAAATGGATGGGTCATTATGATATTTCCTATTTACATCAAGTTGAAGTTCAGTAAAAACAAGATACAGTATGATGTTTTTTTGTAAGTATACTTATTGGACTTTACCCATAAAAAAACGATCTGTTATATAATATAAGTAATATACAAATATATAAGTATAAAGTATATATTTATCAGCAATAAAAAGTGCATTTAATTAATAGTGAGGTGCCTTTGTATATGTGTCTGTTTCATTGTAGCTTATTTGTTAAGTCGGTCACAGTAGTATTGCTATCTCTAACTAACTAGGAACGTGAGAAAGGGACGAGTAGATACAGCAGGACCTCTTTAATCCGAACTCTGAAAATTCAGCCCCCGTTCGGATTATAGGGGTGTAGATGATAAGGGTATTTTTTGTGAATAAAACTACATAATAGGTACAGACAACAGCAGGTCAACGTATACGAATCTGTCAAATTTTACTAATCGAACATTAACCTACCTCCATTGTGATAAGGTTGAAAATCGATTGCAGAAATTTGACAGATTGTGGTAACTTGATGTGCTGTTGTCTGTACATACATAATACAATATGTGTATTCATCTATAAACGTTACATATTTTATTCAACATTTTTGAAGAAATCCAGCTCGGGTCGAGGGTTCGGATTACAGGTGTTCGGACTAGAGGGGGTTCGGATTAAAGACGTCCTACTGTATTGTTCGAAAATATAGGTATCCGTAATATAAAGTTACCATTAAATTAGTGCCACTTAATGATTCACAGGTTCCAGATAAAATACTATCTGGCAGATACTGCGTAAAGTAGTCAAAATTAAAAATGTTTCTATGGCGTTAACTCTCAGATAGTTGACTTACTGCGGAATTCAATATTCTGTCTATCTCTGGATTTGCTTACTAGAGATAGGAATTTGAAATTACTTGTATGGGGCTAAAGTCAAAATACTATCTCTAGTATGCAAATCCGAAGATAGATAGGTAATTGGGAACGGCCGTAAAACTTTACCTGGAACGTATGCAACGAGCCTTAAAAATCTTTTAGTTTTAATTTATTAAACAAAAGCTTAGAATTATCAAATAATTTTTGTTTCATAAACAGTGAAGTCATTATTAAATTTTAAAAAGCTGTTCAGAAATGGATGTGATCCTTAATTGCTATTAAATCAATGTGACCGACAAAAAGCATTCTAAATATTCGTAGGCGTTATCTATAGTTGTATATTAGCCGCTGCATAGCTTAAGATTTCAAAATATATCGCATATATACAAGCTGTTTTTTTTCTAAATAGAAACGTGTTTGAAATATAAATTGAAAAAAAAAACACCCTGTATATACATATAGTTAGTTTCAAATTGTCTCATTCATCATACTAGTCATTGCTGTGAGGTTTTACATACATAGAATAACATAATAAAATATACATTATTCGCTTATAATAAGTTATATCAAATTATATTAACCACTTAGTGACAATAGGCATGACGACAGGGTAAAAAATAAGCAAATCCATTTAGTCCGTAATTTATATTATCGCAAAATATTGGACACGTATTTTTTGTTTTTAAAAATCTATCAATAATAACAAAGATAATGAGTATTAAAGTTCGGGAGTCCTGACGTCACGCCTATGTCAAAATCGTACGTAGGCGTGACGTCACGCGCAATTTCAACGGTCTATAGCTTCGTAATTATTTGTTTAGATGAAAAACGAAAAAATACGTATGCAATATTTTTTTTATAATCTAAAAGACGGACTAATGAGATTTTTTAGTCGTCATGCCTATTCTATATATATTTTCCTAAAAAGAGCTTAATTTAGTTTTTAAACATCATTTTTACAAAACTGGGAATGTGAATAATCATCGAGTTCCTTATTCCAAAAAAAACGTCATCAAACTAACGGCCACTTTCACAGGTTCCAGTTAGAGTCCTAGATAGCTATCTGACAAATAATACCATAGAAAAGTAATCAAAATTAAAAACATTTATATGGCACTGCTTATTTATCAGGTTTATCAACATACATCTGTTCTCTAGTACAATAAAAAAAAAATTACTAAACAAAATTGCCAAGTGCGATATACAATTACAGATAAACACATCATGCATAAAAATTAAATCAAATTAAAAAATAAACTAAAATTAATTCTTATTGATAAGAAAACAAAAATTTAAAAAAAATGCTGTTCTGATATAAAAGGTGATTTGATATTTAGAACTTTATCTGGGACCTGTGAAACTGACTGATAAAATAACAGATAGATCGATATCGGCATGTTATCAAAATATACAAAAGGCGTACATGACGACATAACTTCAGTCAGATTTTCATCAATTTAAATCAAATTACATAGAGTACGAGCAGGGCTCTTTGTGATGACACAGAAAGTAAAAATATTAAGTACTACATAGTTTTCTCATTAATGGCCAGCTTCTTAGGTTCCAGATATAGTTCTAGATAACTATCTGACGGATAGTGCCATAGAAAAGTACAGTATACGAATCTGTCAAATTTTACCAATCGAACATTAACCTTCCACTATTGTGATAAGGTTGAAAATCTATCGCAGAAATTTGACAGATTGTGGTAACTTAATGTGCTGTCGTCTGTACTTACTCAAAAAACATTTCTATGGTAAATCTCTCAGATAGCTATCTGGAACCTGTGAAACTTGCCCTAAGTCTTTGTTTTACTATCTGGGAGGCTAAAAAATCAGGTTCCTAGTCCAAAAATATGTATGTATGGTTGTTCAATATATCGAAATAATATCGAAAACTTAAGTGTCAACATAGAAAGTGCCAAAACACTATGTCATATTTTTATTCAATTCTGCACTCTAATACTTATGCCATAAGAGTCATTATCAATAAAATAGTCTTGGATACAAAAGCGGGCTCTAAGGAGCGGTTTCAAACTACGCGGATTATTTTTCGTACGAACGTAAATGCGAGAGCTTATAAAACACACCGCTGCGGGCGAACAAGCCAGAATAAACGCCGGAATGTATCGCGCTTTTCCTAAAGGGACACGCGACTACGCGTAGTCTGAAATTACTCTAACGGCCCCTTTCAAAGGTTCCAGATAAAGTTCCAGGTAAGTATCTAACAGATAATGCCATAGAAATGTTTTATTTAGGGTTCCGTACCCAAAGGGTAAAACGGAACCCTATTACTAAGACTTTGTTGTCTGTCTGTCTATCTGTCTGTCTCCATGCTGTATCTCATTAACCGTGATAGCTAGAACGCTGAAATTTTCACAAATGATGTATATCCGTTGCCGCTATAACAACAAATACTAAATATAAAAAAAAAATATTAAGCCTGTTGATTTATATTAATTAATTGCAAAATTGTATACTAGTAGCGCCATCTATTAGAAATAATGTGCAACTTAAGTAACTCACACTTGACCATTCCTATTGTACTTTTTCATAAATAATGGTACGGAACCCATCGTGCGCGAGTCCAACTCGCACTTGGCCGGTTTTTTGACTACTTTTCTATGGTATTATCTGCCGGGTCTGGCATCTATGAAATTGACCGTTCAACTCCTTAGTCATTATTCGCTTACGTTGGAAATACGCGAATTGGTCATGTTGTGAAATTATTTATTTCTATCTATTTTACTGTACGCTATAAGATTGAGTTAGAACTATGTTGTGCAATCCTTACGAGCATCTAATCAGTCAATTTTATGCCTTAAACTGAGTGAAATAAGAACTATATTTATCTGTCTTTGTTATAATTTTAATAGAAAAACAAATTAAATGTATAAACATGAAAATATTGCAAAATATAATGTCTTAACTAACTGTGTACTGCAAAACATGGTTCTAACTGCTAAGCTTATTTTATGTAACGATATGACTAAGTTGTACAAATTGTATTTATTTATTTAATTTTTAGCTGTAATAAACATTATATTAAAACTATTTGGGTTTTATTTTTCACTATATTCCGCCAGCGGTTTCACCCGCATCCCTAGGGAACTACTTTCCGTACTCGGATATAAAGTAGTCTATATGTTATTCTGATGTATAAGCTATATCACTGCCAAGTTTCATCAAAATCCGTCTAGCAGATTTTGCGTAAAGGAGTTATTAACTAACATGCGAACTTTCGCATTTATCATTTTGGCGCACCAAATCATTGCCGTGACTGCACGTGTGCCGCTCGCGGGCAGCTTGCAAACGGCTCGCATTCGCGGCACATTCGCCAGATGGAGACGCACCCTTAAGTAACTCCGCTATATTCTACTTTCACGTAAAAATGTCTGAACATAGAAAAGAATCTTCACTCCTGGTACCCTAGTAACATAGGGTTTACCTATATCCCCTCAGGAATAAAAGGAATCTGGTATACCAACTTCCAAATAAAACCACAGCATAAATGAAATCAGTCCACTTTATTTTAAATCTAATCAGATAATCTTATTCTAAATCCTCCTCCGTTCTCCGCTTCCCTATGGAGAGGTCTATGGGTCCCTCGCAGCCGTCAGGGTCAGCAGCCACCTTCGCCTCAGGGTTGTGTCTGATGATCCCGTACATCGGCACCTGGACCTCTGATTTCGGTACCACTTTGAGACTACCGTTGTATTTTGAGGAGTTCCTCGTGTGCATTCTGGAAGAAGAAAATTTTAAAGTGTTAAAAAGTATCTCAAGTTAGCAAATGTATCTTGGACACACAATCGTGGATGTAAAATTTTAAGTAGCAATCTGCCTTAGTGCTTATGGTGACAAAATCGTGCTTTGTCCATACTAGCCAGCCAAACAACGGAAGACTGATGTCAATCGACGGTAATGATTCAGAACTCCTTAGCAGTGTGTTATCTATAACTTTCAGATATGTCTAGAATAGATATTTCATAATCGAGATTTTTAGGAAGTCCTGCTGCACCTTGAATTGAGAGGGAGAGAGACTGATTTGAAGAAGGTGGGGTACGTTCAAAGTGGACGACAATGTTATGATGATGAGTATAAATTAGAAGGAATATAGTAGGTACTCACTTATACTTGCGACAGGCGTCGTCCCTGTGCCGCTCGAGGTACCTCCTCTGACTGAACGCCTTGCCGCACATCCCGCACCGCCACTGCCACGAGTGGTGACCACGCGTGCGCTGGTGCGCGCGGAGATTTGAACTAAAAACATTAAATGTAAAATTAATTTATCTGAGTCGCAACGTCAACGTATCGTATTTATCGAATTATTGATCTACTTTGTAATTCACTGTTTGTTTTCTCTTCAAATCAGAAAATCATTCTGAAGCATATTTTATTGATAGTTTTGAACTATTCGAAAGTTGAGTCTTGTGTTTACATACTTCTGGATATATAGGCCTCTCCGATGTCCCATATCTGAGCTCACTCATCAGGTCTCATAATGTCGCCCATAACAATTTTCGACTACGGAAAGTTATTCTCGAAAGAAATCAGCCAGTCTTCAACAAGACAACAAGGTATATGGTTATCGTCTCCCAGAATTGTTATTTCAATGATAAAGCCTTACCGATCAGCAAAAGTCCTGCCGCAATGCTGATGAGGGCAAGGGAAGGGCCGTTCGCCAGTATGTAGCCGTAGATGGCCCTTCAGCACCCAGGGTCTGTCGAAGCCCTTCCCGCAGTACGAGCACGTGTGGGTGGCGCGCGCGCAGCGCCGGGGCTCCGACCACTCGCGAGGCTCTTGGGGCTCTTGGAAGTTAGATGTTATTAGTAAAGATTAGTTGTCCAAGTTTCTAGATCTTTTAAGGTACATTTTGGAAGCGGGCTGCTTGCGCTTTGCTTGCGAGACCAAAAATTTGTTTTTACGCTGGCTTTCAGATCACTAAGTAAAGGGTGACACACTACACTAGAGGGCAGATACAGACGAATATAGCTAAGTAGATGATAATGAGTCATTACTTGAAGATGAATTGTTGTGTACTTGAAAAAACGACTTTGTTTCCTTAGGCTGAGGCCAAACGAGCGTAATTTTTTGAGTCGTGAGTCGCAGAATTTCGGTCGCAGAAAATCGTTACAAACAAAAAAGACAACTCATTTTGCGTTGCCGTATGAATCAAATAGGACTTTAGTATGAAACCGAATGTAGCAGATTTTCTGCGACCGAAATTCTGCTACTCACAACTCACAAAATTACGCTCGTTTGGCTTCACCCTTAAACCCGCTAATCTTAGGAACTATTGGTGTGATTTGAAAAAATATTTCAGTGTTAGATAGCACATTTATCGAAGAAGGCTACTTTTTATCCGGGTGCGCGGAGTAGTTCCCACGGGACTTAAAGCAGGTGAAACCACTGGCGGAAGCAATAATACTCAATTCTTTATTAAAATTTACTGTCGCGAGGACTGAACCTGGTACAGTCGACAGCAAGTCAGTGTACACAAAGCTGTCAAATTTCTGCGATCGATTTTCAACCTTATCACAATAGTGGAAGGTTAATGTTCGATTCGTAAAATTTTACAGATATGACAGATTTTGGGTATACTGACTTGCTGTCGACTGTACATCGAAACAAAACATAGTATATTCTACAGAACTGTTTACTTATTTCGTTCCTAGCTCAAGTCCTATCGACCGCGCTATAAGTTTTCGCTACGTCCCTCCCCGGGGACTGGCGGAACTTTTCATATATTCACTATACTGACAAAAGAATATTATTTATTATTTAACTTTTCAGTTCGGTTGAAACAAAACTTTGAATGTGTAAGTGAATAGCATATTTTATTATTGAGTTTGTTTATTGGATTCTGTTTCTAAATTCTTTCACAGAAAGAAAATTCTGGCCGAAACGTCAAGCTTATTTTACCAATCATAAATTTTCGCGAATGGAAAAATACGTTATCTTCTTATCGAGTGAGCTGCAGGTTAATCACCTAACAAACCCTAGTGTCAGAATTTTCTCAAATCCGCCTGACGGCCTCTGACGTGGATTTATATACGACTGCTACTGAGTAGCATTCGAGGACGCCGGCTTTACGTGCCCTCCCAGGCACGGGGGTGTTACACCGCCAACTTCCAAACTCCTGGCTGCTTTGTGAAAGTTTCGAAAATCCACAAAGCGATTTCGGCCTGGCCCGGGAATCGAACCCGAGACCTGTGATCGGCAGTCGCGTTATGCTATGGACACGATAAACGCAATATATTCAAAAATATAATAATAATTGGAAAAAAAGGGTGAAGTTAGAAAAAAGCCCAGGACCAGACGGTATTACAAATGAAGCTATAAAGGCTGCCGGGCCGTTACTGACTCCACACTTAACACATTTATTCAACCTTATATTAAATACCGCTGAAATACCTTCTCAGTGGGTAGAGTCGGAAATAATTCTAATTTACAAAAAAGGTGACTCAAAAGATATTACAAACTATAGGCCTATCAGCTTACTCTCATGTTTCTACAAACTATTCTCCTCCATAATTAACAAAAGAATAAGTGTCAACATAGAAGCTAAACAGCCAATAGAACAAGCAGGTTTCCGCAAGCGATACTCAACAGTTGATCACATACATACTCTAGAACAAATAATGGAGAAATATCAAGAGAAGCAAAGAACGTTGTACATTGCATACATCGATTATAAAAAAAGCCTTCGATACCGTGTCACATTCAAGTATATGGAGCGCCCTACAAACTCATGATGTTGAACAAGAGTATATAGATACCTATAATCAAGAACATTTACAAAGATAGTAAAGCAAAAATAAAGCTAGAATTCACTGGTCCTACGTTCTCTATTGGAAGGGGAGTGAAACAAGGCGACCCTCTGTCTCCAAAATTATTTATATCTGTTTTAGAGTCAGTAATAAAAAAATTAAACTGGGAAAAGACAGGACTAAACATAAATGGCAAATACTTATCCCACCTACGCTTTGCAGACGACTTAGTTCTGTTGTCGGAAACTAGCACGCAACTACAAACCATGATTGACTCACTAAATACAGCCAGCAAGCAGGTAGGACTGGAAATGAACCTCTCAAAAACAATGGTCACGACAAACAGTGCACAAAAGAGAATAGCGGTAGACAATGAAACCCTGAACTATACTGACAAATACGTCTACCTTGGAAAACAAATTGGCTTCAACAGAAAATTAAATGAACAAGAAGTAGAACGAAGAATACAAAATACTTGGAACAAGTAAGTACTGGTCTTTAAGAGAGATATTTAAAAGCAATATGCCAGTAAATATCAAAACAAAAGTTTTCACGTCATGCCTCCTACCTTGCCTAACCTACGCATGCCAAACTTGGAAATATACATCCAATATTAAAAGAAAAATCACAACCTGTCAACGCGGAATAGAGCGAAGTATGCTCAATATTAAAAAACCGGCCAAGTGCGAGTCGGACTCGCGCACGAAGGGTTCCGTTCCATTATCTATGAAAAATAAACGTTCCTATTGCCTACAATTAGTCAAAACACAAACATTTCTCGACAACAAAAAATAACTTTGTTTTTCATACAAATATATGAATAACAAAGTTATAATTTGCGGTTACTGAAAAAGTGCTATATCTCAAAAACCACTGACTGTATCTCGTTCAAACCAATTTTGGTTGATAGTTTTTTTAAGGTCTATAACTGTTCGGGGTTGGTTAGAGAAAAGATAAACTCGAGTAAGGATAATAAATTTCACTGTATTCCAAGTCAATACAAGGAGATAATACTAAGATTAAATTAAACTAAAATGAGATAAGATTAAAGAGGTATGATGAGTCACGCGCTCGGTAAGGTGTCGATTGGTGAACTGACTAATTACCACGTAATTAGAAATAAAGAAAATGATCGGCTTTTACACGGCCAGGTAATAATGATGAGCTAGGTAAAATGTGACACACTTTGTACGGTTGTTAACTCGTACATGCTCCCGAGGGCGAAGAAAGGGTTAGTAACTATTAAAAATTAGATGAAAGATGAGTTTTACAAGGTGAAAACATTATTCAGCTAGTCACTAACTTATAAAATAAGGTTAGTAATGAAAACAATAACGAAAGATGAAATAAGTATAGGATTACAAATTATCGCGGCAGTGTAAGTCGGGAAGAGAAAATACTCGAAACACCGGCGAGGACGCTCGGTCTTCCTTTTGCAAACACTCGCTAGATTTGGCTACCTTAGGATCACTATTAACTGATAAAGATTGCCCATATTCCCTACAGTCACTGCACTCACTCACTGCACCTTTCACTTTAACTAAAGATTGCCTTTTTTCCCTAACTTCACTGCACTCACTTAAAACACTTTCCTTCACTGCATGCATCGGCAGTGCCTCTTCGGTACTCCTCGGGGACGCTTGAAGTCTATTCTGCCGACGCCATCGCCAATAATATATGATGGAGGCTAGTAAGATTACTGTCATGAGAACATATATGACGGCATAGTGATGCACGTCATGGTAAGATATATCGTTATAGATAGGTTCACTTTGTTTTAGGAGGTCAATATTTTTCTGTACCATTTCAAACCGTCGCAAAATATCTGAGTTATTATTGGGATCAGTCTCGGAAGGTTCAGGGATAGAAATATTGATAATATGGTTGATGGAAGGTATATCTGGAGCGTCTAACCTCGCTTCAGTATTGATTTTACTAGAGAGCTGTTTGACAGGAGGCACCAGGAAATCTTCAGTTTTTATCATGCAGTCGTCCCCATTAATCAAGAGACCTGCATTCCTAAGATTAGCGGTCGTACTTTGACCGTCACATAGAAACTTTATATGGCATTTATCGCAGCAGAAATAAAAGTATCTGTTGTTCGAGTTTAATTCCGTCCAAGTGTTTTTGCAAGGTGTCTTTACAGTCTTGCAGGTTCTGGTATTAGGGATAGTCTTACATAAGTTATGATCATCTCTCAAGTGATAAATAGGATTTCTGATATGACATAATATCATCATGGAATTTCGTCTGACACAGGATTGAAGATCAGTTCCAGTTAAAGGTACGTAAGAATCTTTTCTGATGTTGATTCCGGCGTATTGAGATATGACTTCCACATTTATCATATAGTTTTCTGAGGTTCGTGGTACTGGGATGAGATTAAATATTTCGTACACGTCCCTTTCGATCAATGGTATTCTGATTTCTATAATGAGATATCTATCGCTGTACTTTGCTCTCACTTTTAATAGATTGTAGAGATCTTTGAGGCGCAAGTTGTCGACAGGAATCGCCAAATCTTTAGGTACTTGGGCCGATATCGAACTTAGCTCGGTTCTCATTTGATTTGGAGATATTAAGTGAAAGTCCAGTCTCCCATTGTAAATGTTTGTTACTGTGTCTAGAATAGAATCTTGTATTTTCCGTAGGCTATACATCAGGTTACTAGCAGTTAATGCGGAGGTCAAAAAGTCTGTAGTATAGGTAATGTTTTGTACGTGGATTTTCAGGTTCTGATAATCTTCTTTGAGATTGTTAATTTTCTGGTTGATCGATTTGTGGTGCTGGTTCATGGTGTTTTCCATTCTCTTTATAAGATTGAATTCAGCTTCCACAATAGACGTTTGATTCTTCTAAAGGTTGTAAAGGTGATTATCATTTGCTCTTAATAGGTCAATGTCCTTTTCGTACTTATCAGCAAATCGCTGATCCAATACGCCAAACAAACTGTTCGCGACATAACCTACACCGTCTATTAAACCTCGCCGCCGGCGCTTGTTGACTTCTCCGGTTACAAATGATTCATTTATATTAATAATACTGTCATAATGTTTTATTTCTTCGAACTCGTGCTCGAGTTGTAAAATGATACCATCGCAAGGTGTTTGGTCTCTTATCGCGGAGCATAAAGTTTCAAGATATTTGATATACTTCGCAAGTGCCGCCTTACCGTCGTTGTAAGGATGAGTATCATAATAAACAATTAAGCGCCAATCCTCTCGAATTAGGTGCATGTTTGAGATTTTGTCGAAATAAACGCTGTTGTTGACTGGATAAAAGTTGTAAGATGCTTGAGACGAGTTTATAATTGACAGGAAGAACAACGTCACAGACAGAACAATAGCTGAGAGTGAGATACACTTGGACTTCTTTTTTCTTGGTACCTTGTCGTTACTTTTACTATCTTCTGGAAGTTGATCGCAATCACTCGCAGGCAATAGCGCAAGCTTGACAATAGGACGTTTTAGAAAACCGTTTTTAGTTTTTAGGGTGACCACTCTTACATGTCCGTCCATACCAGGATGGAGCTCTACGACTCGCCCAAGAGCCCATTTTCCCGGCGGTAGATTTTCGTCCTTGATGATGACAATATCGTTAAGTTTAAGATTCTTTTGAGCTTGCCTCCATTTTGCTCTAACTGATAGCTGACTCAGATACTCTTTTTTCCATTGAGTCCAAATATCCTTGTAGATTTTTTGCACTAGGTACCATCGGGTTCTAAGATCGTTTTCTGTTTCATAAATCGTCAAATTGGGTCCACTCGCTAAAAAGTGGGCCGGGGTCAAGAAGTTTAAGTCTTCCGGGTCTTCTGTCAATGGACAAAGCGGTCGTGAGTTTAAACAAGCCTCGAGTTGGGATGTCAAGGTATTGTATTCTTCGAAGGTAAGCTTTTGCTCACCAACGACTCGCTTAAGATGGTGCTTTAAGCTTTTTACCGCAGCTTCCCAAAGTCCGCCTGCAGATGGCCATGACGGGGCGTTAAAATGCCACTCGATATTCATTTCGGTAATGGCATGAAGAGTTTCTTGGTTGGACAAGATTGTGGAGATTTCGGAGTACTCTTGTTTAAGAATATTATTTGCTCCTATGAAGTTTGTACCCTGATCACTGTATATGTGTCCTGGCACTCCTCTTCTTGCTGACATTCGTTTGAGAGCGGCAATAAATGCAGAAGTTGTGAGATCGGAAACGATTTCTAAATGTATGGCCTTCGTAACCATACAGACGAATACTGCGACATATCCTTTGTTCGTCTTAATGCCGCGACCTTTGCTTGCTTTCACTAAGATATGACCAGTATAGTCTACCCCAGTATGATAGAAGGGTCGGCTTGGGTTTAACCGAGATGGAGGTAAGTCACCCATTAATTGTTGCTGCAATATAGGATCATTTTTTCTACACTTAACGCACATTCTCAGTCGCTTCTTTGTGGCTCTATTTCCGCCAATTAGCCAGTATTTCTGTCTTAAAAATCCTGTTGTCATCTTCGCTCCGCCATGAAATACTAGGATGTGAGCTTCATCGATGAGGAGATCGGCTAATTTCGATTTGTGTGGGATAATGATGGGATGCCTCATTTCAGGATGTATGCTTGAATTGCTAAGCCGACCGCCAACACGAAGTAACCCATGAGCATCCAAGATGGGATTAAGGTTTAAGATTTGGCTCTTGCTATTAAGCGGTTTGCCCTTTTCTAGCTGCGATATTTCCTCCAAAAAGTGCATTTTTTGTACGAATTTAATCAACATTTCATTCGCTCGTTTTAAGTCTTGCAAAGTCAGGTAATTTGTCCGTTTCCTTTTGTAAACAATGACGTCGATAAATTTGTTGACGAAAGCTAAAACTCGAACAACTTTTCTGCAACTACTATATTTTTCTAACAGCTGGTTTATTATTGAGGTTTTATTAAGATGGATGGTGGCGGAGTTCACAATTTTTCTTCGAAGATCTTCAGTTGTATTGAAGGAAATAATATTAGAAGGATCATTTTCAGGATTATAAGTCGGCAACCAGCTGGGCCCTTGCCACCAAAGTGTATGATCCGCTAAATGAGATGCGGTCATGCTGCGGCTAGCGCAATCAGCGGGATTATCTTTAGATTTAACGTACCTCCAGTTATCTTTTGGTATTATTCCGCAAATCATTTTCACTCGGTTAGCAACAAACGGTTTCCATTTTTCAGGCTCACCTTTTAGCCATCCTAGGACTGCCGTGGAGTCTACCCATCCATAAACTTGGACTTTGTAGTTTATTAGAGAGGCCGTTATTTTTGACATAAGCTTAGCTAACAGCTGAGCTCCACTA
>NWSH02000150.1:2006391-2027524 GCA_002382865.2 Heliothis virescens
CTATCTATTACTGAAAGAATTTTTCAAATCGGACCAGTAGTTCCTGAGATTAGCGCGTTCAAACAAACAAACAAACAAACAAACAAACAAACAAACAAACAAACAAACAAACTCTTCAGCTTTATAATATTAGTATAGATTAACCTCAAACATTGGTCATAAATATTTTCATGGCAATTAAATTACTGTTAAGGAAATTCAATACAAAATTATTCGGAAGTTTTCCAAGGAAGCATGTTAGTGTTATACATCATTAGATAGCTTAGAATGTATACTTTAGAACCACATCGGTTTTTGTAAAAAATATATATTTTTTGATTTTTTAATATTTTTTTTAGTAAAGTAAAGAAAATTTCGTTTTTGTTGAATTCAATTGGAGTTTTCCTTGTTGCCGAAAGCTGCCGATGTCAAGTAAATGACTCTATTAGAAACCTTATCTATTCAGAAATAGGTGGGTTAAAAAAAAACTTGCGCCTTTTTTGCGCAAGTGGTTATTTAGAAGCAATAATGTCAATCGGGAGAGAATACAAAAAATCCCTGTAAATTACGATTCATTTGTTTTTTTAAATAATATGTAATTTTTGATATCTATCTTGTTTTTTTTTATCATTTCTATAATAGAGAAGCATAAATTAACAAATTAATATAGTGTTATTACGCTCGGAGGAATCTTCCCATGGTACTTTGTTTGCGGTAAACACCTGCACCTTAACACAACAAGTATGATAAACTATATTGATGCTGAAGTTCTATTTATGTATCGTGGTCATTAATTACAATCAGTACAATTGGGGTGAGAACTTTCATAATCAATTGTCTTGGGTTTTTGCACAAGGCACTAAAATATTAGTTCTATATGTACCCGTGTTTTCAGCATTCTTTTCATCAAAGTATTTACATACTTCTTTATTAAAACAATAAACAGACAAAAACATATAATTATCTCTAACGGTAATACTGTAATACAGAGTATCCTAAAAAATCTAACATCAAGTTTTAACCAGAAATGAACCAAAGCTCAAAGAAAACCAGATAGGTTCGAGAGTCTATACTCAAATTGGTTAAATAGTGAGTTTAAAGTACCATTGAATTCTTCCAGTATTTCAACATCTGTAAATTCTGGCTTGGATTCTTCTGGTGATCGTGGTGGCGACAACTCCAGAAAACAAGAAACTTAAAGAAGACTAGAAAAAATATGTCCAAAAACGTCCAAACACGACAGGGTTCCGTTCAGTAATAGCAACGATGGAAATACGGCAAGGAGATTTTTCCAAAATTACCAATGTTCTGCAGAGACAACCGGCATTGATGAAGAATTAATCAAGAGGTTATATATTATTCTTCAAACTATGGCGTCAGGATTCCCTATAAACGCAGAAAAAAACGGCCAATATACATTGATTACCGCGCAATTGTATGTAAGCAAATATAACTGGTAGTATATGCCATCTTCGGTCCATAAAGTTCTTATACATGGTGCTAAAATAATAGAGCATTATGCAGTTTTATCCCTATGACAATTATCCGAAGATGCGCAGGAAGCCCGAAATAAAGATTACAAGAAATATAGGCTACATCACGCAAGGAAGTGTTCCAAATCAGCAACAAACGAAGATGTTCTACATATTTTGTTATATACTTACATCTGATCCTTATATATCTAGCTTAAATAAACCAAGTTTTCTAATATCCAAAGAATTGTTTGAGGAAGCTAAAGAATTGTTGACAATTGGAAGTGATGAATAGGCTAAGCCCTAAAATATATTTTTTATCATGTAACTGTTTGTTTAAAGTTGATTAATTAGTTAGTTATAGTTTATTTTTAAACTTACTATCATCAGAAGTGTAACTTTTATTAACGTAGCTGTATAATTATTTTTTTTACATATTTTTAACGCAACTGTATATTTTTTTGTATCAAATTTTGTATAGCTTCATCTTTGTATTTTTTTTACGAAAAATATATAATTGGTAAAATGATGATGTTAAATTTTTTTCATTGCCTAGATATTCATAAATACGTGAAAAAAAAATCAAGGAGAAAAATTAGAAAACCACAGAGATATCGATTTTTGAGATGGAAAACACTGTTTGGTCCCATAGTGCGCCGCGCCGCGAGAATTGGCAGTGGCGGCACCGCCAATTTTAGCGGCGCGGCACCGCCAATTTTAGCGGCGCGGCACCGCTAGTTTCAGCGTTATGATGTCATACTTGGTGACAATGATTTAGTTTGTTTCTATCACTCTAGCAAATAATACGTGTCAGTAATATTCAAGTTAAAATTTATTTTCGTCTATCTTTACTGCTCTGTATTTTAGAGAAAAGTACTCTACATCGGGATTCACAGCCTTATTAAATGGATGTATCCAGTATCTTCTTTGCCCTTTATTTAATACAGAGTAATGTCTTTTTAATAATAAATAAGCAATAAGTTTCTCACGATTGTCCATGGCAGAGACACGTTTATCCACAATAAAAAATCACGAGGAACTGGTTACCCTACAATAACGCTCTTTTTCGCGACGCTGCAACGCCGCAACGCAAAACGCCGATTTTAGCGGCGCGGCGCCGCAACGCGGTTATGTGTTTCGGCCCTTATACTCACCATTCTCTTTTGTATCTCCGTCCCTCTCTGCGCCATCAATACTGTCCTTTTCAAAGGACTCCGTGCACGTGAGGAGTTCCTTGTCCAACTTCTCATCAGCTGTAGCCTTGACCAGGCTCTTGAGTTTCTCAGCTATCTTGTCGATTTCCGAACCGCCTGCCAAGGAAACTGTCGTGTCTTTAGTTTACAACATTATTCTTTTAGGTATGTATCATGTAGGTATGTATACTTTATGTATAATGGCGTCGTAACCGATTGTCGGCCACGGCGGCTGCTCTCATACAAGATCAGCCAGCCGCGGAGGACATCATTATTATAGTGCACGTGCAAAGAGGATTTTTTTTTTTAATAGTCGTGGTGGCCTAGTGTGTAACCAACCTTTTAAGTACGAGTGTGTGGGTTGGATTCCAGGTCAGGCAAGTACCAATGCAACTTTTCTAAGTTTGCATGAACTTTTTAAGTATATCTAAGACACCAATGACGGGTTAAAGGTGAAGGAAAACATCTCGAGGAAACCTGGACCATAAAGTCTGTAATCACCAACCGCATTGATCAAGCGTGGTGATTAGCGCTCTATCCAGGTACGGGCAATAGTTCCCTCGGACCGCGGGTGGAATCCCGGGAAACCAGTTTATAATAAACAAGTTTCATAACAATATCTTTATGTATATGCCCACGAACGCACGGTTTATCTGCCGAGTATGAGATCTGAAAGTGATAAACATGCAAGCTTGCAATTTTCCGAAGAAAAACTGTTTAACTAACTTGGCAAATTTACGTCTCATTTTCTTTCCGACTTATGGAATTTTGTAGAAATGTACCCATAAATCGTTCATTCGCATTGGCTTCGACAATGAGAAAGAAACTTATAAAAATTGATTTGTATGTTGACAACGTTGGCGTGACAGTATTTTTTTTACTGTTTTTGGCCCGTATTTGTACAGAAATCTATTTTCATGTGTTGGTGAAGTTTTTAACGAGGCATTGCGACTTTTTTGTTGTTTGGCTCTGAATTTAATAATTTACACAACAATATTTTGGATCACCATTCAGTTTCAAATCATCCGAAGACATAATATATTGCAAGAAGCTATTTAATTAAGAAAAACACAGCGCACGCGCACACATACACACACGCATGCACGCACACACACACACACACACACACACACACCCTCACACACACAAATATAATATAATAGTATAGGTAGTTAAGTTTTTAGCAATAAGCATAATTTAGTACTACTATGTACTGCAAACCTCTCTAGTCTCCTTATGCTGTGCCCTACCGGGTCCATATTGTTTCTAATATATTGTTTTAACTCTATAAGATACCACCTGTATAACATATGGAATGCAAATAAAGAATTGAGTATTGAGTAATTTAGCTATTTTAGTAGTATTGAACGTCAGATAAAAAGCCATCCAAAATGGGTGCTACTGCATTACATGCTGGACAATAGGTATCATTCAAAGACCATCATCATCACCAGCCTTTGTAATATACTGTACAAGTGTACATACCATTGCAGGGCTCATAAATATCTTCAGAATATTTTCCACTAGCCGTTTTCCCTCGGTTTCACTCGCATCCCGTGGGAATTACTGCCCGTACCCGAATAAAATATAGCCTATGTCACTCGTGGATAATGTAGCTTTCGAATGGTGAAGGAATTTTTAAAATCGGTCCAGTAGTTTTTGAGCCTATTCATTACAACCAAACAAACAAACATTTCCTCTTTATAATATTAGTATAGATACCATGCCAATTTTTTTACTTCCAAAAATTAGAAAGAATAATACTATCATGACATTGTGTATCAACAATAACATACCTTTATTGTTAACTTTCAAAGGCTCCCTGCTTTTAATTTCTTCAATAATTGGCGCCAAAGGTTCCTTCCGCGGTTTCCGTTTTCTGTTGACTTCCTGTATCAGTTCGGAAATGGATTGCGTTTCGTTATCGCAACCGTTGCGTTTCCTTCTATGCGTTTTGTCGTACGTTTTGCGTTCAGTTTTTGCTTCTGACGATCTTAGGTTATACGTTTTGTCTGTATCCTTTTTGGTTGAATTTTTACTTTTTGTTAGTTCTGGAGATTTTACTGCTTTCTCGCTCTCTGATGCGTATTCATAAGGTTCAGTTTCTTGGAAATGTTGTAAGAACTGGCTTTTCTTAAGTAATTGTAGGTAAAATCGTGTGGAAATCGGAACCTTGTCGTGGTATATCGTTTCGTTGGTTTTTAGAAGATTCTTTTGTCGTTTTACGTTAATTTTTGTAACGCGTGTCGACTTCATTTCACCTGGAACATGTTGAATGATCATATTATGACTAGCTTCTGCCAGCGGTTTCACCCGCGTCCCTTGGAAACTAATCGGCGCACCCGGATAAAAAGTGGCCTATAGCCTTCCTCGATAAATGGGCTATCTAACATTGAAAGAATTTTTCAAATCGGACCAGTAGTTCCTGAGATTAGCGCGTTCAAACAAACTTTCAGCTTTGTTAGATAGCCGAGATTATCGAGGAACGCTTTAGGCTACTTTTTATCCGGGTGCGCCGAGTAGTTCCCACGGGATGCGGGTGAAACCGCTGGCAGAAGCTAGTTTTCTATAAAATAATACAGTAAAGAGGAAAGTTTTTCTATTTATGTGTTTGTATCCTAAAGACTTCAAAAGTATTTTATCAATTTGTAAAATTATTTCGCTATTGGGAAGCTAGACTATCCCCGTCCAAGGATAAGCAGTTAGACAGGGGTTACACGATCAGTCTGGCGTCAGTCCAGTCGATCAGTCTGGTCATAAATGATTGATCGTGTAACCGGGTGACTGACGGACTAATGGTCCAAAATGTACCGTGTTTTTGCCCGTCAGTCTGTGACTGATGCCAGAATGACGCCAGACTGATCGTGTAACCCCTGTCTTACGGTTAGAGGAACGCGGGTGATACCGTGTGAAAAGGCCAGTTTATTATTATTATACATAAAAAAGTCCTGACTCATTCACTGACTCATCAACGCAGGGCCCAAACCTGTGAACCTATAAAGCTGAAATTTTGCACAGAGGTTCATCTTAAGACTCTTACGCGAGATAAGAAAGCATTTTCCGAAATTCCCACGGGAACGGAAAAAAAGGGATTTTAAAAGAAATAGTACAATCTGGCTAGACTATTATTCGTACTATTTAGTCATTGTTTAGTCAAATAATTTTTTTATTTAAATAAGTTCTGCAAACCTACGCTCAACGGAATTAATAAAACACGTTATCCATGATATCATTACGCTTTTGAACATAAAATCTTAATATAAATTGGCAATCATAAAAATATTTTCGTTGAAAAAACATAGTGACATTGTCAGTACAGTTCGAAAGATAAAGTTGAAAATATTGTAAATATGCAGCTGAAAAACCAATGAAATCACGGCAAATTACAGTAAGTATTATAAAACAATGTATTCTCTGTCCATTTATTGTAAAAACTACCCCTCAATCACATAATGTGGAAAAATATTTGAAGATTTCTTGAAATACAAAGTGACTTACTTTCGACAGAAAATTCACCAAATTCCTGTATGAAACTCCTCCTGAGACGTCGCACAGAGTTTATAAAACACCTGGGCATGATGCCAGCGAAAGACAAATCTTTTATAATATCACACTTTACTTAAAATTATAAATCAAAATATCAGAAGTTCGTAGTACTTGTGAGCACTTGCTGCAGGGAAAGACAGAAACAAACGACATTAAATTTTATTTTAGGAATTCCAAATTCGAATTTAGCGGCCATTGCCTTTCGGTGCGCGAAGGTTTTACACTTTTGATTTTTATATTAAACCTCTGTGATTGTAAAAAGAAGTGCTGTCTGCGAAATTATTGTAGAAATTGATCGTAAACTACGGTGTGTTTTGGTGTATATTCATGGTTTTACTACGTCAGTGACGAGAAAAAGTGTTGAGTGTTTGTGATGTAGCGTGACCAATCTTTTGATCTCCCGCCAAGATGTCATTAACTTCAGTGGAGAATCTATGAATTTATGGATGACTAGGCGGTAAAAATTGAACTCGACAAGATCGATTTAAAGGCTGAGTGGATTCCATTCCATTGGGATACATCAGATTTTTACACATTACTGACAGTAACGGTATTAAAATATTGCCAAGGCAGAAAATGAGGAAACCTCTACGGTTCGGAAAAGCTCTGATCGCGGCATGTGTCGTGAAAAGCGTAGATAATGAGCAGGCGCGGGAGAGGCGCGCGCGGGTGTGGCGGGGGCAGGAGGGGGAGACTGCGCATCGATTATTCGTCGGCGAGCGCGCGACGCGACAGCACGCGCGCACTCACGCTCGCGTTTACCGCCCGAAAGGATCGCGACGCCGGGAAATGTTAGATTATTACACGAAACTAGATATTAGCCGGATCGGAGGCGTGTGTACGTGTTACGGCTGTGTGTAGTGCATGAGGTGAGGGTGCGGGTGATGCGACGCTAGGGGCGGCGCGGCCAGCCGGCGACGACATGGGCAACTCCTGCAGCTCGGGGCAGGCACACAAGGACAAGGATAATGTGTCACAACATTCTGAGGAGTGAGTACCCGCTGGCTACGGATTGACGCGTGAAGGTCGACGCTCACAATGCTATCGTTACCTAAATGGCTTGAAAGAAAACAACCTAGTTATTTATGTATAATATTTGTTGTACGGTAGCCGCTCAGATAACCACACTGCTGGTAAAGAATCGTCCAAATAAATCAATACATCGACCGCGCTTGCCTACAGGTTGTCTACGATATTTACAAAGAGTATACTCTCGTGAAAATGAACACGTAACCTTGGACGTGGTCAAGAAAATATTAAAATTGAAGACGTTGAATACACACATTTGCAGTTCACAGATAAGCAGTATGAAAGAAAACATTTATCATTAAAATAATGTGATAATAAACAGATGCAATTCAGATCTATTTGCTTATTTGAGTGCATTTAAAATTGTAGTCGCAAATATGAAGCTTGTGCGTTTTGAACCAAATCTGTGGTGAAAAATAAGAATCACTTGGTTTTTCTAAAAAATGACCCATCCCATGTACAATTAGGATTTTCTGAAGAACATTATTGTTAAAAAAATAACGACCTTTTATATGAAAACGAAAATATGGTTTCCATCCTTCAGTAGAAGTTTCTACGTTCTTGGTCAGATTAGAAGGCCGTTTTAGGGGCGGAATTTGGTTCAAAATCTAGGAGTAAGATCTAAAAGAACAAAACAAGGCATCTTTAAATTATTCGAGGCTATAATAATACTTAGACACAAGTATATTTGGATTATAGGGTTGTTTCATGCATAAATATTGACCCCTAGTATGCCCAGTTGAAAACCATCGTCAGCTAGTGCCTTACTAGTGCTTATCTGGCATAAATGCTGAACTGTAGTCTATTTGGCACAAACTTTTCTATTTTATTTTCTGTTGTTAATGTTTCTCTCTTCCTCCATTCTTCTTTTAAAAAGAGCAAAGAATTGAGCTTGGGAATATTAGTTCAAGTCGCTTGACTTATTACAACATCAAGTACCTATCGTATTTTGTTCCAAAATGTCGTATGAAGTAGGACTGACATGAATCTCTACTATCTGCACTAGTGAGCCTACATGTTTTTTCCAAAGATAACCTATCTAAAAATACTCTAAGTAGTACCTCATAATCATCAGCCTTTTTACGGCCCGCCCTAAGGCACAGACCTCCTCTCATACTAAAAAGGAATGAACGTTATTCACCACTCACTTGATCAGAGCAGATTGGCAATTTCAGACTTTAAAGTTCAGGTTTCCTCAAGATATTTCCCTTCGCCTTTACTCAGTCATTGGTGTCCGGGATACACTTGTAACTTTCCAATATTATCGTGCAATCAAAATGGATACATTTTCCTTATGCAATGCAATAAAAAAATGCGATTGGGGAGGAGAGATATATTACATTAAAACATAGACACTAGAGAGAGAGTTACATTAAAACCTCCTCATTTTTGGGAAGCCGGTTAAAAAGGGTGATAGAAGCTGAGCAAAATCAAGGTGCATCCTTTGCAAAATATTCAGGATCCCTGACTAGTTTCAACTCCAACAAAAATGGGTAAACTGAAGATTGCAGTTTATGGAGACATACAAGAAGAATATGAAAGAAAACGACCATAAACGATGGCTGAATGGTATCAAAGACGATTTATCTGGACATATTTTTCTACGTATATTCCTCACACCATTTCTAAACTGAAAACCCTTAGAAAATTGAGTACTATGCTTATTAAATAACCAAAAACGTAAAATTGTATAAGCATGTGTAAAAATAGCATTGCTTTACAAGGGTGACCCAACACCCGCCCTCCTGGTTTACATACGGAGTCAGCCATTGTGCTCAGCTGGCTAGTTAATGGCGATACAAAAGCACTCGCCAACGACTGCCTAGTTCACTTAATTAACTACTAATTGTATAAAACATACTCTTTTTAACCCATTTCTTTATAGAACTAATGCTAAAGTTAAAGGCATCTCTTAATCTGCGTAATAAGTGCGTTAGAGTGTCAAAAATTATCTAATTATTTTGGGCGAAGAGTAAAATTGTTATTCTTCTAAAATATCCTTTGAATGCTATAATATCGTCCAGGGGCAGTAAATTCCTCGGTGCTCTGCAACAGAAACCTCCTCCTGCAAGTTTTACAATTTATCAGGGTCAGTGCAGAACATAACGTAGGCATTCTCAATACTGTCCTGTTCACTCCACTTCTCATCTCGCCTTTTCTGCTACATCTTTAAGTTTAGAATTTCCTTCATTCCTTCTCTTCTTCTTGAACTCCCTCATAATTTCTTCTTAAGCGTCACTCAGTGGTTTAACTCCTTAAAGCTACACACAGAAAACTTAAAATAATCACATTTCTCCTTGTAATATGCCTTGCCTTGTTTTCTTTAAAGACCAAGCGTGAATTGTCAAGCAGTCTGCCTTTATCTTTAGCAGCAACTATAAACGAAAATAGTTCTAATCATATTTTTGTATCCTCTCAAAAATACTTTACGCACGCTGTGTGCGTGAATCACGGGCTATTTTGATAGTACGACGACAAGACTACATCATATCTTGAGGAATTCAAATAAAAATAAATATAATCTATTTTAGTGGGCACTTGTTTTATGTGCACTAATAATTGTCCAGGTCACTATATGAATGTGTCGAGATACTAGTGCTTAATACAATTGACCGTTTTTATTCGCGTGCTAAAAGATTTTCACGATCTACTTTATGCACCCGGATAAAATATGTGCAGACGACAGCAGGCCAACGTATCCGATTTTGTCAAATTTTACCATTCGAACATCAACCTTCCACCATTTTGATAAGGTTGAAAATCTTTTGCAGAAATTTGACAGATTGTGGTAACTTGGTATGCTGTCGTCTGTACTATGTCGTTTTCAAAAACGAAGCTAGACTTAATTCATTAAGTTTTATAGCCGTGACAATGTTACAACATCCAGATAGATAGAAACAATTTCATGTTTATAATTGTCGTAAGGCCCGTGTAGTGAGTGATTGCTTCAATGAGGTCTTAACTTAGGATGTACAGACAACAGCAAGTGTGGTACTCGAATCTGTCAAATTTTACCAGTCAAACATTAACCAACATCCACTGTGATAAGGTTGAAAATCTATTGCACAAAGACAGATTGTGGTAACTTGATGTGCTGTCGTCTGTACGTCTGGACAAAACGTACCTTTAGAATCGAAATTTATATCATAAAAAAATTGAATCGCAACCCTGTACTCTGTGAATGACGTTAACAGTCTTTTTAAAGAAATTTAAAAACAACACAACAAGCCCAAACATTTCCATATCTGATCACGTTATTATTCTCCAGAACAAATAATTTAAAAAAGCTTTTAAATTAATTATTCCTTTGTCCGAATTCATTTTGAAAGTCCGTTGTTTGCAATATCGTCTTATCTTAATTAAGGAGTTCTTTTTAAATCAACTGCCAGAATTTGCTAAGAGGAAATAAGAGGGTTTCGTGTTGCATAAAGATTTGGCTATTTCTGGCAAGTCATATGGATGAACAAATATTTAGCAAGAGTTGCAGTGATGGCGAGTCTTAAAAGTGACCTTTCCCTGCATGTACAGATGACAGTAGGTCACATCTACCTGATTCTATCAAATTTTACCAATGGAAAATTAATCTTCCACTATTGTGATTAGGTTGAACATCTATTGCAGAAATTTGACAGATTGTGGTAACTTGATTGATGTGCTGTCGAATACAAACGAAAGCAGGTCACTAGCCGAATCTGTAAAATTTTACCAATCGAACATTAACCTCTTCCACTATTGTGATAAGGTTGAGAATCTACTAAAGTTTGACAGGTTGTGGTACGTTCTGGCAAATGACAAAAGTTGGAGACGCGAAATGCCGGCTTAAAGTTGAAATACTAATATTTCATGCAAGAAGTGCGTATAGATTTAAATGCAATGCAATTATGTTTCATTGTGATTCCTATTTTTTCATAATACTACTTAATTTCTAGGAAACACCTATTAAAATATGGAGAAAGTACATGAGCACACATAACATCTTATTTACACGTAAGTAAGAACTCTACGGGTAGCGAAAGCTTTAACCTTTAACAACGGGAAAAGGTTAAGAATAAATGCATGATAAAGGCCAGGAATACATCTAAGAAGTATATACACTTGTATAAAGACGCTTTCTAAATATACAACTGACATGTGTAATTATCTTTCATACTACTTCTATAATAAAGAGGAAAAAAAAATATTTGTTTGTTTGTTTACAAAGCTCCCAAACGACTGATTTTAAAAATTCTTTCACTGTGGGTAAGGTTAACTACTACATAGCAATAACATAGACTGTATTTCGTCCGGGTTCGGGAAGAAACGTCTAGTTTATACCATAACAAGCTTCCGCCAGCGGTTTCACCCACGTCCCGTGGGAACTACTCGGCACACCCGGATAAAAAGTCTATAGCCTTCCTCGATAAATGGGCTATCTTACACTGAAAGAATTTTTCAAATTGGACCAGTAATTCCTGAGATTGGTGCGTTCAAACAAACAAACTCTTCAGCTTTATAATATTAGTATAGATTGATAAGAACTGTCACCCTTCAAGCAAAAACGAATTAAAACATTCAGCCCATTTGTAGAGAAAAGGCCTTTTATTTGGATTCCCACGGGACACGGGTGTACCCACTGGCAGAAACTGGAATACAATTATTTTTTTAACTGAAGATAATACAACGCCCTCAAACGTACCCATACGAGCAATATTCGCATATTGTCACAAACGAGTGAGACGGCCGCTAAATGGCCATCGCCACTCATAATTGTGGCAATTAGGATGCATGCGCTGCTGTCAGACGGATCAATCACTCGCCTGCCGGTGACTAAGTGACAACATTGATACGTATGAGAAGTACTCAGATATGTTGTGAAGTTTTCAAAAATATTGCATGAAACTTATTTCGTCACATAAGCAAGATACGAGAAACACAGTATATACGGAGGATTTCTATAATCTAATCTATCTGTCGCTTTCGATAGCTATTTATAATTTTAAATTCACCTGCATATAAATTATGTCTGATTTTTAATCTCTAGGTAATCCCAAAACAAAGGATAGATAAAGTATAGAAACCCGCAGTTAGACGACATGAGAATTGAGAAGTTGGTTAATAAAAGGCAAGCGTTTGCTATTTCATGTCAAAAATTGTCGTTTACGAGAAATAATCAGCCGTATCATTGCCAAATGGAGAGCAAGCCTACAAGAACCTGCATTGCCAAATCTAATGTCAATGTTGTTTCTTTGGGCAAAATAAAAGCTAGCCAGAAATAAAGGTCTATTTTAAAAATGAAATAAGGTCTCTGTGTAAAATAATAAAATTTATCGTCATTAGTCATTTAATTAACTAGCATAATAGGGTCAAGTCCTTTACTATAAGTTTTTAAAAAGTATGTCCATGGAGTTTCTAGCCGGTTCTTTTCCATGAGCAACTTCTTGGAACCGTTCTTGCAACTAGATATTTGAAATAAAAAAGCACTTTGACTTAAAATAATCAAATTCTTTATGTGTCGGTCCGACTCTCCCTTAAACGAAACCTAAGTCGAAACTATGATATTTCGCAATAAAAAGTTTTTTACAGTTACATTTAAATTGTAAGAAGTTTCGGAGTTAAACAAGGACATCAGAAATTACTTTGTGGGATATTATAACCGCCAATCATAAGATCATGCCTCATATTGAATGTTAACTTAGGTAAAACATGAAAAAAACATTTTATATTTGAATTTCCCGCTTCTAGTGGTCGCATTCACCTTAACTAATTCATTCATTTATTAATATAGCTAAGTTCTATGCTGGCTGTGTGCTCTATGGCTGTATAAATAGTAGCTGTGAATTGACACAAACACTTAACTGTTAATTAAAATGTTCGGCCATGATGTTTGATGGCTAGTATTTATTCTAATGGAATAATTAATTGGCGCTTATAACTAGCTTACAGCTACCACTTAGGTTATGTATTCTTGTATTGCTGTGGCCTGTAGTGTCATGTATGCATGTATCCGCGTCCCGTGGGAACATCTGTCCGTACCCAGTGGCGTAGCTAGGTAACCGCGGGCCTCGGGGCAAATAGACAAATGAGGCCCCTTAAAGGAAAAAAAGAAAGGATATGTCATTGTATCCTGCGCGAACAGAGCAAGTTCAGCTGCCCCCTGAGCTTGGGGCCCCGGGGCACTGCCCCGACTAGCCCCTTCGTAGCTACGCCACTGCCCGTACCCGGATAAAATACAGCCAAAAAAAAAACAAAAAATATATCCACTTTATTAAATCCGTATAGATTTGTTATATTTCGACATCCAAACTTAAATATTATAAATGAAAAATGGGATAGTTACCTAGCTCATTACGTTTTTCAGCTGAAACGATTTGGATAAAACGTAGAGATTGTCATAGCCTACTTTTTATCCAGATGCCGGAAATAGTTCTCTCGGGGTGCACGTGAAACTGTGAGATATAGTCGCATCTTTCTTTGTCAAAAATTTAGCTATTGAATACCAAAAGATTATTGTTTGAAAAGAAAAAAATTTCTTCAAAATAAACATGTTGTCTTCATACTTCATACACAGCGCAGTGTACAGTCTATACCAAATCATTTAATAACTAGTTCTAAAACAGTACGTGTGTGACTGTACTTATTAAATACTCATTTCATTGTATAGACCCATTTAATTTGGCAGTTCAAATTCTGAAGCACAGCCGATTAGGCTCGCGTTCGCGCCAAAATCTTCTAAGTAATAATAAATACGCTGTTTATTATTCTAAGAATTAACCAATAGCAATCGTTTGCCGGCGACGAGTTCTATATGAGCTGTGTGAAGGCCGGCCGTCGAAATAAAAATAAAATAATAATGTTAGTTGAAATATGTATAGTCTGTTGCGCCTGTGCGAATTAAAAAGTTACGATACTCGGCTCCCGCCAATTTCTGTAAAAAAAAGTCTGATACATTGATCAATTAAAAACAATTACTGTATTGAAAAGATTTGAGACACTTTGATAATAGTGGAATAAATGAAGATACCAAGAAAATTGTTGTGGCTTTTTCTACATTATGTGTCTTTTTCTGTCTATTATGGAGCCTATTTTTTCATGAAATCTTTGCAAACTCCCTCGGGCGCACACGCGTATTTGTGAAGAATTCTCCTTTTTAAATAAAACTAACTGTTAGCTTCATCTATATCGCCATTTTAGATATACGTTGGTAGTTTTTAAAAATAATTTCACCCAGTCCATGTTCTTTCAGGGTTATATCTAATAGGCTGTTCACAAATTAACGCCTTGTCTCATTCCATTTATCTGTAAAAGGTTTTTGACATTTGTGTTGGCGGGAAAATACTTTCACGAATTTTCGTGCGTCTTTGTTTATGGTCGTTAAAAGTTTGACTGCATATTACGAAAAGTAATTTAATAAAACTAAAAGTTTAAAACCAATCACGAAATACATTTTAAACTTATATTATCTGAGCAAAATACAAAATAAAACATGAGTTGAAGTTAAATAAACTTCAAAGCTATAAAAACAACAAAACGAATAAAATTTCAAGCGTATTGATTAAAACTAATGATTATTTTGATGAGAGGATCAACTGCGATTGCATACTTATCGTGTGTAAACAAGACGTTACGTAAAAAATGGCGGCCTGTCAAATTTTGGCGCGCTGCCAGAGACTACGTAGATGATTCAATACAAGATAATTCGTTCCGCTGCCTAATTTTTGTTTTGTATTTATTAAAAGAAAGTAGTATGAAGAGCCGATTGCATAATATTGTTTTAATATGCTGTTATTATGGCGGTTTACATAATTTAAAAACTCACCCCCTTCTACCTCTCCCTAGACGACCATTTTAAAACCTACAAAGTAGTAGAGCTAAAAACNATTCATTCATTTATTAATATAGCTAAGTTCTATGCTGGCTGTGTGCTCTATGGCTGTATAAATAGTAGCTGTGAATTGACACAAACACTTAACTGTTAATTAAAATGTTCGGCCATGATGTTTGATGGCTAGTATTTATTCTAATGGAATAATTAATTGGCGCTTATAACTAGCTTACAGCTACCACTTAGGTTATGTATTCTTGTATTGCTGTGGCCTGTAGTGTCATGTATGCATGTATCCGCGTCCCGTGGGAACATCTGTCCGTACCCAGTGGCGTAGCTAGGTAACCGCGGGCCTCGGGGCAAATAGACAAATGAGGCCCCTTAAAGGAAAAAAAGAAAGGATATGTCATTGTATCCTGCGCGAACAGAGCAAGTTCAGCTGCCCCCTGAGCTTGGGGCCCCGGGGCACTGCCCCGACTAGCCCCTTCGTAGCTACGCCACTGCCCGTACCCGGATAAAATACAGCCAAAAAAAAAACAAAAAATATATCCACTTTATTAAATCCGTATAGATTTGTTATATTTCGACATCCAAACTTAAATATTATAAATGAAAAATGGGATAGTTACCTAGCTCATTACGTTTTTCAGCTGAAACGATTTGGATAAAACGTAGAGATTGTCATAGCCTACTTTTTATCCAGATGCCGGAAATAGTTCTCTCGGGGTGCACGTGAAACTGTGAGATATAGTCGCATCTTTCTTTGTCAAAAATTTAGCTATTGAATACCAAAAGATTATTGTTTGAAAAGAAAAAAATTTCTTCAAAATAAACATGTTGTCTTCATACTTCATACACAGCGCAGTGTACAGTCTATACCAAATCATTTAATAACTAGTTCTAAAACAGTACGTGTGTGACTGTACTTATTAAATACTCATTTCATTGTATAGACCCATTTAATTTGGCAGTTCAAATTCTGAAGCACAGCCGATTAGGCTCGCGTTCGCGCCAAAATCTTCTAAGTAATAATAAATACGCTGTTTATTATTCTAAGAATTAACCAATAGCAATCGTTTGCCGGCGACGAGTTCTATATGAGCTGTGTGAAGGCCGGCCGTCGAAATAAAAATAAAATAATAATGTTAGTTGAAATATGTATAGTCTGTTGCGCCTGTGCGAATTAAAAAGTTACGATACTCGGCTCCCGCCAATTTCTGTAAAAAAAAGTCTGATACATTGATCAATTAAAAACAATTACTGTATTGAAAAGATTTGAGACACTTTGATAATAGTGGAATAAATGAAGATACCAAGAAAATTGTTGTGGCTTTTTCTACATTATGTGTCTTTTTCTGTCTATTATGGAGCCTATTTTTTCATGAAATCTTTGCAAACTCCCTCGGGCGCACACGCGTATTTGTGAAGAATTCTCCTTTTTAAATAAAACTAACTGTTAGCTTCATCTATATCGCCATTTTAGATATACGTTGGTAGTTTTTAAAAATAATTTCACCCAGTCCATGTTCTTTCAGGGTTATATCTAATAGGCTGTTCACAAATTAACGCCTTGTCTCATTCCATTTATCTGTAAAAGGTTTTTGACATTTGTGTTGGCGGGAAAATACTTTCACGAATTTTCGTGCGTCTTTGTTTATGGTCGTTAAAAGTTTGACTGCATATTACGAAAAGTAATTTAATAAAACTAAAAGTTTAAAACCAATCACGAAATACATTTTAAACTTATATTATCTGAGCAAAATACAAAATAAAACATGAGTTGAAGTTAAATAAACTTCAAAGCTATAAAAACAACAAAACGAATAAAATTTCAAGCGTATTGATTAAAACTAATGATTATTTTGATGAGAGGATCAACTGCGATTGCATACTTATCGTGTGTAAACAAGACGTTACGTAAAAAATGGCGGCCTGTCAAATTTTGGCGCGCTGCCAGAGACTACGTAGATGATTCAATACAAGATAATTCGTTCCGCTGCCTAATTTTTGTTTTGTATTTATTAAAAGAAAGTAGTATGAAGAGCCGATTGCATAATATTGTTTTAATATGCTGTTATTATGGCGGTTTACATAATTTAAAAACTCACCCCCTTCTACCTCTCCCTAGACGACCATTTTAAAACCTACAAAGTAGTAGAGCTAAAAACATAATTTGTTCGGAGGTACTTTAGGAGTAAAGATGGACTAAACATAGAAGGAGGTTTATGTTAGTGCAAATAAGCCCACACATACGTGCCCACGCCTCGTTCAGCCCTGTTTAATGAAGACTTAAAATGTTAATGCGTTTTAATTTAAGTTGGCTGTAAAATTACTGTCATGTGGGTTGAAGACGTTAGTCTTTATAGGATAACTAATAATATAAACTCGAAAATAACTCGTTCTGTTGAGGTTTAGGGTAAAACAGCTGAACGAATTAATTTGACAAATTCGGTGTAGAAATAGATTGAAATGTATATAGGACTAGCTGAGCCGGCGAACTTTGTTCCGCCTTAAAGGTAATAAATGAAGTACCGCTCGACCGATTTTATGCAAACTTCACATAAACCGTCTACCAAATAGTCCGAACAAACCCTAAACATTTGGTTCGGATAGGTGTACCCGTTCTTGATTTATAAAATTACAACGAAAAGTGGCATTAATTTATACAGACTAGGTATGGCATAGAGTTTATTCTCATTACATGGAGAAAATATTGCAAGATGCGAGTGATAGGAAGACAAATATGGTATTAAATAAATAGCAGTTCATACTAAACTTCTAAGCTGGACAATCTACATAAAATAGTATAAAACAAACGCCATACGGCCAACAATTACACGCCACACAATGTAGAACCATAGACAAAGTGTGACGCCAGTAGTGCGTCATACAGTAAGTAGGTCACCACGAACCCATAGAGAATGGATACGACTTTGAAACAATGGTCACTTCGTTACGGAACAACTTTGATTTTTACTTTAAAATCTTCATGGCTGGTTTACTGGCTAATTTGAATTAATTTGTTATTCTATATTTTGTGTTTAAATATAAAAATAAATGGGTATGCCATGTGTTTCCAAAAAAAATATGTATTTTACTTTTTGTATTATTTCTTTGACGCTGTATTTTGTCATGCATCATGCGTATTGGAGATTTATTGCATAGGTGTAAGCCAGCACCGATTACAAGTGGTGCCAATAAGGTAAATTCTTTGCAGAGCGAGCCTTGAAAAAAATTAAAATGTAACCATTTTCCAAAGAAAAAGTTCGTATTTTTTATGACGAAACTTGAGATGGATGCCACCTCAACCCAGTACTTTCTAAGACAGGAAAAACTACACGAAAAAACAAGCACAACAATACCTAAGCACAATATTAAAGTTAGTGATCTCACCTCATAAAATCTACACTGCAAATGAAGGGCCATATTACATCTACACAATAGTTTCCTACATAATCATGCCATAACTAGGCATCATCAATCACATGAATGATATTAAAGTGGTAGGTATGAAGTGACGCACGGAAAGTCCTCGCAACATTCTAGAATAAATAGACGCTTATAATTTGAAAATAGACGCTACTAAATATATGGTTTGGTCTGTATTCTTCCGTTTACTTAAAGGGACATATTTTAGATTTGCAATGACAGATGATGCAAAGATTTTGACGATAGATTTGTGTCAGTTTTGGTAATTTCATGGCATCATTTCGGGGGTTTTATATTATATAGGAAATTAACCCATTTTCAATGTCTGTTGATTTTTTAGTTTACATACATTTTCATTGGTCATTCAAATGTTGTAATTGAAATTCTTTATGGACAAATATGGAAACCTGTACCATATTATTAGCCAAATCAAACAGGCCTTTTAATATAGACTTGTGACTTTCCAGACAAAGGAAATGTCCTTTTTATTCAAATAAAGTTTATTTATCAGATCAATTCCAGCATGGAGAATAGGTGCGGTCTCTGCATACCTACAATATGTTGTAAAAACGAAACAATACAATCTTAAAAAGGAGGTGAAACTGTTCAACGAGGTGCTTAGAACAACAAATATGGAGCTTTCCTTTCAAAGAAATCTTTTTGATCTATTTTTGGAAGTAATAAAAAAAACTTTTTTGTGTAATATTTTTCAAAATTGAGAGGCTTAAATATGGTGAAACTGCACTATCATTGGCAAAATCTTTGAATGAAAAGCTTTCCTAACTTCGAAAACAATAAGATCACTCGTTTGTGGAATCAAGCACAAAAAATTAAATCTTAGCACCGATTTTTTTTTTCTATTAATTTATCTTCTAATCCTGTACGTTTTAATCTATAAGTATAGGTCATTCAAAAATATATTGAATGAGATATAGCAAATAACAAAAAAAGCACTAAAAACAACACATCTTTTATTCAAGCATTCAACATTTCATTCATTCATTCATAAAAACTAGTACAAAACGATGACACATCCAGTTCGCTATATCCGTGCGCTTTCCACGTTAGGGCGGGGGTCCCTGAAATCTGTCCAACCATTGTGCATGGCTGACAGGACTCAAAACACTGTCACTCTGTTGTTTCAACGCTAATTGGTGAAAATATGACCTACTATCTGTGTCCAGCGATATAAAATAGATCCTACTTCCTACCTACTAGTATTATGGTGATGGTGTCCTAGCCGACTATCGGCCACGGCGGCTGTTCTCATGTAAGGAGATCAGCCAGCTGCGCAAGACATATTATAGTGCACAAGCATTTGCGCAGACACAGGTGCACTCCTTATTCCCTCACTCTCAGAACCCGATGGGACGGCAATCCGACACGACCGGTGAGAGATCAGGCGCAGGACCGACATTGACGTGCTCTCCGATGAACGGGTGTATCAATCAAAAACTTCCAACTCCGGGCTGCTTTGTGAAAGTTTTTAAAACCCACAAAGCGATTTCGGCACGTCCCGGGAATCAAACCCGAGACCTCGTGCTCAGCAGTCGGCTATGCGACAACTAGACCAACGAGGCATTATACATTATATAAGACGCATACGCATAGTTAGTAGAAAAAGTTTGTGAGGATGTATACTTGGTACTCTTTCACGCAAAAACTACTGAACGGATTTTCATGAAAATTGGCAATAATATATTTAGCTTATACATCAGAATAACATATAGGCTACTTTTTACGGGAAGCAGTTCCCTTGGGTGAAACCGCTAGCGNTTATACATTATATAAGACGCATACGCATAGTTAGTAGAAAAAGTTTGTGAGGATGTATACTTGGTACTCTTTCACGCAAAAACTACTGAACGGATTTTCATGAAAATTGGCAATAATATATTTAGCTTATACATCAGAATAACATATAGGCTACTTTTTACGGGAAGCAGTTCCCTTGGGTGAAACCGCTAGCGGAAGCTAGTGCTGTATAAAGCTAAATAGCTGGATTGAAATTGCTATGGGACCTTTTTTATGACTGATGCTTTGATTATCCTTCTGCCTTTATCACAATTTTATTTTTGGCAATTCATCTTAAATTTTAAAATCCCTCAATTGCGTCGAGAAATAGGAAAGTTTTCGATCGCTCCACACAACAAAACCTGTTTATCTAACCTAAGAATTTGATATAAAACCCATTATAGACTGTACTATAAATCTTCAATAAACAGGACAAGTATGAAGTCTCCAAGCTTAACTTAGTCCAACCCCTAAAGTTCAGTCAATCTTGAGACAGCGCGTTCAATACTTTATCTTTTATCTTTGATCAGAATGTTTGATTGATTCATTTTGTTCCAATCTGATTAGGTTGGCAGGTTGTCAAAGTTCTTATTGTAATCAGGTGTAATTAATTTAGTCTCGTTTGTTGTGGCTTCTAGTGTTTACTCAATATTAGCAGTAAAGGATGATTCACGTTAAACCATCGGGCGACTGGGCCGTGCCCCAGCAATCACTCTTAACTGAAGCATGTGTAGAAACGTATCACCTTTTTTAGTAGGTGGGGGTATCTATCATCAGCCGTGCGATTCTCTAACTGACACATCATAGATGACAACAACGACGACCTCACAAGCTTTTCGGTTTGAAGGATAAAATCGAAGGCGAAGTCGTCGTTGTCGTCGAAGGCGAGG
>NWSH02000150.1:2027624-2041134 GCA_002382865.2 Heliothis virescens
TTCACCGACTCATCAACGCAGGGCCCAAACCCGTGAACCTATAAAGCTGAAATTTTGCACAGATGTTCATCTTAAGACTCTCACGCGAGATAAGAAAGAATTTCCCGAAATTCCCACGGGAACTGGAAAAAACGTGGCTTTAAGTTTTACGCGGGCAAAGCCGCTGGCAAAAGCTAATCTTGTCTAACCATATCTTCTGTAGTATCGGTGTTCTGTATAACCGTCGGTTGGCAAAACATCAAAGCGTGCCGAGTCGGACTCGCTCGTCAGGTGTTGCGATATGACCGTGTTTGATGCTCTCGCCTTCACCCCTCATTACCTTGCATTATCATTTGCCTATCTTCCCAATTATATGCAGTATTTTTTCAAAAACTCCGACTCTACCGCCTATGTTCGGCCGCTTGTTGGCCATGGCGGTTGTTATCATGCGTAGGACATGTTATAGTGCACGAACATTTGCAGGTGCACTATTCCTTCACTTTCAAGATCAATGTCTTACTAATATTATAAATAGGAAAGTTTCTGGTTGTGCTAAGTGTATGGATGTTTTTTTCTCTTTCACGCAAAAGCTGTTGAGTAGATTTTGATGAAACTTAACAAAACAGTATAGATTATACTTAGAATAGCGTGTAGGAGGCTATTTTTTATCTATGTGCAGGAAGTTGTTCCTTCAGTATACGGGAATAACTTAATTGCATATACGATAGCAATATTCACACACATATTAAATTTTCTGGTCAATTTTAAAGAGCATATTTCAGAGAGCAATTGAGTGCCTGATCTTTACCCAATCTTGTCGGATTGCCGCCTCATACAACTATGATAATGAACGAACACAAGTGCACAAAGGTGCATCTTCTCATATTGTTGAATCTAGTAGCGAGTTCAAATGCGTATTTTATTTTTAGCCATTTTAATTTTATCAACGCCATGCGTGCCCGTTGCACTCTTTTGTTGCCAGATCTATTTCTGTTTACTACTATAGTGACGATTTACTATGTTTGAATTTGAGCTTCACTTTCATCATTTGCCTCTTTCACTCTTTCTACAAGTTATCGCTGATTTTGTAATTAAATGGAAATAGTTTTGTGGGTTTGAGAAACTTTCGAAAATCGGCTCAGTCTGGAAGTTGGTGATTGCTACACCTGAGCTCAAATACTCGTTGATAGCGGTCGTGCGCCTGATCTCTCTCCGGCCGTGTCGGATTGGCCCATCGGGCTATCCAAAAAACACAGCAATACCTATAAGACATTAAAAATACCAATCAGGTTGTCTGGAAGTCCCACTAATTAGCTAACTAGGTCTGCTGAATCAGATTACTGAATCTCGCAGATTGCTAGGCAGGCACAGACGCGCAGACTTTTTGTCTGGATTCAATTATGGCTGGCGAACAATCTGTCAACGTCGGCCACCAGACTCGTGTTAATTGTAAAGGTTGCTAACTTCTTGTTTTTAACGTACTGGGTATTATTTTATTAAAGAAACTGGTTTAAAGTTATTTAGTTTATTTTTGACACTTTCTCGCATCCCAGAAAAAACTGAATCGAATTTGAAAATCTAAAAAAACTGTGTTCAATTTCATGAAAGTTTTATCAAGCAGTTCTAAGGAAAGCAACCTAAAAGACCGGCCAAGTGCGAATCGGACTCACGCACGAAGGGTCCCGTATAAAAAATTCACGTGTGTTGCAAAGGCGCCCTCCAAACTTATTCTAGTTTATTACAGCGGCAACAAAATACATCTTTGAAAATTTCATCTCTCTATCACGTTTCTTGAAATACATCCTGGTGACAGACGGACTAACGGACAGCGAAGTCTTAGTATAGGGCTCCTTTGTGTATGGCACCCAAAAAGCAACAATATTAATATTTGAAAATTATTCATATGGCTATTATTATAGTCAAAGTTAATTTATTTTGCAAATATGGGTAGGTATACAAAAGTTGTTAAAATAAAATATAATACATCAAGCTAGTCTATATCATTATATTTAGTCTATGTTTCAAGCCCACTATATTATGTCCTGCCTGCTCGGCTGACTCGGAGTTCAATCCGAGAGCGAAAATCGGTCCGAATGCTATTGTTTTAATAACTTGGTTTACATAAAAATTATGATATCGATTTCAACAACCCTTATTTCTTAATAATGTCTATATTATTTATTCAGGTACACCATATCAACGGGCGACCGCGACAGGTTACAAAGCGTTTGTTATTCAACCCTAACAACACTAACCGATTGCAGTGAATTGGTGCTAACTAACAGAACAGTACTTTACTATTTATCGAAAGGTCTAACAACCAATTATTTTTGAAACTTTTGTACCCTAATTATATTGAGTTTGTACAGAGAGCACATCAGGTTACCACAATCTGTCTTTCTGCAATAGATTTTCAACCTTATCACAACAGCTGTAGGTTAATGTTTAATTGGTGAAATTTGGCAGATTCGGTTACCGTGACCTGCTGTTGTCTGTAATTCTCTTTCATATGTTAATTTTTGGAAGTGTCCAATGAGTATTATATTTGACGAAAGCTTTACACATCATTCTTACCAATTAATTCCGCGATGGACCGTCCCTTATTTATATAGACTTTATTATATCACGCCAGCGGTTTCTGTAATATATTCTCGAATCGGATCTGTAAGTTCCTGAGATAAGCGCGTTCAAGCAAAGAAACTGTTTTGCTTTATAGTATTAACTAGCTTCCGCCAGCGATTTCACACTCGTCCCGTGGAAACTACTCTGCGCACCCGGATAAAAAGTAGTAGAACCTATAGCCTTCCTCGATAAATGGGCTATGTAACACTGAAATTATTTTTCAAATCGGACCAGTAGTTCCTCAGATTAGTGCGATCAACCAAACAAACTCTTCAGGTTTAAACTATCTATTATTAATAATATTTATATAGATTGAATTTTTGAATATTTTCAGTGTGTTTTTAGCGTAAGCACCAATTTGATTAATCTTTCTTTATATAGTGTATAAGTTTTCTAAACCATAGTGTGGTTTTCTCCCCACATGCGTGCCTGTGTGTTGTTCATTCTTTGCATGTGAGTTTCCAACGAAGTGCATTTAATTGCAATCCGCACGCAGATGCATCGTCCCCTTGCATCGTTTTCCCCTGCAGTGCAATTTATATACCCCTTTTACCCCCCCTTTCTAAAGAATGAAGTTGCATTATACAAATGATGCCAAAAGTTTTTAAGTGCTAAGTACTACTTTTCTAACTGCCTCTTTGGTCTAGTGGTCGCATAGCCGACTGCTGATCACGAGGTCTTGGGTTCGATTCCCGGGACGGGCCGAAATCGCTTTGTGGGTTTTCGAAACTTTCACAAAGCAGCCCGTCGTTGGAAGTTGGTGATTGATACACCCGTGCATCGGAGAGCACGTTAATGTCGGTCCTGCGCCTGATCTCTCTCCGGTCGTGTCGGATTGCTGTCCCATCGGGTTATGAGAGTGTGGGAATAGGGAGTGCACCTGTGTCTGCGCAAATGCTTGTGCACTATAATATGTCCTGCGCAGCTGGCTGATCTAATATGAGAACAGCCGCCGTGGTCGGCAATCGGCTAGGACGCTATCACTACTTTTCTATGGCAGTATCTGTCAGATAGCTATCTAGAACTTTATCTGGAACCTGGAACCTGTAACAGAAACTGGTCGTTAGTCTATAAAAAGCAAGTCTTTTTACTACGGCTGAAATTCTGAATTTTCAAGGAAGGAAACGCAAAAAATTTCAACAATGAAAATAAATAGCTTACACAAATATTTCATACATTTCTTAACAAACGCGTAATTTTTCTTAGAATACAAAGCGTTTTATCATGGTTAAAAATTTCGTAGTAAACAGATTGCGAGACGCGTGCCAACTTGCCGAATTTCAGCCTTGAACTGACAGTTATGCCTTCAATGTTAACCTACTAGGTGTTTGGTATACACTGAAGAATGAAAACACTCCTTTAGGATAAATAAGTTATCTATTTTTCATAGAAAAATGCTATAAAGTCCACCGCTCTATCTGGCCAGTCTTTTCCAAAATATGATGGGGTCAGCTTCCAGTCTAGCCGTATGCAGCTGAGTACCGCAGTTTTACATGGAATGAACTTTCCTTAAAACTAAAACACAATTGTTGAAATCTGGATCATTCGTAATTTTTCACAATCGTTGTTTCAAGAAAATTCTTTGAAAATTTTATGAAAGAAAGATTTGATTGATCCATGGCCGATTTCTGTAACCTGTCTATAGTTTTGCAATAATAAAATGTGGAATAATTAGAGATTGAAATTTTACATAATTTTTGCAGAGCTAATGTCAAACTTTCATCGCAAATCAACGGATAGATAAATTATAGAAATCCAACGCTTAATCGCAAGGGCATACCCCAAAAGTAAATAAATACACTTCGTTCACATAATTGCATACAAAACTTTTCTGAAAGAGACTCATGAGTATATCTTACGTTGCATTACGCCACAACTGACGGAATACCCCCTATTTTTTAACCAACAACTATCACTAACATTTAAGATACCGCCGTCAGTTTTAAATAAATACTACGCATGCCGTAAAATTGTAAAAACGAAGATTCAAATGGCCGAATCAATTCACGCAACCAAGTTCTGAAAGCGCGCGTAAAACTAGGTCGACACCGCGTCATGCTGACGTCATAGCGTGATGTCATACGCCCCTCCCCCTGCCACGCCTCGTACGGACTTGCGTAGCTGGTTTGTTGGTGTGCGTGGTTTGTGTACGTGTGAGTAGCGAAGGATTTTGGAATTTGAGGTTTACAAGACTGGATTTTTGTTTTGTATTTCAGTTTTGCTAAATGCATGCTTGCTGTTGAGTTTTTAGTTTTTGAAGTTTGGCTTTTTGTTTTTTTTGATAAAATTAATTATTTTTTAAATTATGATAAATTCAAAAATATTTTTTTCGACTTCGTAAGGTAAATTATTATTTATTTGAGAAGTTTATTATTTATTAAGTTTGGAATTTTGGTGAAAACGAATCCTATTGTTTATAAAAATTGATGATTTTTACCCATATTTTTCTTCCATTATTTACTAGGATTATTAAATAATGGAAGAAAAATTTCATAATAGTGGTAGTGGTAAGTAATGGAAGATTATTTACTAGGATTATTGAAAAGCTCGTGGCTAAGTCAAAGCCGCGCGCATTGATCGATTATAAGGTTAAGCAACGCTTGGCGCGGTCGGTCCGTGGATGGGTGACCATCTTGTCATAACGAGTTCTCGTGTTTCGGAAGGCACGATAAACAGTGGTCCCGGCTGTCATTTGAACATCTTGGCAGTCGTTACGGGTAGTCGAAGCCAGAAGATCTGACAACCAGTCTTACCTAGGAGTGCCAGGTTGCCCGGGTAACTGGTTGTGGAGGTCAGACAGGCAGTCGTTCCATGTAAAACACTGGTTCTCAGCTGCATTCCGTTAGACTGGAAGCCGACCCCAACATAGTTGGGAAAAGGCTAGGCACATGATGATGATTTACTAGGATTATTGGTATAATTCTTACAGATAAACATTTCTATATGATAAAGATCGTAAGTGGTACAATAGGAGGTTATTATAAGTCACCCCTTTATATACTTATTGGTGACTAATTAGAACGAGAGGGTCGTTCGATCGCGAGTCTGTGACGTCATTGTGTATGCCAATATTGTCTCCTCGATACGCCCTCTAATTTTAATTCAAATTGTTTTTACAAAAAAGTCATAGGTAACTGGCTGGTCTTGTCTCAACTATGTTAGGATCGGCTTTCGGTATAACCTTAGTACTGTAGTTTTACATGGAGTGATTGCCTCTCTGACCTCCTCAACCCAGTTGGTCCACCCGATACTCCTTTGGTAGGACTGGTTAAAAAAAAGAACTATGAATGCAAATAGACAAAAAATCGGCCAAGTGAGAGGTGGACTACTAGCACACGAAGGGTTCCGTATATTATCTATGAAAAATTAACGTATCTATTACCTACATCTAGCCATAATAGAAAATTTCGAGAACAAAAAATAACTTTGTTTTTCATACAAATATATGATTATTGCCATTAATTTCCATTTACAAGAAACAGAAAAACATCGAAAATTAAAAATACCCCGTGTGTAAAAAATATATGGAAAAAAATGTTCGATCATGATTTTGAACACATATTTTGAAGTGCCCGCGCCCCTAATATTGGCTACGTAAACTCTCCGCCCCTAGTTTGCGTTGGGGGTGTTTTTCACCCACCAGGGAGGCACCCCCATATCGAATTACACCTTGTGTGTTCTTGGGATATTTATTTTGTGTTTTGATAATTCACTTAACAGATTTTGGTTATGTATAAAGAATAATATTAGGTACTAGCGGTTTTCCCACGGTTTCACTCGAGTCCCGTGGGAATTACTGCCCATACCCGGATAAAATATAGAGACTAGAAAAATCTATTTTAATTTTAAATTCCTTTTACCGTTATTAAAAGGCTTTTTAAAATCTGTAATCGGATTTGGTCCAGTTGTTTTTGACTCTATTCGAATGCAAAACGGGAAAATTCAATTCTGTACGTTGTTTTCTTTTAAGATGGTACAGACGACAGCACATCAAGTTACCACAATCTGTCAAATTTCTGCGATCGATTTTCAACCTTATCACAATGGAGGTAGGTTAATGTTTAATTGGTAAAATTTGACAGATTCGTTTACGTTGACCTGCTGTTGTCTGTACCTAAAGAGTCAAAAATGATATCCATCTTTTCAAAATATATCCTTATTGACACAAAAATTTCCAAAATACTTCCTAATTTTATATCGATTTAAAACAGAGTTAGGCAAACGAAACCTTTTCATATCTTCCGTAAACAGCTAAAGCCTTAACCACCACAGATTATATTTCAATCGTCACATACTCTTTCGTCAAACCTATTTTGCCAAAACCTTTTTTATTATATGGCAACCCTTTAGGCTCAATGGCTTAGAGTAAGCTACCCCTTTTCGAAGGTAGGGGATGATTAGGGGCTTATAATGAAATGGACAGAACCTTCTGGAGTATACATGATAACAGGGATAAGGATATAACATTATGCTGTCCACACACCTTTCCTGTCAGCCTTTTCATCGTCCCACTGCTGGGCACAGGCCTCCTCTCTCACAGAGAAGGATTGAGCATTAATCACCACGCTTGCTCAATGCGGGTTGGTGATTTCAGATTTTATAGTCCAGGTTTTTTCAAGACGTTTTCCTTCACCTTTAATCGTTGTTGTCCATACATTGACGACTAAATATAGTTATCAACTTGAATCATTATTTTTATCTGTGGTGTTATAATAATTGGAATAGGAGCCAGATTCTGAGATTTTTATGTAAATCATCAACTAGCCAAAATACAAACATTTTTCGGGCAGCAAAAAGTAACTTTGTTTTTCATACAAATATATGAATAACAAAGTTATTATTTGCGGTTTCACACGTTTATTGTATGGGGACCCACTTAATATATATTTTTTTTATTTTTATTTGTTGTTATAGCGGCAACGGAAATATATTATCATTTATGAAGATGCCAGCTTTCTAGCTATCACGGTTAACAAGATATAGCGTGGAGACAGACGGACAGACAACGTAGTCTTAGTAATAGGGTCCCGTTTTACCCTTTGGGTACGGAACCCTAAAAACTACATCTTAAACTTTTCCACCAACAAAGAACGTGGGAGTTGCTATATAATATCATGTTTACAAACATTCAGACAAAATAAATCTTTATAAGAAGGAAATTGTACACCGCTCCGCCCCCGGCTTTGCCTCCATCAACTACAAATGTCATGTATTTGTTGTCCAATTAAACAATAACAATAATTGTATTATACCAGTGGGTACCTACAGAAATTCGATATCATTTTATATGAAAGTTGTTATTCTTATTTTTTTTATATGAAACTAGCTTCTGTCAGCAGTTTCACCTGCGTCCCGTGGGAACTACTCGGCGCACCCGGATAAAAAGTAGCCTATAGCCTTCCTCGATAAATAGACTATCTAACACTGAAAGCCTTTTTGAATCGGACCGGCAGTTCCTGAGATTAGCGTATAGCGCTTTATAGTATTAGTATGGATATCTCAACATTTTTGACCGATGACAACAATTTTATGGCTTTAACAATCCCTAATATATGATAGCGAAAATAACTCCGTTAGTCTTTCGCATTTTCAGGCCAAAACTACTTAACCAATTTATATGAAACTTGGTGCACGTATAGTCTAGCTAGAATCTGAGATAATACATACTATTTTTATCCAGGTTCGGGAAATAGTTCCCTCGGGATGAGGGTGAAACCGCGAGGAATAGCTAGGTGTACCTTGTAAAAAGTGCTACGGGAGAAATTCGAGTATTGCTACGGTGCTACGATATTGTTAAAATCTCGTAGCTCGTAGCACTCGTAGCAAGGTCTGGTGATTATAACAATCCTTGAAATCGAATATGTGTATTGTATGTTACAGTATATTTTTTGAAGAAAATGTGCACTACATTAAAATTATAAAATACTTTGTTGTACGGTTATCGAATATTGAAATGTCCATACTATCATACTCTGCTACTACGCTGCTACGCTGCTACGATATTCGTAGTTCCGTAGCTAAGTGTGTTTATTTTCTTGTAATTAAGTTATAATTTATTCACGAAGCTACTAACAAGCCATTTAAGTAACGAATAGTATTTTTTTCTACTGCATGATTAATAGAAAAAACAAAAATAAAAAAAATACATCGAACTATATTTTTTATAAGAAGCACAGCTTGATTTCACAGTTCATGCTTATACTTCATAAGCAACTCGACCTCACGCGATTTACGACCACATTTCAAACAAAATCCACGAAAAAAAAACTCTGCATTCCAACTTCAAAAACTCTGCATTCCAACTTCAGAACTCTGCATTCCCATTTCACATTCCATTTCATGCAAACTCAGCATTCTCATCAGGTCAAACTGCTGCTCGCGCAGGTCACCGTCGTACCGGGTCACTAAGCCCTCCATCGACGCTAGTGCCGATCCTGCGGCTTTGCCTGCACACCACCTGCTGGAGCCCTCGTCATCTGTGAAGGAGAACAGGCCGCAGTTGAAAGGACCTCGCCCTATTGGGTCTAGTGTGTCGGGTAAGTTATACATCCCTACTAATATTATAAATGCGAAAGTAACTCTGTCTGTCTGTTAGGCTTTTACGCCTAAACCAGTGAGCCAATTGTGATGAAATTTGGTGCAGAGATAGAATAGACCCTGAGGAACAACATAGGCTACTTTCTATCCGGGTACCGAAAATAGTTCCCTCGGGAAGCGGACGAAGCCACTGGCAGAAGCTAGTCGTATTATATTTTGGTGTTACTACAAGAAAGTGAAACTGTGTCTGTGGGAATTTGCATCAAATGCCTGTTTAAGTTTTTTTACAAGCTTTTAATTATGTATAAGTTGGCCATCACCTTTATCGCCATCTCGAAAATCGAAGTTTCTTTTACGTAAATGGTTTCGTATGAGAATTCGGTACTTTCGTAGCAGGCCACTTACTACCTGTCCGCATTGTCGCAGCTTTTAGGCCCGACCGTGAATAAGGGTTATTTTTAATGGGAAATCATTAAATGAACCACCTGATGACAAGATTTACATGTTTCTAACATTTTTTTATATATTGAAATTAAAAGGTTTTAGAAAATGAACTAGGTATTCCATTTTGGTCACTTGTAATTTGTTATTTTCCAAAAAAACATGATTAATATTGACATAAAATAAAACAACGCACCCAATTTTTTAGGGTTCCGTACCCAAAGGGTAAAACGGGACCCTATTACTAAGACTTCGTTGTCTGTCTGTCTGTCTATCTGTCTGTCTCCACGCTGTATCTCACTAACCGTGATAGCTAGAAAACTGAAATTTTCACAAATGATGTATTTCTGTTGCCGCTATAACAACAAATACTAAAAATGAAAAAAAAATAATAATAAGGAGGATGTGGTACGGAACCCTTCATGCGCGAGTCTAACTCGCACTTGGCCGGTTTTAATACCAAAAATAAACAATTTCATAACAGCAACATAGTCAAATATTATGGCTAGAAACAATTTTAATATCAGTAATAGCGAGTCAGACAATAGCACCGCCATTACCTTAATGAATGTTGGTAAAATATGAACATACCTCTTTATTTGTACAGTCAGCTCCAAAAGTAGGTGAACAAATCAAAATTTAAAAAACTGTTTAACACCGTGTCGTCAATTACCTACCTGAGTATTCACTATATATTTTTTAAGTTTCGGAAGGTCAGTTAAATTTTGACTTTTGTGCTGTTAAGTAATTATGACCCTTTATGTTGCTAGGCAGTTGAGAATTTTTTTATTTGTTCAGCAACTTTTGTTGCTGACCGTACATGGCTGACCCTTGTGGTATCTTTGTAGTTTATTTACGAAATGCATATATGGTATTAAAAACTTTTTTGATCTTTTATTTATTTTGGGGGAACTTTCTCGTTAAGTTATTGGGTTTTTCAATATGCTAGGTATGAAGGTTTCGTATTCATTTTAGTTATTACATATTATTGTAACGAGTATGGTCGCGATAAATATGCGATCCCCGTATTGCTTAATTAGATTAATTAAATGTAATCTAAATATAGACTAATAACTACTTTGAGCTTTGTATTTCAAAGTACAGACGACAGCGGGTCACCCTACCCGAATCTGTCAAATTTTCCAATCATCATTGACTTTCCGCAATTGTTATAAGATAGAAAATCCATTGCAGAACTCTGTACCAAGTCTTTTCAAAATCAGTTCTCTCATTTTAAAAACAGCACAAATACCCTAGCTACTTCCGAATTCAAAAGATCACTAATCATGTTACATTACTCCCCCAGACTCCATATCCCTCTCATCGCCGGTGGCATGCACGTCCCCGCGGGAGGACCCCCTGGGGCCCCCGATGCCCAGCAACGTGGCGGCCCTGCCCGAGGAGCACCGCTGCTGCCTGCTGGGCAAGGTACCCGGGCTCAGGGTCAGGCGGCGCCGGGCTATGCTCATATACGTCTGCGCTGCGGATTCACAAGGTGGGTTGTGGGTACTATATTTTGTATAGCGCCATCTAGTGTGGACAGGTGGGAGGTGGATGGATTATAAGTTTACCGATAAATTAACATCTTTTTTTTGTAATTTGTGTAGAAAAGCTTGTACTATTTTGGTAATTTAGAAGAATCATCATAGGAAGGAATTTAAGAATATTAAAATTATCCTTAAGGTGAATGCGACCACTAGAAGCGGGAAATTCATATATAAAATGTTTTTTTCATGTTTTACCTAAGTTAACACTCAATATGAGGCGTGATCTTATGATTGGCGGTTATAATATCCCACAAAGTAATTTCTGATGTCCTNACGACTAGAAGCGGGAAATTCAAATATAAAATGGTTTTTTTATGTTTTACATAAGTTAACATTCAATATGAGGCGTTATCTTATGATTGGCGGTTATAATATCCCACAAAGTAATTTCTGATGTCCTTGTTTAACTCCGAAACTTCTTACAATTTAAATGTAACTGTAAAAAACTTTTTATTGTGAAATATCATAGTTTCGACAGTTATATTTGAATTGTAAGAACTTAGGTAAAACATGAAAAAACCATTTTATATCTGAATTTCCCGCTTCTAGTGGTCGAATGCACCTTAATATAAATGAGGTAGATAAATGAACACAACGCCATTATCGAATAGATTTTACTCAGGTCCTGTATGAAAATCTATAAAACTTTGAACAAATCAACAAATTCAAACTTCCTCAAATACATACCTACAAAACCTCAATCGCTACCAAATCGCACCTCAAATTCGATCACTACTATTACTCGATTCTCGTTCCCAGACTGCTGCGCAGAAAAAGGTGCGCTACAATGCGGTGCAGCGGCGCGACTCCGCGTGCGCGCGCGGCGGCGCGGCTGGCGCGTTCACGTGGCTGACCTGCACTGGCGCTCGCCGCTGGAACAACAGAGGGACCATCGCTTCCCTGTACTCTGTATTGCTGAGCTGGCTCGTACGTATTTTTGTATAGATCGGGATCCGAACGTACTTTTGTGTGTGTCTTAGGTGGTATCTACAATACAGGGTCTCCCTCGCAGTAAGGATCCAATGGAATAGGGGTGTAGACAGGGTCTTTTACCAACTCTTTGACTTCAGAATGTTCCATTTGATCTATACTTCGAGGGACACTCTATATAGTTAAAATTGAGCTCGTGACGTCACGGTTTCGTATTTACGTAATAGTGACGTTGCACATCTTTGCTGTTAGTCCACCAGACAAAAGAAAAAAATACGTGTCCAAGATTTTTTGCAAATCTAAAAGACGGATTTCTTTTTTAATTTTTTACCAACTTCCCAAAAAGGGAAAGATTCTCTATTCTAATGTTTGTTTGTAGAGGTTCTCAATCCTGGTTTGTTGGGAATATGCGGGGTGGCTACATGAGTGACCGGGCGTCGACTTTAATCTCTATTTTTATTATTCAATGTCTTCCAGGTCAATCAGAGCTAGGAGCAGTAGTCCCGGTGCTATTCCTCAACTCAGGACTTGGCACTCCCCTGCTGCCTCACACGTTGGAGTGCGCGGACTTCAAGGCGGCCCTCGAAACTGCTGAGGATGAGAGTGATAAGGCACTGCTGAACAAATGGTAGGTTATTGAGGAAATTGCAGATTTGGGAGTTCTTAGGGTCTTTTAAAAGTATAACATAGGAGGAACCGTACATGTAATGTGCAGAACAATACATGTGTGATGGTTTCGCAAATATATGTATCTAGCAAATCAAAGTCAAAGTCAAATGTTTTTATTTCCAATAGGCCTTTGCAGGCTCTTAAGAAACGTCACACTAGTTGCACGGTTCCAAAAAGTTGATCTTATGGAGAAGAGCCGGCAAGAAACTCCATAGACACTCTTTTTAAACGGTTTTTATATTATTAAACGGTTTTATTTAGGTCACCNAGTCAAAGTCAAATGTTTTTATTTCAAATAGGCCTTTGCAGGCTCTTAAGAAACGTCACACTAGTTGCACGGTTCCAAAAAGTTGATCTTATGGAGAAGAGCCGGCAAGAAACTCCATAGACACTCTTTTTAAACGGTTTTTATTTTTTTAAACGGTTTTATTTAGGTCACCCCGTTTGTTTTGTTCGTGCGTCAAATCTAGTAAGTGAAATTTCACCCTCTTCCCGTCAACCGATTGATCTGAAATTTGGTATACGCCTTTGGTTCTGGTGACAATACAATTATGTATATTCAATAATGTTATGCATCCAAGATGGCGGACAACTTACTTTTTTTTTAATCCCATCAATATGGATATCAAATGAAAGGGCTTGTTAAGTAGAATACAGTGCAGTAAACAAAATCAAAATCCAAGATGGCCGCCGCTACAATAACGCGGACAACTTACTTTTTTTTAATCCCATCAATATGGATATCAAATGAAAGGGCTTGTTAAGTAGAATACAGTGCAGTATAC
>NWSH02000150.1:2044750-2065333 GCA_002382865.2 Heliothis virescens
CTATTTGACAGATAAGAAAGGACAAGCGCGAGAGCTTTACCACGAATTCCGTAGTGGTTCAGCTTACAAATGAGAGTGTCATGGTCAACGCAATCGAACGCCTTGGAAAGGTCGCAGAAAATGCCCACAGCATCCCGAGAATCTTCCCAGGCGTTTAAGATTTGGGTGATCAATCTTGCACTTGCGTCAGTGGTGGACCTACCCTTTGTAAAGCCGTATTGACGGTCATGAAAGATGTTGTTTAAATTAAAATGTCTTAACATCTGATCCAACATGATCCTTTCGAAGATTTTACTAAAGGCTGGAAGGATAGAAATAGGTCTGTAGTTGGAAGGGTTTTTCTTACAGCCTGATTTAAAGATGGGAACAATTTTGCTGAGTTTCATCAGGTCAGGGAAGATACCGTTGTTGATGCAGAGGTTAAAAATTTCACTAAGTATTGGGGCAACACTCTCAATAATGGCATTAATGACTGTGATAGAAAAACCCCACAAGTCCTCAGTGTTTTTTAGATTTAAAGACTTGAATGCTCTTTTGATCGTGTAATCAGAGACATATTTAAATTTAAAGCTAGGTATATTTCTACTGAAGTTCTGTTGAAGTAACGACTCAGCTAATACAGAAGATGAATTAAGGGACTTGGTAACCTCTACGGGAATGTTTGAAAAAAAGGTGTCAAAAGCATTGGCCACCTCTACCTTATCCGATATAACAGCATTATCAATAACTAACCGCGGGTCAGCATCCCGCATTTTGGTTTGGCCAGTTTCAATTTTTATAATATTCCAGACCGTTTTTATTTTATTGTCTGCTTTGGCTATTTTATTACTAATTGATTTCGATTTAGCAAGAATACATACCTTTTTAAATATCTTCGAATAGTTTCTTACAATTAATCAGTGGACTAATAAAAAACGGAATAATCTTCAATCTAAATAAAACGGAATAATCTTCAATCAGTGGACATTACTTATTTTTTTAAATACCCAAAAGGTGCTTTTTGGAAGGGAACTGCCGAATGCAAGACATCGGCCGCATCGACTGTAAGAAACGGCTTTTGATCGTCGCGGCAGCAATACGTGTTGTCACTCTCAGCTGTCAACCGCTTTCATGCAGCTCCCTCCTAAATAGCAAATAAAACAAATAACAGACAATTTGTCATGGTTTACGTATGTTCTCTCATCAGGTACACGCTAGACGCGAGCACGACGCCGCCCTGCTACCGGCTGGTCCGGGGGGCGCCGGCGCGCTGGCGCCGCGAGATGGCCAAGACCCTCAACGTGCTGGTGCGCACGCTGCCGCAGGAGGCCTGCGACGCGTACCTCACTACTGTGGTCGAACAGGTCAGAACACCCTGCCCTTTGCAGTAGTCTTTATATCATCAGGTACTCAGGATAGGCGAAGATGTTCGGGACTTCATTCAGTAAAGTTTTACTTTTAGACTCCAGTTCATCATTTTAAAATAAAATTGTTAATTGCCAGTTCATAAAAATCTACAAACGATTGGTAGAATCTTTCTCATTTTAGTAAAACTTCAATCTGGCTTCTGTCTCTGTTTTAGTAAGCATTATTTATATTTTTTTTTTATGTCCACCGTCAGTTAGTTTTATAAAATTCAAATCTTTTGTGTAAATGACAGAGCATAACTATTTCTTGATAGCAATACATCTGTCCTATGTTTGACGGGTAACTCACTTTTCATTTAAACATCAGGAGGTCCAACACACAGTCCTGATGAGCGTGGAGGCAGCGCGGCGCTGCGTGTGGGTGTGCCGCGCGGGGGGCACGGGCGGCGCGGTGGGGGCCGCCGCCCCCGGGGGCGCAGCGCCCGCGCAGGCTGAGCCGGGGGACATCGCCGATACTGCGCACCACCACGAGCTGCAACGGAGGCTGAATAACTTGCAGAAGGATCTTAAGGTAGACGATATGATTATAGAAACTATACTTAATACTCAATTATTTATTGCATTCTATATGTGGTACAGTCAGCTTCAGAAGTAGCTGAACTAATCTAAATTTTCAAAACTGCTAAACACCGTGTCGTCAATAATTTACTACTTAACTTATCTACTTTTTTTGAAGGTTAAGCAAATTTGGCATTTGTGTTGTTAAAAAATTATGATCCTGGACGTTGTTAGGCGCTTCTAATAATGTTGATATGCTCAGCTACTTTTGACGCTGACCGTACATGGTGTTAAACAGAATTTTGGTACAAATTACTATTCTATGATTTCTCCATTCAAATTAATAGATAGCTAGGTATACCTGTCTTTCAGTCTCATGTTGTGCAGGTTAGAAATATAGTTACTTGAACTAAAACACTGATACATCTGATTAAGAAGCCATCCCCAATTTAGTTGGATGAATCACCCAGATTATTTTAAAGAGTAATTTCGACTTCACAACACGGAACAAAAAGAGGATGACGGGGTTCATTCATAAAAAAAAATCCCTGACCAATCTAGCAAAGCACACGTTCCTCCCACCTTTAGGAGAAGACACCCTCTCACTGTCCTAAAAATAGTAGTAGTAAGCTTACTAAAAAACGGAACACATAAAGGTGATGACTACTTATACCATGCAACTCCTCCCAGCAACACCTAAGCGAGCGCAACGTGATCCGCGCGTCGGTGCGGGGCCGCGGCGCGCCGGGCGGTGAGGACGACTACACCGAGGGCGTCAGCGCCGCGCTCGGCGACCGCCTCGACGCGCTGCTCGACGCGCTGCTGGCCGACAACCTCGTGCCCGCCGGATACAACGGGATACCCACCAGGTACGTCAACATTCCTGGAAATTCATTTAGAGGAAGAAACTATCAAGGATTTAGGTTCTAAATGTGCGTAGGGCACATTTATAACCAAACTTGTTTGCTGCAGACTAGACTATGGTAGACGTTCAAATTCGGGTACATTTAGGATCAAGGTCTGCCAGGGCTAGGGGATAGCTTAATGAGGTCGGGTGATCTAAAACAGTGTCTACAGGCTATAACGTGATACCTGGTACTTCGGGAGTACGAATTTTGTGAACCTAGAAGGCTCCAAAGAGTCGTACGCTATCTCCTGTTCCATCTATAGCACATTGAAACATTCGGTTATTTTGCTTGCAGTTTGTTCGACGAGGTGAACGAGCACCTGGCGTTCTGTCAGAAGGCGGCGCAGTGCACCTCCAACAGGGAGATCACGCTCAACGAGCTCAAGACGTAAGTCGTCACACTTTATTAACATTGCCTATAATTAAAATGGAAAACTTTCTACCATGCTAAGTCCCTTCAGAAGAACAATGATGTTTTTTCGGGTCTCCAATTTGTACCAACGAAATACATAGGGTGCGGTCAACGCTGACTTTTAAGATAGCTTTTATGTAAATTCGACGTTCGCTATCTTAAGCGGGAGTGTAACGCGGATGTCCTACGCGGACGCCCGCTCAATGATTTTGTGCGCTCGCGGATTTTCAGTATAACCTTGTTTTTCTTTTCGAGTGTTTTTCAACACTGAATTTTCGTAATTTTTTTGCTATTTTTCCTCCATAAGCTGTGTTCATTTTGTGACGTTTATGTTGCAATATGATTACAGCTACATAACAGGCGATAGCACGGTGCCGCTGGCGCTGATTGGCGGCGCGGGATGCGGCAAGGCGACGCTCGTGGCGCGTGCCGTTACCCTCGCGCACTCCTGCCAGCCCGACCTCGCTGTTATCGTCAGGTAGGCTACCGTACATCTAGACGTCACAGGCACATAGCAGGCGACAGCACGATACCGCTGGCCCTGGTCGGCAGCGCGTGGTGCAACAAGGGTAAAAACCCAAATTGATCAACCTCGTTCAATTAAAACTCTGACTAACGCGGTATTTGCTCATTTTCGTATCTCCCAAAATGTTTCCCCAAATTCTCTCATCTTAATACGTCACTTCGAGACTTGACAGTAGTAACTCTGGTGTTCCAGGTTCGTGGGTCTGACGCCGCAGTCGAGCAGTTCCCACATGCTGCTTAAGTCCATCGTGGATCAGTGCCACGTGCTCATGACTGGGACTGTCTACCGGGGACGAAACGTAAGTGGGACCACTTAATATAGAGTGGTGCAAGAGCTAGTTGGCTAATATGTACTTCATTGTTTGTGACATTTAAGAAAATGATATTTGTCTGATTTTCAGGACGTATACTCCCTATCCCGCGCACTGGTGGGGCTGCTGGCGGGGCTGGGGCGCGGGCGCGGCGCGCTGCTGTGCGTGGTGGGCGCCGACGCGCTGCGGGCCGCGCGCTGGCTGCCCGAGCGACTGCCCACCAACGTCAAGATGATCGTCACTGTCACTGAGGGTGAGTACTGTAGCTGCAGGACGTGTACTGTCCCGCGACTGGTGGGGCTGCTGGCGGGGCTGGGGCGCGGGCGCGGCGCGCTGCTGTGCGTGGTGGGCGCCGACGCGCTGCGGGCCGCGCGCTGGCTGCCCGAGCGACTGCCCACCAACGTCAAGATGATCGTCACTGTCACTGAGGGTGAGTACTGTAGCTGCAGGACGTGTACTGTCCCGCGACTGGTGGGGCTGCTGGCGGGGCTGGGGCGCGGGCGCGGCGCGCTGCTGTGCGTGGTGGGCGCCGACGCGCTGCGGGCCGCGCGCTGGCTGCCCGAGCGACTGCCCACCAACGTCAAGATGATCGTCACTGTCACTGAGGGTGAGTACTGTAGCTGCAGGACGTGTACTGTCCCGCGCCTGGTGGGGCTGCTGGCCCTTAATCCTCCATTTAATCCCAAATTTTATACACTGAAAAATAAGAATTTGTTTATTAACCTTCCCTAATAAAAACATCAAAATTCCTTTCAGAAAAAGACGAACCTTCAAGTTCAGCGATCATGGCGGTTCTTTCCTCGGAGGACGGTCCCAAAGTGGTCCGCGCGCCGCCAGTCGGCCCCGACGAGGCTAAGGCGGTACTGACCGCGTGTGCCGCCACCTACAGCAAGACTGGCGCCGCCTCACCGCCTGAGGCAGCCGTGAAGGCTGTGCAAAAGTGCACTCTACCGCTTTATGCTAAGGTAGGTTTTTGATTGACCGATTTTGACTACATTCTCGTCTTTATTCGCTGTAAAATCTTAGACTTAATTGTTCATATAAAATTGATAGAGTTGAAACTGCAACTGATAATTAGCTGAATTTGGTCAGACTGGACGCTAAGCTTATTGTAGTTGGGAATAGGTTAGACAAATGATAATGAGAAAAATCCAGAATATTTTTTTTACTTTTAGCTCATAAAACTCTATAAAACCAGCCAGCACTACAGTCAAAAACAAGCTTTTTTACTTACTCTAACCCCCAAAATGTCACCTTCCAGATCCTAGCGTGGCAGATTTCTCTATCAGCGGAAACGTTCACGGAGCTGTCAGAGCCAGAAACGACTCCAGAACTGGTGATTTGCGAGGACTTAGAGGACCAGCTGGCTCAGATCCTCATCACGACTGAAGCGGCGTTAGGAGCTGAGCGGGTGAAGACTTGCCTGGCGCTGCTGACGGCGTCCAGGCGGGGGCTGGACGACACGGAGATACTGGATATTTTGGCTCATGATGAACTGTTTAGGAGCGATGAGACTTATTGTGAGTATCGTTATGTACTTACTAGCATGAGGGAATAGGGAGTACACCTGTGTCTGCGTAAATGCTTGTGCACTATAATAAGTCCTGCGCAGCTGGCTGATCTCCTTATAGGAGAACAGCCGCCGTGGTCGGCAATCGGCTAGGACGCCATCATCATCAGCATACGCTAGCGGTTTCAGCCGCTTCCCCAGGCAGCTACTTCCCTCACTCGGATAAAAATCTGCCTATATGTTATTCTGATACATAAGCTATATTTCTGCTAGGTGTCATTAAGATCCATTTGGTAGTTTTTGCGTGAAAGAGGAACAAACATTCATATATCAGAAGAGTAGGATTTATGTTGCAATATATCTAGAAGTTTCTGGTGTAGAGTTGATTTTCTATTAGTTTCTTTTAATAAATGCATAACATTTAGCAAACAAACTGTTACCAGAATGGATGAACGAAGATAAGCACCGGTAGATGGACACTGGCTATCAGCTTTCTTTCTACATACGACCATACTTTGTCCTGTCTACGCTTAGGACAAGCAATTTGCAACTTTAGACCATAGACTCAAGCTCGACACTCCTCCCCCAGTACCATGGGCGCCGGCGTCGCTGGTGTGGCCGCAGCTGGCGGCGCTGCTGTCGCCGTGGCTGCGCTGGGACGCGCGCGGCGCGGCGCGCTGGCGGGACGCGGCGCTGGCCAGCGCGGCCTCCGACCGGTACCTGGCGGACTGTGATACTGCCGTCCGACAGACGCTTATTGATTATTACGAGGTGAGGATCTACATTCAAGTCATTTGTACAGACGACAGCAGGTCACGCTACCCGAGTCTGTCAAATTTTACCAATCGAACATTAACCTTCCACTATATTGTGATAAGGTTGAATTCTACATATTACATAAATTTTACAGATTGTGGTAACTTGATGTGCTATCGTCTGTACAGGCTGCGCATAACTTCGAAACTTTCATTCAATGAACTGAGGCAAATAGTAAAGGCACGCATCGCTGATGTTTTGTTTTGTATTGCCATTCCTAAGGACGTGTTGCTCAGTTTAACTTTAACCTAACCTTAATCAGCCGTAAAAAGGCCGCACATTTGACAATTTAGAGATTTGACAGCTGTATGACCAATGAACGACCAATTCATGGGTGATTAAGGTTAGGTTATAGTTACAGTTAAATCGAGCAACATCGCCCTTAGAAACCAAAATCGTACAATGTGACAGTGAATCATAAAACTACCTTTAATGCATGCCATGACAAATACTTGTAACTAATTTTAATACTTATACTCGTGTCTTACAGGGTAAATGGTATGCAGAAAACGATCCCAAGATGGCTGGCCGTTTGATATCGCAAGAAAATAAGTTTTCTGATGAATAGTAAGTTGTCAACATTGAACTTTATGCTTTGGAGATAAAGTTGAAAATCTATTAAAGAAAGACAGATTTTAATAGCTCAAAGTGCTGTTGTCCATAGTGCCGTAATTGCTTGTACAAGAAATTTAACGGCCAGTTTCACAGATAAAGTTCATACCATAGAAAATTCTTCAAACCTAAAAACATTTCTATGGCGCTATCTGTCAGATAGCTATCTAGAACTTTATCTGGAACCTGTGATACTATCCGTAATTATATGAGTGAATCCCGTGCATCGGAGAGCACGTTAATGTCGGTCCTGCGCCTGATCTCTCTCCGGTCGTGTCGGATTGCCGTCCCATCGGGTTATGAGAGTGAGGGAATAGGGAGAGCACCTGTGTCACAGCAAATGTGCGTGCACTATCATATGTTCTGCGCAGCTAGCTGATCCCGTTTTATGAGCCATCATCAATTATATGAGTACCTAGTGATCCCAATTGTTATCTTCCCACAGCTACAACACGAGAAAGCTAGATGAGCTTCCATTCCAGCACTACCACATCTACAAAGACGACCCAAAGACCTTCGCGAACCAGCTGTACTTCACCCAACTGGACTGGGTGCACGACAAGCTGGCAGCCACCGACTGCTGCCACTTCCTCGAAGACATAGCCCTCGTCCACATAGACCCTTTACCTGAACACATTGAGATCCTCAAAGATGTCTTCGAAACTCATTCCTACGCCTTAGATTATGACCACAGACAGTTCTACGGACTCCTTCGAATGACCATGGAGAAGAGGCAACGCAATGGATATCAAATTAAAAGCAAAATTGTTCAGGATTGGATGAAGGAGATAAGGGATCCTCCCGTCCCGACCTTGTATCCGGAGAACGCTGATTTTTGGAAGATAATGGAGTGTAAGGAGAAGAGGGAGTTCTCAATGAATGAGGGTTTCGATTCGAAGATGTTTGATCTGATTGTAAGGTTTGATAGCCGGGGGAAGTTCGTGGCGACTGTGTCTACTGAGAGGGAGGAGATTTGCGTTTGGGATGTTCTGAAGTGAGTATTAGGCTACATAAAATAATCAGACTTAAATGAAGGGTCCATAGGTAAAATGCGAAGTAAAAATTTGGGCAGTACATTGGGGGAGTTCATAAGTGTGTTCAGTAGAATTGAATTCATAAGATTGTACTAAGGGGGAATACATGAGGGACTACGTAAGCGGGAACATTGGGGGAGTAAACAAGGGAGTATATAGGGGAGTACATAAGGGAGTAGGTATATAGAAGGATTACATTATAACAACAATAGGTAGTTAATTTTAAGACCTTTCATTATTTAATTCTTCTACGACTGACCATTTTTCCTTCTGTTCTAGATGTAAGCTAGTCAGGAAGATGGTGGGAGTGACGCATCCCATAAACTTGGTGCCAATCGACGAATACAAGTGCGTGGTGTTATGTCGCAGGGAGCTTAGAGTATATAACTTAGACCAGGTGAGATCTTTGTGAAATTCCTTCGGCAGTTCAAAAATGGACCTTACAAAAGACTTAAAAAATGGGCTTACCAAGTTGATGTGAGTGATGAAGTTACATGCTTGACGATTTGTCAAAATTTTCAAAGGCTTATTGAAACCATAATTCCTTAGTTTAAATCTAAGTACAACACTATAGCATACCATGGTACTGCAAGTCATGAGGACCTTTTTCGATATTTTTTTCTTTCAAATAATTAGAGGTTGGCAATGAACTGACGGAAGAGGTTGACGCTGATGATGACTCAATCAAACGTTTTATTACCACTTTTGTTTCCTCTATTTTTGTTTTTTTTTCTTGTTAAACTAGCTTCTGCCAGCGGTTTCACCCGCGTCCCGTGGGAACTACTCGGCGCACCCGGATCAAAAGTAGCCTATAGCCTTCCTCGATAAATGGGATATCTAACACTGAAATAACTTTTCAAATCGGACCAGCAGTTCCTGAGATTAACGCGTTCAAACAAACAAACTCTTCAGCTTTATAATATTAGTACCTATAGATTAGTTAAATCTACTCGACTTTGTAATTATAATGATGGTGTATTCTAGGGCACATTCCTGGTAGCCCTAAAGGGTGTTATGAACCAAAAGATGCCGTACTACGGGCTGCACGATCCGAAGCATCTGGTCGCCTTGTCACGCAACAGGATGTATGTCAACCTCATGAATATCGAGACTGGTAAGTTCACATTGTGGAGACATCGACCATGGCGCTAGTATTTTATGATGCAGTTGATTTTTTCGCTTGGAATTCACAACTCAGTTAACGGGTAATACGATGAATGCATTTTGAAAATATTGAATGTTAGAAGTCATCTCACCTTGAACCTGTTGTACGCCGGGAGCACAGATATATGCGAGACACAATAGATTTTCTATTGTCTTATAATTACTGGCATACGAGCGGTTAATAGTCGTTATGAATTTATAAGTATCGTCATGAAGAGAATCTCCTGTATGGACTACGGTAAGAGTCCTGTCCATCGTAATGCCGGTGGTAATAATTTCATCATTAACCTGTTTCTCAAGTACGAGTGTAGTTCGATTCCAAGTCTGGCAAGATCCAATGTTACTTTTCTAAATTATATATGCATTGTATAGTATCTTGGACACCTACGACTGAGTAGTGGCAAAGCAAAACATCTGCGCCAATCCGCCTTGAGAAGAGCGTGGCGATTAACGCTCATTCCTTCTGCGTGGGAGAAGAGACCTCTAATTTTACCATGTTATATTTTTGGCCTTTTCAGGTGACTGTGTGACAACATTTAAGGCAGGAGAAGATAGGTTCCTCAACTCCCTGCTGGTTTCGGGTGATGGGAGGTAAGAATGTCTTTCATAAAAGCCTAGCTGTATTTCTTTAGCTAAGCCAGAGAATTTCTATATCGGATCTATCGCTTTAAAAGCAGTAGAAGATTATTATGTACATTTATCTTCAGAAAAGGCATTATTTGAGCATGCATATGTATAACAGTATATCTAAAGATAGCAGTTGATTTTTTTTTTCTTATACTTCTATGCACCTAGAATTACTTATGAATTAATTTATGGCTCATATTCTCCAGAGTGTTAGTATGTGGTGATGAGACTCAGAAGCCGTTCCCTCTGCTGGTGTGGTCTCTGACGTCACGCAAGCTGCTGTACGACTTGAGGATACCGCACCACGACTTCGTCACGTCCAAAGCGGCTATCACTTATGAAGGTCCGTTAACACATTTTTTGCTGTTCGCAGTGTCATTCTAATTAGGAATCATAAAAATACAAACATCCGAACTAAGACTTTTCTTTTTTTTGGGAACTCGGTTAAAAAGTGGTAAATATAAATATATCTTCGTAATGAATTTCATCCAAATATCCACTACTTATACTATGAAATCGTTAAAAAATAGTTTTATTAATACAACGAGGTCCACTTTGAGGGTGGTAGTCACTAGTACAGTATTGTTCGATTCGGAGCTCACTTCACTTCGCAAGTGCCTAGGTGATGCTTACAGAATGCAAAATCAAGGGAAAACATAGGTTAATATGTTATTAACTCCCAAACAAAGAGGTCTCTGGCGTTAACTTTTACGTAAAGGTTTACAAGACCTTTTCATTTTGGATCACGAGGTTTCTTAAAAATTGATGAAAATTTACGCAATTTTTTTTAGGAAATGTTTCATCTTTTTTTTTACTTTTTTCTTGTTGGAATTTCAAGTAAATATTTTGAATGTAAATATGTTTTATTTCATTTCCCAGGTTCCTACGTATGCGTAGTATCAAGAGAACTAGACGAGCCGAGTCCGAACTTCATAGTGGTCTACGACCTGCAGTCGGGCACGTTGTTCAAGAAGTGGAAGCCTGGCTGCGATACCGTGGCGCTGGCCATCAGCTCGGTAGACGGCTGCGTGGTGTCCGGGCTTGCTGATACCAGGATATTGGTGTGGGATTTGGTTACAGGTCAGTGGTAATTTTAGCCAGTGAAATGTGATTAAAGTTGTAGGTTATACCAGGGTTTTAGATACGATAAAGTCCCCGACTGCTATCCTTAAACTGCCTCTACACTTCTCGCAATGTTGGCCGCGATTAAGCTAAAAGCCCGTTTAAACAAATTCGGATAAAGTTCGTTAGTTGTCTAACAAATAATTTCATAGTAACGCTTTGAATTTTGACTACTTTTGTATGGAATTATCTGTCAGATAGCTATCTAGAACATTACCTGGAACCTCTGCAACTTGCCCTAATACAACGTGTGGAACTTTGGCCAACTTTGCCTCGTGACCCAGGCCCTTCCTCATTGGCTTCGATCAACTTTCCCGAGTACCTCGCTCCCCATCGGTACAACTATCGGCTGCAACGTGCTGTCTTACTGCGGGATTCAATATTCTGTCTAGATAGGTTATTGAGAACGGCCGTCAGTGGAGGTGTGGTTCAACCAATCTAAAAATTCAAAAAGTCAATCTTTTTAACCCTTTAACCGCCAAGCTTTTTTCAGTTGGCGTGCCTCCAGCGCCAGGCACGTGAAATTTAACATTCGAAAAAAAAATGTTTTTTAGGCTTAAATATCGTAATACGTTCAGAAATTGAAATAAAAGACACAGGGTTTTTTGTCGGAAAAATCCGACTCTGGCGGAATAAGCCCGAATTCGTTTGTCGGATAAATCCGACTCTGGCGGTTAAAGGGTTAAGGATATCGTTGTTTATGTCCAGGTAACTGCCGCCTCACACTCCGCGGGCACGTGGCGGCGCCGTCGTTGCTGCGGCTGGCGAAGTCAGGCGGCGTGCTCATGTCTACTGATGATACCTGCAAGGACCTCTCTGTCAGGCTCTGGGACCTGCATACTGGTGAGTTAGTTAAAACTGACTCATATAATTAACTTTACTTCATATAATTACCTTATATATTGAAGAAGTCACTTAAAACATGAATTTTTCTTCTTCCGGCCGTTTCCAAGTTATGTGAGGTCGGTGCACTACGTTTTCCACTTCCATTCCTTTCTGTCCGCCATCATATTTACATCTACTCCCTTCTTATTTATGTCCTCTTAGTTAATGTCAAGAAAAATAAACACTTCTGTCAAAAAAAAACAGGAAAACCCCTAAAGGAATCTTTTTTCTCAGACCCAATCATTAAAGTAATTTTACTACACAGAAAAATAAAGTATACTATTTTCTTGCCTTATCACGTGGAAAGCAGCAGAGACCGTACTAAAATACTTATTTTCACTTATTTAGAAAAAGGGACCATTATTTCCACAATAAATTCCTACCACCAAAACCATTATATTTCTATTTCATTCACAGGAAAACTCATAGCAGTATACACGCCTCCTGAAAGAATAACCTCATGCGAAGTACTCCTCGGAGGATCAGTACTAGCGCTGGCCTTAGAGAACTACAAAGAGGTCTTATGTGTCAAACTCCACGGACCGGCCGTGGAGTCCGTACAGAACGGCAAAGACTCGGAGTTCGATGACCGAGATTATGGAGACGAGAGCCTGGAAGGAAGGACCTTCGAGATTAAGGGTCTGGAAAACTCATAGCAGGTCCAGAACTGGTAAAAAGTATTTGATTGACAGCCACAATTTTTTTCTTGTCTGTATTTTTTTTGGATGTTCTACGCAAAATGGCGATGGTTTTAATGATATTCGACATGTCTGGAGATTTATCTATTTTATTTACTTCACGTTATCCAGGAGTTATTTTTGTCATAACATAAATGGAACAAACTACGCAGATTACTGTGTTTAGGTATGTATGCTTCAGGATGTTGCATTATTATTAATTCAGTATAAGTAATGCATTATTTTATCTGGAGGCGGGCGTAGCAAGCCGTCGCTAAAGTTGGGTAATCTTGCGACTATGGTCGTTTTCTCTGATTGTTACTATACCTACCTACGTTTTTGTTTTGACTTACAGTACCTACTTGCCAAAAAAAACTGACCCTTGAAAAATTACCATCGTTCATTTTACGGTAGAACATTATATTCACATCGCACAATAGTAAATTCAAGAAATAGACCAATTAATTGGAATTATATCTATCAAAATTATAGAAAGCATACAAATAACATCAAATATTAGATATCATACTATGTAAACCATGATCAATTTTATCTGGAGATTATATATCTTTATTTTTAAACAAAAAATAAGAGACTTCAAAAATATTTTTGGGTCACAATAAAAAAAAACAAGCAATCACAGTGGCTTAGTATCGCCGAGGTGACGGAAAAAAAGAAATTAATAAAAAAAAACATTAATGTTTTGATCTATTACGCTTATTAATAATTACATTATTAAATTAAATAAATTGTATTTAGTGAATTCTTTATCTGTAATGTTGATGTTTAGATGTAATTTTGTGAAAATAGTATAAGATTATTCGTAAGTCTATTTCATTTTTGGACTACCTTTTATGCGTACCCTATATTTTGTCTGTAGCTTTTATTCGGTATTTTTAACCTCTTGGAAAAGGCCAAGTAATTAAAAGAGAGGTCTTTTAAGATATTGCATTAAATATTTAAATAATATTTTACTGGCGGTTCTAGTGAGTGCAGTAGCAGAGCTGAGAATTTGGGCCACAAACAAATGATATTCACTTTCTCAAAACCGTTATTGTGTCTCACAAGTTCTAGATAAATAGCAGATAAAGCTCTAGATAGCTATCTGCCAGTTAATGGCATAGNGACCTGCTACCCACTGTACGTTTAAGAAAAATCTTAAGGAAAATAAAATTTGGTTAAAGTACATATGAAAATCGCATATACATTTATATCTAGCTTCAGATACATTAATGCTACTTATAGCGCCATATAAAAAACATCCATCTTTTAATTTACTATTCGCTAATACATGGTCATCTGCCTAGCCTTTTCCCAATTATTATGGGGTCGGCTTTCAGTCTAACCGGATGCAGCTGAGAACCAGTGTGAGAACTGCCTGTCTGACTTCCACAACCCAGTTAACCGGGCAACCTGGCACCCCTTGGTAAGACTGGCTGTCAGACTTTCTGGATTCTGACTACCCGTAACGACTGTCAAAGATGTTCAAATGACAGGCAAAAACATTTCTGTAACATTATCTGTCAGATAGCTATCTAGTACTTTATCTGTAACCTGTGAAACTAGAAACTATCCAAGAGATCGTAGATGCGCCCTTGCTAAGTAAAGGTGTCCAAAAACATGTCATTGGATAGAGAGCGCGCACTCTTCCGGTTAATAAAGTTGGCAACACTGCTCCTCCCGCCATAGTTGCTTTTAAAAAGTCGTGAGTGGTACACGCGATTTCACTAAATAGGTGGATCTTGTATTATGAAATTGCATCCTAGCCGATTGCCGGCCACAGCGGCTGTTCTCATATAAGGAGATCAGCCAGCTGCGCAGGACATATTATAGTGCACAAGTATTTGCGCAGACACAGGTGCACTCCCTATTCCCTCACTCTCATAACCCGATGGGACGGACATCCGACACGGCCGGTCTTCGATTCACTGCGAATTTAAATCACCGATCTATATATCCATTATTTTGCGGATACAGATTGAAATTCCAAGCAATCTATAATCGCAAATCAAAGGATACCTAATTTGATTTTTTAGCATTAAAAATAAGTTAATGCAGTTTAATCTAAAAACGATCTTTAATATTAATTAAAGATATATTGGATCTTTAGGCAGCGTTTGTCGTCTGATTGTGGCCCAATCCAAACCGCATGAAACTTACGTCATAACTTTTGGCGCCAACAGCCGCCATTTAATTTTGACAGCTGTCACAATTAAAGTTTGATTCCAACAAATACAAACAAATACCCAATTCGAAATTAAAATAAAAAATAAATTTAAAACATGTAACTTATTAATATCACATTTAGCATTTTATAAAATTATCAAAAACCTTTTTTATAAACTATTAATGTTTTCTTTTCGACTTCCATTAAAATTTTATTGTGAACGCCCCCATTTTATTTGTACTGCCATTTTATACTTCTTAAATGATAAGCAAATAGCAAAATAAATATAGGATAATCATTCATGTTTGACTAATAATAAGGGATGCACACAATAGTTACCTAATGCACATTATTTGTTTTTCTTTGGCTGCGTGATATAGCATCGAGATTTAAACTTGGCCGTATGCAATTACTGCGGATCTCAATAATCTATGTGTCGATTTTATTACTAGAGATAGGTATTTGACATTACCTGTATGGAGCTAACGTCAAAATACAATCAAGTAAGTAAATCAACAAATAGACAAGTTATTGGGAATGGTCGTTAATTTATTTAACTTAGTATCAAATCAAATTGAGGCTATTTCTAACTGTAAATGGGAACAATACGTCTATCGACGTACAAAATAAAAATATCGCGTATATACTGATTCCCGGGAGCGAAGAGTTAATTTCGTTTAGTTACCATCTGCTTACTCTTTGTATAACGCCAAATATGTGAGTTTAATCGTCGATGCTACATCATGATTCAGTCAATTTGTCATTTAGCCGTGCATTTTGGGACGAAAACAAACATATTTTATCGTTTAAGATTTGAAACCAACCTACAGACAGGCTAACCTTTGTTGGCGCCCAACGTGGGACACTAGTTCCACAAGTTTAAAAGCAGGTAAAAACTGTTTGTTTTTTAAACACAATTAAGTAAAAAAATACCGAAAATAACATCAAATTGTCACAAAGTCTTAAAGCACAAAAAATACAAAGATTTCCGAATGCTCAAAATGCACGCACGCCTTTCACAAAATTATGTTTGACGTTTTGGCTGGACTAAAGCGTTTTTATGTTGGAACTAGTTATTTTGTCGGTGGCTGTAAAAACTATATACGACCAAAGCAATCTATACTATAATCTAGTTATAATTCTAGCTGTGAGATAAGTAATCACTGTTTTTGTGTTACACTTCATAGAACCACACCTTAACCGGATATCAGTCGTTTAGCTTCGTTTTATTTTTCTTTTAAAATATTAAGTACTACATAAATAAATAATTAACATTTGCCTTAAAAACGTACGTACATTTAAAGGTTGTTATTACTGATAATATTAAAATAAATTCATACGTTTTAAACCTTTCTTGACTAAAAATGATAAAAATGGACTTTGAAATAAAATAGATTTTGTTCTAAAGAATGATGACTACTTATCTCATTCTAAATCTAAATTAATTGAGTAAAGTGATTGAACTGAATCTTAATGTCTTCTATGTGATTTATTTAACGTAACTTCCGCTGCCATATTTATCTTCTATTTTTAATATTAACAATTTCAATTAAATACTTTAATTGTATATCTAAGTTAGGCCGATTACATGCGAGCCATGAGTCAAAGCTCCTGGCAAGTCTACCCGGGCTGTGGCACGTGTGTGACCAGCCTAACGGCCAGTTTCACAGGTCCCAGATAGAGTCCAAAATAGCTATCTGATAGATAGTGCCATAGAAAGGTTTTTACTTTTGACTACTTTTCTCTGACATGATCTATCAGATAGCTAGAATTTGGAACCTGTGAAACTAGTCGTTAATGTTTTAATTTAGAGGGTTCCGTAAATATTACTTTGTTTTTGTTTGTCGTCCATTTTGTCCGTCCGCAGACTAAAGTAAGGTTGATTTCAAATGCCTGGTGCATGAAGACAGCTACCTTTTAGAATCTTCATATTTGTTTCGTAATATTTTAAGCTGTTGTGTTTGCTCAATGAGTTTTCGTAAGTATTTACGGAACCCTGCAAGCGTACTGTCGTGTATTGCTTGAATAGTTACCTTATATCGCACAATTTTAACAACCGAATTGCCAAGACCTCTTTGCAAAAAAAAGAGTCCGTAAAACAGTGGTCGTAGTGGTCTATGGATTAAAAAGTTGTTAAAAAATCAATGTTATTTCATATTTGGAATTGCGTTCCATAATCGCTCGCTGGAGAACATCATAGCGTTGTTTCGAGCGAACAGCGAAACTCAATGAGATGCAACATCGATTTTATCCGAGAATGCTGTGACTGGTAGGAGATTTTGGGCTAACATAGGTGTTTTTACACCGACGAATTTCCCGCTTGGTTCATCGTAACGGGCGTTTACAACAAACGTACAAAACTTACCAACTTGGTTCAAACGATGATAGGTACCTTAAACCTCGCGATAAATCTTATATGAAAGCGCTCTAATAGGCCTTTTGAACAAAAGCGGATTATCCTTGGATTAACTGTTCGGTTGTATAGCTTGGAGCGCATATATGGACGACAATCGCACGGCAGATGAAACAATCGACAGTTCGAGCGATATGCCCGAATACGTAACACGCGACAGAATTTTTAAATTGTGCGTATGCTAAACAGAGGGGCTGTCCGCTAATGTTAAAGCTCCGGTTGAATAATAATAATTAATTCTGTATTAAAGCACTCAAATATTCTTAGGTATACCTTTCTCTTACTAAAACGCAAGTTCACTGAGGCAACATAAACGTCCGTTATCTTAAAACAACCGTTTTCTTTGAAAATTCAACGTGTAGGAAAACTGACGATGTTGTCGGTGAACATGGCTCTAAGTGATATTTTGGTCACTCAAGCTAAATAATCAATTTTGTCAATGAAAATAAAGGACCAAAATGTTGCTACGACATCCCCTACCAATCACCGCCATCTTAGAATTAATTGATGAAAAAATCTGTTCACGTGATCAATTTTGGCGGGAACGAAAATTTCCGATTTTTTCTCTTGTTATTTTAATTGGTGTATGTGAACGTTTATTTTAAAAATTATTTATTTTAGCATTGATAATACTTTTAGTGGAAACAGGCTGGTACCTGTCTTACTGATATTCTATGTTAGTCAAAGTAGATCAATTTGAAGTAAATTCTAAGCGACTAATGTAATATAATCGTTAAGGCAACGGTGTAATCGATTGAATTGTTAAAATTATTTATGTATTCTGGAAAGTTACGTATTACCTACTTGATGTCCTGATTAAATTATTGGAAAAAAACGTTTAATTTATTTATTTACACCCTGTATAGTTTGACTGAGATCGACTAATGATAATGATGGCGTCCTAGCTAATTGTCAGCCACGGCGGCTGTTCTCATCTCAATGAGATCAGCCAGCTGCGCAGGACATATTATAGTGCACAAGCATTTGCGCAGACACATATGCACTCCCTATTCCCCCGCTCTCATAAACCGATGAGACGGCAATCCGACACGACCGGAGCTATTAGGCGCAGAACCGACATTAACGTGCTCTCCGATGCACGGGTGTATCAATCACCAACTTCCAACTCCTGGCTGCTTTGTGAAAGTTTCTAAAACCCACAAAGCGATTTCGGCCCGTCAACCTCGTGCACAGCAGTCGGCTATGCGATAACTAGACCAACGTGGCAGTCATCATCGACTAATAAGGACCTAATAAAAGCTACTGCTTCGTAATGAGTTTGCAAAAGTCAATTCATTCAAATTAAACCATTCACCATCAAATAACCCTTCTTGGCAGTCGGCTAAAAAAACTTCCACTTTACGGTTATTTTAGCCCACCCATCCGAATTCCAACCATGAGTGTTGTTGCTTAACTCCGACAACCATTGACGTACTACAAAAGCCTGGTATATCAATGCCGACAACCCAAATAGCAAGTTCGGTTTTTATTACTTCAGTTAATTCTAAGTCGCCATTAAGTAAAGCTCTATCACCTGAACTATTAGCCATACCGCACAAACAGTATATAGTACATACAGTAGAATAATTTGAAAGAAGTAGGACCTCTCAAATTGTTACCTTGCCGCTAGGCAGATGATAATGAGGAAATAAGTAAAAAAAACAGTAATAACTTTTAGATTGTAATTTTATTTATATTTAAATCATTTTCACAGCGAAATAATAATTAATACTACTCTATAACTGTCCGCGTTTAGCAGGATTGGAACAGACCCTTCGCCTTCATTTCTTCGAACTCCTTCTCCGCGTCGTATGTCCTGAAATTAAAAAAAGGTATGTATTATTGTATTCAATTTTACATGATGACGGTCAATTTTCTCGCTGACTGACCACAGCATGCTTCAGATAGAGAAGAATGGAAGACTTTGGGGGAGGCCTTTGCCCAGCAGAGGCTGTCCTACATACATACATAGTACAGCCTAATAAAAAAAAAAATCACATCAGTAAGGAAAGGCCTTAACAATACTTTTTCAGAATCTTTAGTAATACTTTCCCCTGCCCTATGCAATACTGAAGAGTTGCTAACCCTTCCACACGTCTCTACCAAATTTTAAGGTGTTTCGTCAAGTTTTATACCACGTATTGCGCGCTGTTAAAATTCCTAATTTGACGTAGGGTATACTCCAGGGTCCAAAGCCTACCGGAGTTTAGGATTATTCGAAAGAATTACCGAGGTACACGAAGGGTTCAAGAAGGAACACGGTAGGTTTTAATCAATAAAAGTTTGACACTCTCAGGCTACACCCACAGCGGGATGATGTCATTAGATGATTTCCCACCGAAAAAAGAAGTAAACCAGCATTTTCTCATTTTTTGATTTTTGCTTCAAACCACCCAACATTACTAAAACTTATAAAAAATCAACCAGCTACAAAAATAAAATGTATAAAAGATGTCTGCTCACCTGTAGAATTCAGCATACTTCCTCTTGCGCTCATTGCCGATGAGCTGCTTGACCGCCACAGCGGAGATGCCAGCGAGGACTATGGAGACGATGAGGTTTTTCTTGATCTGGGCGTTCAGGAGACCCCTCATCATGGGCTTGCTGGCGGTGGATACTGCCTTGTCTGCCATCTAGACAAAAAAGATAGATTAAATTATTTATGTACTCGTAGTTGTAAAGTTCTCGATGTCTTTCCGTCATCCATACCTCTCGCCGCTACCCACTGATACCTAGAATTGGTTTCTGTGCAGCCGAACGTGCAATCTTCCGAGACGACAAAAAGTTTGGGGAGAATTATACTTTAAATTATAAAGAGTATTTGTCTGCATGATAGATAGAAAGATGAGACTTTCAAAATTGTGTTCTAAAAGTGCACAAGATGGGTGTTTATTTTGGTGGAGGAATATCATTCCAGCATGCTGTGTTATGTGGTTTTTGAGTTGCTGCAAATATTGACTACATTGTTTTCTGCTTTAAAGTAAAGCAGAAAGGACCAATAACAATGCAACTACAAGCTAATCTTCGGAACTCCTGGTCCAATATTATAAAAAAACATTGTAAGAACTATTTAAATTCCAAGGTATTCCTAAACCAAACCATAGCAGATAGATGTGACATATTCTCAACTGTGCCTTTCAAACAATATGGGCTGAGCATTGTAGCGCAGTGCCATGTTTGCAACCATTTTGATCTCATTCATTTGTATTACACAAATAAAAGGCTTTTAACCTCTCATGTGACCAGTGCATAATTTCTATTGAGTAAAATATTTAAAAAAAAACTAATGTCACGATTGCATACAATATACATACAATATACCTACCTTGTTTAACTCCGAAACTTACTCTGTAAAAAAAAACTCTGTAAAAAACGTTTTATTGCGCAATAAAACGTTTTTTACAAAGTTTTTTAATTTGTAGGAAGTTTCGGAGTTAAACAAGGACATCAGAAATTACTTTGTGGGATATTATAACCGCCAATCATAAGATCACGCC
>NWSH02000150.1:2076257-2088171 GCA_002382865.2 Heliothis virescens
GCCTGCGGGCTGCGGCCTGGGCTGGCCGGGGTCGCGGGCTCGCGCGGCTCCGCGCCGGCGCCGCCGTCACTTGTCCTTGGAGGCCCGGCGCCGCCGCACGCCGGCCGCCGCGCCCGCGCCCTCGCCAACTGCGCACCAAACAGAGCACGTGAGCACGGCACAAGGCAAGCGAGGGAATCAGTCGGGTAGGGCGCGAGACTCACCGGCGCTGCGGTCTTGCGGCGGACGGGCGCGGGCTGCGGCGGCGCGGCGGCTGCGGCGGCGCGGGGCCGGGCGGCGCCTGGCGCGCGGGCGCGGGCGGCGCGTGGCGCGCGGGGCCGGGCGGCCCGTGGCGCACGGAGCGGCGCGTGCCCACGGGGTCGCGCGGCGGGCCGCGGCCGGGCTTGGCGCCCTTGCCGCGCACCTTGCAGATGAGCGGGCTCGTCGCTGTCGGAGTCGGAGTCCTTGCGCCTGGCGGCGGGGCGGGCGGGCGGGCGGGCGCGGGCGCGCGCACGTCGCGGCGCGGCTTCTTCTTGGGCGGTCGTCGTCGGCGCTGAGCGTGGAGGCGCCGGAGGACTCCGACTCGCGGCGCCGGCGCTTGGGCGGCGGCGGCGCGCGCGGGCGGGCGGGCGGCGCGGGGTCGGCGGCGGGGAGAGGCGCGGCGGCTCGGCGGGCGAGCTGAGCTTGCTGCTGGAGCGCGTGCGCACACTGCTGCGCGCCACGCGCTCCAGCGCCGACGGCGAGGGCGACTCGGGCCGCTTGCCCGTGTAGTCGGGCGTGGGGATCTCGATGAGCAGCTGCTCCAGTAGACTCTTGTCGGGAAGTCCGCCTTCAGCGGTAGCCTCTCGAGCTTGGCTCTCCGCGTGTCGTCGGGCTCGGCGCGGTCCGGGCAGGCGTCGCCGTTCTCGCGGCCGGTCGGGCCGCTCCTCTTTGACGTCGTCGGGCGGCGCCAAACTTCTCCTGGTTGGAGTAGTGTAGAGCGGCGGCGACACGCGGCTGGGCGGCGGGTCGAAGTCGCCCAGCTTGTCGGGCGGCGCGTCGGGCCGCGTGTCGGCGCGGCAGAGGCGCGGGCGCGGTGGCGGGCGGCGCGGGCGGGTCGCGCACGTCGCCGTTGACGTCGGCGTGCATCTTGGCGAGCTCGGCCTCGATGTCGCCCAGGTCGCGGATAGTGGCGGCGCGGCGGCGGGGTAGGGCTCGGGCGGTAGCGCGGCTCCAGCACGCCGATGATGCGCTGCACGGAGGCGGGCGAGGTGGAGCGCGGCATGTCGAGGCGCTCCTTGCGCGCGGGCCGGGCGGGGGACTGCGACGCCTGGTTGGGCGACTTCTCGGACAGCGCGTCCATGGACTCGATGCCCGAGTCCTCGCCCTGCGCCTGGCTGGCGGGCGAGCGGCTGCCGAACTTGTCGGCGTCGGGCGGGCGCGCTCGGCCACCAGCTTGCAGTAGGATTTGTCCTTTGGCCGGTCCTTGCGGCGCGGGGAGGCGGGCGGCGACCTCGGCGCCTCGCGTCGGTATCGTGCCCACATTCGTTGACCCCGGCGGCTCTGGAATATGACACACTTTGTCACCAAAAAATGTAAGTAGAGTTTAAAACTTTTTCACTGTACTTACAACATGCTGATTACGTTTTCAAAATAAGAAAATTGCAAAACAAAACAATGATAATGTCTATGCTTCGATGATGAAACACACATGTACCAAACGTGAACTAAGAGTGCATGAACTGTTGTCTACTAACCGACGCGGCTCTAGCAATCATCAAAATGTTTTATATTTTAGCGGGTGAATTACTAAGTCTATTATTTGATTGACAATGATATAATTTGAATGCTTTCCTCATTAACTACAGCTGCCTGGCCACGACGCTAGAGTGGTGTGAGAGCGCAGTGCGGCGAGAATGTATGAAGCGAGCCTCGAGCGGCGCGGTGAGCGGCGAGTAACACGCGATACAGCGGGTTGCAACAACATGTATACTTTCGGTGAAATTCAATAACGATTTCGTCGCACAATAATCATGCATTATACTGAAAGGATATTGCTAAAGTATTCGATATTTTTAGATAATCGTTTTAAATTTCAATGCCTGTATACATCTTCTTGCAACAAACTGTTTGTAGCACGAGAGTGGCCGGTTCAGAGGGCGGCGCCTTATCAGACAAAATTCCACGAATTCAAAAATTCGCAATAAACATACAAAATTAAATGAAAATTACATAATTTGCCATACATATTGAATTTGTGTTTTGTAAACAAAATATGGTGCATAGATACAAACTGCGTTTGCGACAATGAAGAGCCACTTTCGATAAAGCTATGTGATTGCAGCGCCTCGGCCGGTCCGCTTACTGCACAGTACGTGGCATGCAGGCCGCGCCGCCCGCTGTCACCGCGCCGCTAGCGCTAAGCCTAAGGTTATTGGCCGAGGGTAAGTCATGAACCACCACCCACATACATTAGACAATACCAAAGAGGAACAATCGACTGTTTTACAGTACAGAATATACAGTTCCAACAGCGAAATTGTTCTCAATTGGTGCTATATGAATGTAGTTATGTAAGAATGTAGTGTTATGAGTGAATGAAGGGGCGGCCTCACCTGTACAGGAACTGTGGCTGAGCTTCCTCTTCTTGTCGGAGCGAGCAGGCCGTTGGTTGAGGTAAATAGCACTTTCGGCGACTGTCCGTTTCAAGTTTATTGTCGTCTTCGGCAACGTGCCGCGAGTCCGCGAAGTGGGGGGGCCTGGGCACGTCGCCGCTTAGCGTCCACTCGAGGTCCTTTTGACACTTCACCAACCTACTGTCCAACTCACTAGCACCGGTTTTACATTCACTATCAACGTCTGATTGCACTGTTTTCCCCTCTGACTTCACACTATCACATTTCAAGTCCGCTTTAGGAGTAGGTAACTTTTTCTTCGCTTCGTGGTTGTTGGGCTCTCTGTAGCCCTCGTTTTGAGCGTATTTTCCCTTCCTTGTCTAACGTGTCGTTCCTCCATTCTTTGTCTCGCTCCTTGTCCGACGATTTGCCGCTGTCACTGAGTATTTTTAGTTTCTTTTAACTTTGGGATCTAAGCTCTGCACTTTGTTATTAAGTTTATAGTCGTGCGACTTGGTGACTATGTGGGCGTTCTTGGATATTGTTTTCATCCTGTACACAACATTGTGTCGCCCGTTATTTCAGTTTTAACGCCATCGGTCTCGTAGTGATTGTTGAGCTTAATGCCTTTCGCGTTTAAATACTCATCATCAGTCTTGTTTCTCATGGCTTTCACTAGATTTTGAGGCGATCGATTCGTCGGAGTCCCTCCGATGTGACTTGTCATCCGATTCTGAAGATTTCCTGATTTTAATCTTCTTCGCTATGAAGGTCGCGGGCCCGACTTTTTCTTTCTTTTTTCGAATTCTTTATGACGGCGGAATTCGACCTCGTAGACTTATATGTAGAGGAGGAACCCTGAGTTCACCGTCAGTGGGCTTGTCACCCTTCTGCTGGTTGACGAAGCTTATATCCGCCTTGTACACCGTTTGCACGACTGGCTCGTTCTTATCGAGTTTGAGCCTCAGTTTGATGGACTCTTTCTCAGTCTGCGGCGACTTGGGCGCGTCGATGTTGGGCGCGGGCAGCTTGAGGGGCGGCGGCCGCGTTAAGGCAACTTTGGTAGACTTGTTGTCGCGGACGATCTTGTCTTTGAGCGTGGCGGGCTTCTCCTTCGCGCCGACAGTTCTCGGTTTGCCTCCTTTCTGCGCGAGTTTGTCGTCCCGCTCTTTCTTGGCGAGCTTATTTCTCATCCTTAGCTCGTCGTCAGCTCTCCGCGTATCCTCGTCGGTGGACGACTTGGCGATGCGAACATCTCAGGCGCGGCTTCTACCGTGCCTTCCTTCACTTCGCAGTTGGCGACCGTCACCTCTTCGACTTTCTTCTCCTGTTCTTTCGGAGGCGGTACGTCATCGTCCCTCATGAGGGTTTTGATAAGGTACTGTTTGCTCTGTTCCTCGATTTCCTGCGCTGATGCTTGTGAGCCGACTGTCGCGGTGGCCACGGAGGTGGTCGCTCGTATGGGCAACTTGAGGGGGGGAGGCATCGCTTGACTGGCGCTCGAGGGCGGTGACTTGAAAGTTGGCGAAGCATTCTGATGTTGCGCAGAATTCTGCGTGTGTAGGACCGCGTTCGGCGGATGTTGCGCGGCGTTGGGCGGATGTTGCGCTGCGTTCGGCGGATGTAGCGCGGCGTTCGGTGGATGTTGCGCGGCGTTCGGTGGATGTTAACGGCGTTCGGCAGATGTTGCGTTGCTCTCATGGCATTTTGCAGGTGAGGCGCAGAATTAGGAAGGGGAAGGGCCGCGTACTGCGTGTTAGATTGCGGATGCGTGGTGTTGGGCTCGTGGGGGTGCAGTACGCTCGGCGGCGACGAGAGCTGCGGTTCCGCGTCGGCTCTCTGCCGCCGGAACTTGTTCGAGTGGTGCGGCACCGGCGGCGGCGGCATGAAGGCGTCCGGTCCCTCGAACTCGGACTTTGAAGGCACGTCGTGGCGTTGCGGCTCATAGCCGGCGGTGGAGTACTGGTCCCCGGTGATGTCTGGAGCACGGAGTCGGGCGTGTTGTTGTTGGCGTTGTTGCCCGACAGCAGCATGTCGAGCTTGGCACTGGCGTCCAGCTCCGAGATGGCGGAGAATGCGCTCTCGTCGAGATTGAGGTCGTCGCCGAGGGTTGGCATGAGGTGCTCCAGGTCACTGTCGGGCAGGTCCAGTAAGGACAGCGAGTCCCGGTACGGCTCGTTCAGTCGGGTTGCGAACTCGCTCGGGATGCCGCCCGCTGCTTCGCTATGTATTGCTGTTGATACCTCTGGAATTCCTGGAAACACAATACAGCAAGGTGAATATAATAGTATAGTATAAACTGATAAAATTGGTACAGCTTTGATAATAATTTTTTGAAATTGATATGATTTTGTGGAAAAATTCAACAAACCTGGAAACTAGACTGTGTCTTCTGATCCATGGAAGCCGTAGGAGGCGGTAGTAGCGCCTGCAAGTCTTCAGACGTAACCCTTGAATGCTGAGCCACTTGTGGCGGCGGTCGCAGCGGCCGCGCCAACTGTTGCCGGTAGGGCGGCGGCGCGGGGAACGTGGCCGTGTAGCCGGGGCGGCCCGCGCCGGCCATCTGCACACGCGGGGCGGGGCGCGGCGCGGGGGGAGCGGGGGGCGTGCAGGGCGCGGGGAGGGGGGAGCGCGCGGGCGCCGCCATGGGCGCGGGGGTTCGCGGCGTGCGGTACTCCGCAAACGGTGGTCGACCTACTGCTAATTCCACCTGTGAATTGAGACAAAATATGATGAGTCAAAAATTCAACTAAAATTGTACCTAAATATTTTTCCATTATTTGTGAAATAAATGCACTACAATTTTGCGACATTGTGCAAGACGCTAATATTATAACTATAGAGTTGTCTGTATAGTATTGTCTACACGATAATCAGACGTACCTGTCCATCTTCTAGCCTATCCAGCTTGGCGGGATGTTGCGGCGGCTTGGGGCGGGGGGAGGGCGCGGGCGCGTCATTCTGCAGTAGGTTGACCAGCAGAGGAGAGGACATAGCCACCGTGGGCGGCGTGGGCGGCGGGCCCGGCGTGCCTGGCGGCCCGGGGTTTGCGGGCGACGCACTCGGCTGCGGTGACGCCGCAGGGTACGGCGGCGGGGGACCGGGGAACGTCGACGTGGACGGCCGCGCGAACGGCCCGTCCGCCTGCGGCCTTATACTAGCTGGGGGACCGCTTAAACCTGAAATATTACGAAGAAATTCATGATGAAAATGATCATTACAATACAATAATGTAATCAAAAAACACAGCTTCGGAAAATCCAATGATGTTATGGGCTGGAACTCACCTAAGGTATTCTCCTTGCGATGTATAACCCTCGCCTGCGTCATGCTGCCGAAGGGGAACTCGCAGCGGTCGGCGGAGTGCGTGGGAATGTTGTGGGGGATCTTGCCGTCCATGGGGCAGACGGTGTTGGGGGACTTGAAGCTGTCGGGCGCGGGCGCGGGCGTGTCGGCGCTGGCGCCCGCCTCCGCCTCGCCCAGCATGCGGCCCAGCCCGCCCAGCCCCGCCAGCAGCTCCGCGCTCGGCTGCGACCTTGATGTACTCGCGTCTACAATGCAGTGAAAACTTATTACTACCATATCTATTTTCCGTAAGGCAGAAAAGTATTTTTGCTATTGGAGATGTTATTACTATATCAACAAGACTTAGGTTAATCCAGATTCCTCATTTGGTCAAAGTATTTTCCTACTGCAACAAGCCTAAACTTCTTCTACTGATATGCTGGTGACCAGGGTGGTATTAGGGTGCTACTTTATACTCACCATCAGGATCGGTGTTAATCCTAAGCTCAGCTCCGTGCTGCAGCCGCAGCGACACGGCGGCATCACCATCAAGCTGTACCGAGAGAATGCCGAGGGCCCGCAGTTGCGGCGCACCCGCCGCCGCGAGCGCACGTAACCGCGCGGCCGCCGCCCGCGGCACCGACAGCGTCACGCGCACAGAGTTCCAAGGCTCCACCTGGAAGAAACGTTACGTTGTACCAGCAGGTCTAGGAAGACATGATAGCACGAGGAGGAAGTGTCCAAACTCTACGGTTCTCGTCTAATAATAACCATCTAGAGCCACACAAAACTTGCTGCGCATCAGCAAGTTTTTTTTGTACTAGTCAACCTAGCAAGCTACACTATCCTCGACATGGGTTATATTTTATCTGGGTGCAGGAAAGAGTTCCTGGGGAATGCAGATAAAACAGCTTATTACAGCTACGCTAAAAACTACAAGTAAAATAAATCAGCCATGATAGGTTCTTGCAATAATAATATTTTAAACACTGTACGAACTATTCAATTAATTAAATACAAAATCGAAGAATAGAAATTCTATGCGGAAATATTAATTACACAGATTACTGCACATAAATCACAAGATTATTTTAAATACCAATTGATTACGACACTAGCGAAACGACAAAGATATTATTTATTGAACAAGTTTTAGGCCCAGACTCCAAAGAGCTCGTGGCTAAGTCAAAGCCGCGCGGATCGATCGATCATAAGGTTAAGCAACGCTTGGCCCGGTCGGTCCGTGGATGGGTGACCATCTTGTCATAACGAGTTCTTCCGTGTTTCGGAAGGCACGATAAACAGTGGGTCCCGGCTGTCATTTGAACATCTTTGGCAGTCGTTACGGGTAGTCAGAAACCAGAGAGTCTGACAACCAGTCTTACAAGGGGTGCCAGGTTGCCCGGGTTGTGTGGAGGTCAAGACAGGCAGTCGCCCATGTGCCGACCCCAACATAGTTGGGAAAAGGCTAGGCAGATGATGACTCCATCAGAGCGGAGCGTATTTTCTTAGCTCAAGGATAATTCTGACTGGGCGAAGACCAGACGTTTAAAAACTTTTCCACTCTGCTGGTGGAGTCTAGACCTTAAAGCCTTGCAAGACTTTGTACTGAAAAGTAGATAAAAAATATACCTCGTGTTTTATCTAGACTATCGCTAAGAGCAGTTTCACACTAACGGATTATGCGCTCTTTAAACGCACGTGCGTATAAAACGAGTGTATAAGCGCCACGAAATACGTTAGTGTAGAAACACTCTTAGATTTTATTTTGTCAATTTGACAAACTACATAACAATTTTACAATGATTTTGTGATCATAAAACATTTTAGACGAAAACTTTTTATTAACGCAGTCAACGGGTCTCCTCAAACTGCTATTAAGACAACAATAAAGAATAAACTAATAAACTCTATATAAAAAGAAACACATTAGTCAACTAGGAAGTGCTGTTACGACAGGAGAAACTAACGGGTATATTGGGCCATAAAATTTTTGTAGCTGATTGGTTGGCCCACCCAAATGGCACTGCAAACTTAGCTTTTACGATCTGGGAAAATTCTACGTCAATTTAAACCTGAATGGGACATAATTATCTCGGACGTATAAATATTACTTAAAAATCAAAATAAAAAAACCTTTTGGTATTTTAACTCGACATTAATCTGAAAAGCTTAGAATGCTCTAATCTCAGGAACTGCCGGTCCGGTTGGGAGAAAATCTGTGTTAGAGATAGCACAGGTATCGAGAAAGATTTGAACTTTTTATCCGGGTAAGCAAAGTAGTTCCCTGAGCTACTTCAAGAATAAAGAACGCATTTTTAATTTCAATTAATTCCTACGTTCAACTTTGGCATTTTCTTGAACAATTTCCGCAAGCGATATTGACTATAACTTAATTGACTAGGTAAATTTATTCAAAAACTAATTTGTGCAACAGGGCCCAGTTTTATGGTGCAATAAAATTGTTTAATACATTTAATGGGGTTAGGAAGACGTGATATGATTGGTGCATAGTTCCGTTATGACGACAGATTTAATTCTTTGAAATGATAATACATATATCTTGAATTGGAATTAATTAGAAAGGTTAAGTTCCGATGACCGGCAGCCGGTGTGAGTTTTGCACATTGTTACTTATTTAGCTTTGGTTTTACTTGTCTACGTTTCTTTTCACAAAGTACAATGATTATCTGTTTTGCACAAAATTATAGACTTCAATCATTATAATATTTCGGAAATGTAATAAACAAAACAAAAAAAAATCGACAAGATAGCTCATTAAAAAATCCCCATAGGAGGAATGCAACCTAAAAAAAATTGTAGTATTTAATTAATATAGTGCTGAAAAATGTTATAAAACGGCCCCAAAAAATGTAACAGAGACGAGTCGCAAATCATTTTCGTCGTGTGCACGAGCCCTTACTCCCAGGTGAAACGTGATGTCATAATTTGTGTAACGAGAGTACTCTACGCACGCATGCAGTGCATTTTGTCATCTCTATATCACGAAAACAAATGACAATCTGTAGAAGACTAACATTGAAAAATTTACGCGATACTAATTCGGTACGTGAAATGTGTAGTCCCGGTTTGCCTAACCAGTTCCACTCCAAAAGCAAAATTGTTTAAATAGTAAAATAGTATACTTTTTTACTCTAAAACATGAAGAAAAGTCTCGGGAGACGTCGAGTCGCTACGAAGTCTACGTCACTTGTGTCATAATATTCCACTTCTCGGCTAAATATTTGGCCCATTGATGAAGTGTGCTAAGGAAGCGGACACAATAGGCGCACGCGAATTTTGCATACAAATGCTCTAATTCTTTTCCTCATTTAAAATCTGCTCCTTTGTATTATTATGTAGATCATTGGTTCCCAAAGTTGCCTGGACTACGACCCATCTAATATAGGTTTAATAACTCAGGACCTATCTCTGGGAAGTTAACCATTACCGATATGAATACAGTAGTTTTTAAATAACAAAGTTTTGGCATATTTTTTTTACATAATTTAATAAGTACACCAAGACAGGACCCACTCAATATTCGCTCACGACCCACCAGTGGGTCGCGACCCATAGTTTGGGAAACCCTGATGTAGATAGATCATCTGTGAGTCCTTGAACTTTGGCACAAGAGGAAAACACGGATTTTTGCAAGTTATTTTGGAAAATGTCAGGAAAATTTTGTTTTATAAATTGTTTTTTTTTTCTAAATTTAATGCCATGTTGTAAAGACCTTTTTAAGAGATATTCCGGCTTCGTTTAAGCTAATGAGGTTCACCTACGTGTACAGCAGACTAAAACTATCAATTTTATATAAAAAAAAAGTTTTTTTCTAATATTCTTATTTTTTCTTTATTGTAAACTTCGTTATCCTATATATTTCCCCTATAAAAACCAGAACTCTCATATTAATTTTGACAGCGATGTGTGGCAGCTGAACAGAAATTCTATTTAGCAACCGCCAGACGGGATTGTCTGAGTTTTACCAAGACACACTCCCTTTGTAAAATTGACCTCCAAAGATTTTCAGCCTACTTTCAATAAATGACTTATCTATACCTTAAAACCCTTAAAATCAAAAAATATTTAAATTACCTTGTTAACTTTGAGCGTGTGCGGATGCGGCTCGGCGAGCAGAGCGCGCAACTCGCGCAACAACCGGCGCAGGCGCGCGGGGAAGCGCGGGTCGCGCAAGTCGCCCTCGCATGTGACCACCACGCCGCACGAGCCGCCGCCCGCCGAGCCTAGCCCATCGCTGTCCGCTGCCATGCTGTGCCGACAATGTTATTTTGTTATTAGATAAGAAGTAAAAGGAAATAGAGAATATATAGTAAAAAATATATATTATTATATACTTCTGCTTCTAATATGAGTCTCCACCCCGGTGATCGATAATCAGGCTCTTATTGCATAAAAGGCATCTAGCATCAATATTATTATTTTGTTTTCCTATTTCTAGGTTCTTCCTAAAAATCCTGCTGTCAGAATAATGTTGGTATGGTTCTGAGTTTGTGTGGATAGAAAAAAAAAATCTTTTTATGTATAGAAATGTTGAGTCCTAAATAAGGGAGCAAATAATTATTAAAGAAATAATTTGGGTTCTTTTTGGAACCTAAAAAAATGGGAATAAATATTTTAATTTTTGTAAATAAATTGAGAACCTTTCTCAGCTTAATCATGAGCAAAAATTTGAACCAGCATTTCAGGTTGTTTTTTTTTATTCATAGAAAACTATCACCCTATGCGGTAACAAGGATGAGAACAGACAGGTGGAGACGAATTTACCTCATAGATTTTGACAAATCCAGAAATCTAAATATGAACAACTTTTATAAAGAAAAAAAAATATGATACAGTTCAGCTATACTTTTTCTACTACCATACTTTTTCTGATATCAGGCGAAGTTATACCAATAAAATGCTGCTCATGTGGATTATTATTTAAAGTCGAAAAATAATAAAATAAGACAAAAATATTATAAAATTAATTAACAAAACTACTATTAATAAACAAAAAATAACAGCAACTTTTCGCATGTAAAATAAAGCTGTGCATGCATTAGCCGGCACGCGTCCAGTTGCGTAATTCCATTATCTACACGCGGCGTTTTTACCGCGTAATTTAACACGCGCGGGCGACAGCGACAGCGAATCGCGCAGTAACCCGACACTTGCAGAGGCCGAACGAACCGCATTTATTGGCTAAATAAAATAATGTGGAAAAATAAAACTTTACTGTCAAATGTAGTTTGTTTCTACTATCAATTACAGAGGAATAATTAATTAACAATTATTTTTTATTTTTACTGTACTGTCATGTACATAATTATTTTTAGTTGCACTTTAATACCGTTTATAAATGTATAAATCACACTTACGAGCATATTAAGAGGCTAAAGTTTGTGAGTGAGTGTGTATGTTTGTTGCTTCTTCAAGTACAAACGGCTGAACGTATTTTTATGAAACTTGGCGTTACTATAGCTTATATATCAGAATTACTTGTAGTTTTATCACAAGCCATTATGAAGTAAATTAACTACAGTAGCAGGTATTTGAGAAGACATTGATATAGCATTGTCTTCTCAAATACTGTTTTTCCATTCAGAAAAAATACTGCTCTCATGATAATAACAACTATGTAAGGCAATAGAACTCCTATATAGCAAAATTTCAAATTTAAAATATTACCGATGGATACTCCAAAATTTATGACCTTGAACTCCAAAGAATACAGCTAAAACCATCAAAATATTATGTAATAATCTTTAATACATAACACTTATCATTTATAATACAAATTAATGAATGTTAAATCCTGTTCAGTATATCTTCAAAAATAATTTATATCTTGATTTTACTAAGCAGGTGGACTTTCCCATACACCTGATGGAACCCTAACCACCTGTTACTCTCCCCACAAAACAAATATGGGGTTAATATGTTAAGGCGAAAGTAGGTAATAATTGTTATTTTGAAGTTTTATATACACCTACTTATTACACAAGGGAACAGCATTTTTGTTGCATGAAGTATGGGTACTAATATGATATGCT
>NWSH02000150.1:2088271-2102795 GCA_002382865.2 Heliothis virescens
CAACAGCTATAAAATTCCATGCAACAAAAAAAAAGTCAAATTTTGTTCCCTTGTGTTATTTATTGAACTTTAAAAATAATATAAGATGTGAAATAACATAAAATAATGCTGCAAGTTTAATAACCCATCCGTATTTTAGTTCCTTCCCAAATTATAATTAACTCATAATGGTCCTAACTAATACCATAAATCCGAAACTACTGAATAATTGTAATAGTTTGGTACACAGATCTAATGCCTAAAAAAGGACATAGGCTTTTTCTCCTCTCTTTTTTTCCAGGGGTGATAAATAAACACGGGTAAAACCGCAAAGAATAACTAGTATAATATAGTATAAATATAATATAAATATAATATAAATATAATATAAAAATGTTAAAAAAAAATTGTTACATAATTATGTAAATCACAAATATATCATCAATATACAGTATGTAACATTTAGGAATATATCTGACTGAATTTAGTCAGTCATTTAATTATAATTCCTAGGCTACAATCTTTTTATGTGCTGTAAATAAAGAAAAATTGTATCATTTCAAGATTTGATCAGACTTGTACTACTTTCCCTTACTTTACTGTGCTAATTGAAGTTTTTGTCCATGTAATAACTTTTTTTAGATATTTTATACCTCATCAATCACCTGTGTTTATGTTCTTTATAAAACAAACCATCAATTATTAAGATAACTCGTCTACAAAAATTAATTACCGCAGACTTCCTTTTGCTGTTAAAAATATTTTTAACATTATATATTTTTTTATTATATTTTTTTTATTGCCCATAGTGTAAGCTTAGGTCTTTCGTCATAATTAAATGAGATTAGAATAGTTTTTTTTTTACCTACAAATAGACTGATAAAAAGATTAAGGAAAAAGTTTTTAATTACTCGATAATCCTGTTACCTATTTTCCTTTACAACAAGTTAGTTATCTTTAACAAGTTATTGTTGTTATTTTTATAGCAATAAACTATATCAAGTTAATGACATCACAATTTACATCATAGTAAGATAAAAATATAATAGTAATGGAGAATTATTGTGATAGCATACACTTAATAAAATATGATGATATCAGAATTTTATCAATACTTATTGTTCTCTCATTTAAGGTTTAATTGATACAGAATAATCTTTTATAATGAAATCAGCTGATTCCTTTGTTACATGAAAACGGATTGTTTCAAGGCCACCTCTGTAAATTTTCACTAGATATCCTAAAAATGTATGTTTTTGGGTCTTTCGCTGAAATAGAAAGCATATTAGATATACAATAAAATCATTACAAATGCCAATTAAATGTAAATGATATGTTCTATTGAATAATTGTGCTGTATATTGATTGAATGAGATTGATACAGTACTCTGTTTTATTATCTAAAAACCACCATAACCAACCATAATTATTTCCTAAACAAAGTAGAAGATAGGCCATGTAAATTATAAGATTTTTTTAAACAACATATATGACACACAAAATCAATCAAGTGTAAAGCCATAATATCAAAACAACAAAAAATAATAAAACATTAATGAATTATTTTATTACAAATTATGTGAGTTTTTTATTGCATTACGGTTGTTCTTGTCTCTGCCTAAACACTTTACCAAAAAGGATACTACTTTTAACTTGATATTGTTTTGTAAATATTTTGGTAGCTACTTATATGAGTTTTTAAGACCAAACTAAAAATTATTATTATTAATAAAGCATATTTATCTATCTATTATGGATGTCAGACACAGTTTTTTTTGAAATTCATAAAAAATATTAATATTATTTCGTTATAGTGGCTCTTAATAATAGTTTTTCTACTGCCACATTAATAAAACAACTATGTCAATCTTTATGCTATAGTGATAAATATAATTCTATTTAATAAACATATTTTTTTACTTTTTTAAAAGAATTAATAACTTTTTTACTTTTTAAAAGAATTAACAAATTATACGCAACTAAGCATTATTGACAAAAAAAATGTTACAAAACTTCAAAGATATGAGTAATTCCTTAGTTACTAGTAATTTCATGATAGGTACTCATTTCTCTTATCAGACATTGATAGTTATTACAACACATTTGAGTTTACAGGATGTGGTTAACTAAACCTATGTAAATCCTTAGTTCTTATCAATTTAATTATCCTTTCAATGCAATTTAACGTTTTTAATTAAATATTATTATTGATATTTTTGTTGTGCTTGTTTTGGGTACAGAATGAGTGCAAAATATTTCTGAACTAGGGAAAAAAAGGCATTCAATGTTTGTTTTGTTTTCAGTAAAAGAAAACCATTTTTGCAAAAATGATTGAACAAATACTCTGCATACTATGATGAAAGCAAATTCAAATTATAATTTTCATAATTTCTTGGTCAAGTAAATGAGATTAAATCCAATATTAGAAGGTTGTTTATCTTCATCAAATAATCACTAATCCATCATGTGTTAATACAAATAGGTTATGTGTTTTGTCTATGGTTCCATTTGGTTGTTAATTAGTGAATGTTACTACTCATTGTCCCTTCAGCAGTCAATATTATCACTCTGTACAAGTATACTTAGATATCCTATAGATGTCGTGTTGTTGTATGACTTACTGAACTTGTAACCTTTTAACACAGATTTGACAGCTTGCACTATTTGCAAACACTATAACAGGTAATTGGATGTAAATAACAGACCTGAAAATGCACTTTGGTTAGCACCTAAAGCTAAATATCCATCGGAAAGCATCCCTGTCGGCGTGCGTGCAAGCACGACTGCGTATCGACAACACGGCGGCATGTTACACAACTTTACAAAATATAATACTGTGACATCAACGCCGTTTTTCGGCTGTAATCGGCGGTTTCAGGCGGGCGCCGCGCGGGGCACGTCTTCGCCGACCGACCGATGTCCTGTCACCCACCAATGTGTCCATTTTGTAATGAACATCGCACTACGGAACACCCCGCGAAATGTAAATAAACTAAAAAATACACTCACCTCTCATACAATGTCACATTCCGCTCAATTCCACACAATTTCTATTCCCTTGTGTCCCAAATCATGATGGAAAATCAAGCGCAACATTACCGCCCGGCTCGGACGCAAAGCAATATCGGTCCTATGGTCAGTGTCCACTTTACACCAAAAACATATGACACACCACTACTGTCCCGGTTCTGGTGCACCCGGGGAGCCGTCCACGACTTATTTTCGCTTTTTCACAGACGATCACACGACTAGAAACACTACAATGTCATCACGAATCAAATCCACTGAATTATATTCCAGTGACGCAAAGCTCATATATCGTGAAGAGCAGCAGCCATTTTGAAATGTACGGGGAGAACAGTCACAGCATGGAACATACGTAAATTACAGCCGCTCCCGTCTCTTGCTACACTCTAATACTAGAGCGATAGTTGAAATACTTTATGCAGTATCCATTTTAACACTTTAGGTCACAGAACTTCACTCCATTTTCTTATTGAAACTATCCAAAACAACCTAAGCGACATCCGATAATTCCAGCTTACCCCATTTGCATGACACACATAAAATAGCAAAAAAACACTAAAAACACTTAAAAACGTACATAAAACGTGTCGCGCCGAATTATGAGAAGTTAAAGCATCGCATCAATATAACAGTCCATTAGAAAAATCGCTAAAAAGATTGGTATATAATTTACAAATAGTTAATTCGCTACGAACAATAACAACGGCCGCCATTTGCAATTTTCAACTTGACATGCGCACTGACTCGCAGTAGACAAACATACGTGACGTAGCTTTAGACAAGCGTATGTTTTTCTCATTTTGTGGTTTTTAATTTTTAACTAAAAAAAAGTGTAATGCTTTAATTTTATGAAAAAATATAATTAAATATTTTTTGCCATACAGAATCAGCGGTAGAGTCTACAAGCATTTTATAATTTTGGTTTTCTCTGAATTTTCTGCGCTGTTTCAAAGTCATGTCATCAGCCTTTCATGCTCCACTGAAGGCTCTCTTTGATTGGTAGATCGTGTTATCTCCATGTTTTTATAATAATAGAAAGTTCGTTGATTGGCTGCCGCCATGAAACGTGATGAAACGAATCACTTCCTGTTGTTAAAAAAAAACTTTTGAATATATTGAAATACATAATCTTTATACAAGAAAGGAATAAAAATATTTATATCATTTTTATTTGCTACTTTAGATATACTTTATTATCTTAGCAAGAGCTCCCAAACTTTATATTTCGATAAAATTTTCCGATTTTGGAAATATTATCAATTCTCTAAGCAAAGTATTTGCTAGTATTTTTATTATTTGGGTTCTTCTTGAGATAGGAGCCTAGTGCTCAGGAATCACTTTTATCAGCTTGACTTCCATTACTCAAACGCAAAAACACGACGTCTTACGTTTGACAAGAAGTTTGGTATGTCTTTTTGCGGCATCGTAGCTCCCGAATGGACAAACCGATTCTGATTCTTTGGTAGCCCATTGAGTTTTGCCTAAAATTGCACTTAGTTATTTTCTAGATAATTCTCTAACGAGAGTGTAAAGCTATAAACATGTTTTGTTAAATACTTGTTATCTGTGTCATCTTCGTGTGTAGTTTTTGTAATAAGTACTAGGATGAATAAGAGACAAAAAATATGAAATATATTTATTCAGTAAGTCGTTCAATAACATCTCAATTACCTTCTAACATTAAGAACTCGATAAGTAAAGAAATTATTAAGATATTCTCAAACATTGGATTTTCCTCCAAAGTCGATTTATTTGTCTGCCAAAGCAGCTGCAGGTACCGCTTGAAACAATCCTTTTCGGGCCATTTCATCAGCCCAGTCTTCAAATTCACCTTTTCTGAAAAAAATATTTTACTTTTACTATTTTATTGACATTTAATTTAAATTTTGCTTTAGACCGGAGAAAAAGTGACCCACAGTGAAAAGTGAAACCCACAGTGCGCATGCCTAATCGGTATTACCATCGAACGCTAATTTGTCAACAAATGTATGAGATTGCCAAGGGGGTTATACCACATGCTCCCCTTTAAACTGATTCTTAAATCTATTGTCGTCGTCACAGTCGAAGTCTATTATTGGGCACAGGACAAGTCAAATAGTAGCTACCTAATTTTTAGGCTACATTGGCCCATAAGTAGATACCTTGAAAAGATATGTATAAAGAAGTCTCCAGGGGTATTTCTCATTTGTGTTTTAATATTGAAGTTATAAAAGCCACCCTGACCCTGACTTACTTCGAATGCACAATGAAATACTGCAACCGTAGTCAGAAAACTTAGAATACCAAAGCCCTTGCATGTATACACACTAAGTCAAATTGTTAAAAATATTTTTTAGACAAATATCACATTTTATTTTGTTTTATTAAAGTTAGTCAATATTTCTCTATATCAAGTCATAAATACTTCATTCATCATCAAGAAAAAAAAATAGTAAGTATACAAAATCGACTAACTTTTAACTAATGTCATTGCGTTTATTACAGCTAGCAACCCTACCAATCCCGCATCGCGAAAAAAGTAAATGAATGAACAAAGTGTAAAAGCCTATTTTGGGTAATAAATTAATAAAAAATACTATTTTTGTCTGAATATTAATGTGTAGTGTTAAATGGTGTTTTGGTTTATATGTCTGCCTGAGATAAATATTTGAAAAACGTAGTTTTTCTCCGCATATAAACAAAAAATAGTCAGTGTTGTGTTGACTTAGTCACAGGTATCCTATGGCTGTAAGTATTAGAATAAATATCTATTACAATATATGAAAATACTATTAAATAATAGCTTAAATCTGTATCCGATATAATTCCCTTTAATAATTAAAATGAGTCATAAAGTTGGCTGTTGATGTCTTTTCGAAAATGGACAGTGCTATCTGTTATTTGGGACTATTTAAAATATTTTTAAATAGAAAATATAAACGTATTCCTGACATCTACAAATGAATGTGTACAGGAAGTAGATACATAACTAAAATTGTTCTTTTTTATGTATGTAACATCTCAACTTCCTAAGGTTTAAAACAAAAGAATATAGGTACTATGTATTAAGTTAGTGCAAATATTTGCTGTCCATCAAAATATAACATACAAGAAGAAAAGTAGAACTTAAAATGATATAAAAAGAACCTGACCAAGTGCGAGTCAACTCGTACAGACGACAGCAGGTCAACGTATACGAGTCCGTAAAATTTTAGCAATCAAACATCAACCTTCCACTATTGTGATAAGGTTGAAAAACTATCGTAGAAATTTATCAGTTTGTGGTAACTTGATGTGCTGTCGTCTGTACATGAAGGGTTCCATACCGTTATCTATAAAAATCACCTTGTTGTTTAGGAGCCCCTTAACAAACGTATTTTATTCTAGTATTTATTGTTATAGCGGCAATAATACATCATCTCAGAAAATTTCACCTGTCTAGATATCACGGTTCTTGAGATACCGCCTGGAGACAGAGCAATAGACAGCAAAGTGTTAGTAATAGGGTCCCGTTTTACCCTTTGGGTAGTTTTACCTTAATTGCAAAACATTATTTAAAAAAATCTGCCTTTGCGTGAAACTAAATGTGTGGAACAGTAGAAAAAATATTATGTACTGAAAACAAATAATAATTTTTTTTTTTCAAATCCAATCCAATCCAATTTTTCCACTTTTGGATACACATAGGATTTAAAAACTAAAACTACCCCATCGCTATCGACCGGGAGCGTGCCCAAAAGGCTGGCAGCACTGCCACGCTGGATGGCAATGCTGCCAGCCTTTTGGGCACGCTCCCGGTCGACAGCAACGGGGAGGAACTCTGTGACGCTTTTTAGTTTTAGTTTTGAGCTTAAGTTTTTTTTTTCTATTAGAATGTTGTAAATATATGTAAATAAAGAATAATAATGGATTTAAAAAGAATTATTTTTGTGATATTTAAGGTTTTGCAGTGTTACTGACAATATTGGCGTTGTCTAAATAAGCATAGCATTTTTGATAATAGGAACTAATAAAAAAAAATAGATGTGTATTTAATGCAGACCTCCTCAAAAAAAACTTAAATGAGATAAACAGATAAGATCATACTGCCGACATACCAAAAACATAGCATAAACTATTCTTACTGATAAAAATCCCTGTAGGCCTCCTTTCTACGCATCCCAAAGATGTAGACGCAGGCGCCCGCGGCGAGGGAGATCACGATCGCCTGAGCCAGCTTGCGTTTCGTCTGAGACCAGTGCAGACCCCGCAAGATAGGCTTGGAGCGGCAGGGCGGCGCCGGAGGCACCGGCGGGCACACTTGAGGGCACGGGGGGTAGGGACTCCCCGGGCAAGGCGGGCACGGGGGCAGATCGCAAGGGTTCATGCTGCTGGAAATATAGTTAATGACGAGTCTGTTAATGCTTTTAGGAGTATCATATAAAATACTGCGCGTTTAATTTTAGTAGGTGGTTTGGTCAAAGCGTAATGTATATGCCAGTGTAAACTCCTACCTCTTTAGCAATCTCTATGTATTTTTTTTTGTCCACAGAACTTATCAGCATAAATGAAAAATGGCCCAAAGCTCGCACGGAGGCAGCCACCGACGGAGCAGAGACCACGATGGAGGCGGCATGCGATACACCAACACCGACTGGGAGGCCAAGGAGGCTCTCTACCAGCGGGAACTCGACGAAGCGAGGGCTAGGGCCACGCAGATGGAGAAAACCATGAGATGGTGGTCAGACTGTACCGCCAATTGGCGCGAAAAGTGGAGCAAAGTCCGCAACGAACGGAACAAAGCGCGCGAAGAAGCGAAACAGCTAAAAAACAAAGTCGACACGCTTTCCAAAGAGCTGGCCACCTCCAAAACTGAGAAGAACGACCTAGAGCAACAGTTAATCGAATTGAAAAGAGACAACGAAAAGCTTTTAAGTATAGGAGAGAGCAGGATACTAGGTGGCGATCTCACCACAGAAGACGGAGTAGAACTGAGGCGGAAGAATGTAGGATACCTATCGCCTAATGAGCCGTCAGCACGACAACGAGCCTCATTGGACTCGCACAAATTCTCTAACGTAGACAATGTCCTTGCAAATAAATTGAGCGAGCTGAGGCTACGTCTAGACGAGACTTGCAAGAATCTCCAAAGCGAAAAGGACGAAAAAGCATTCCTTCTATCCAAAATTGAAACGTTGACTGCAGAGTTGCACAACACGAAGTCAGAAATAACTCACAGCGACCGGACCTTAGGGTCCACAGATTCGAGTCACAGTGAGGTGGAAAGACTTCAAAATGAGCTGCAGGACGAAATAGCAGCTAAACAAGTCTTAGAAGAGAAGACAGCTGAATTGAAAATGGAGATAGAGAGGTTGAAATCGGAGAACACCATACAGTGGAGCAAACGGGAGCTGTTAGAAACTGAAAATATAGCGATACTGAGGGAGAATAAGAAATTGTACAGCCAAGTTTGTGAGTTGAGGGAGCAGATACATAAACTCAACCGGATATCGGACGGGAGCGCTTACTTCAGCGATCACAACAGACTAGAGTCAAATATACTGTACGTCAGAAAGACTAGCGCGAGTCCGAGATCCCACGAATCAAGTAACGGGTCATCCGAAGCCAATCTACATTTCGACGCCAAAACTAACACTTCCGGAGAAGACGACGAATTAGCGATAGTAGAAAGAAATGATAATTGTTAAGAAAATACCTTCTATCAGCTTTTCACGTGATCTTTACGCTCTGAAATTACAAAATTGCGATCTGCAAGTAGAACTATCAAAGTTCTGTCAAATTTGAATTAGGATCGCGCTGTCTGTGGTATACGTAATTTATTCTTCTTTGAATTTAGAGATCGGAGTTGTTGAAAGAGGTTGTATTTAAAGAAACTGTTGTTTATGATTATGTGAAAAACCGGTCGTTTCTGCAATATCTACTAAATATTAGTGCTTAAGGTACAAATGGCTATTTAAAATGATACAGGGAAAATGGTCAACTAGAGGAAGCCATGTTATCGGTTTTGCCAAACTAGGCTTACTAATGTAAGCTAGATGAAACATTATTATGATTTTCGAATAAATATTGAAATTAGAATGATGTAAAATCCAGGCGTCACAGGCGTAACAGCTTAGAAGAAAATAGATCTGGTACATTATTTTATAGAAGAAACAAAACAATTTATACAGATAAGAATGCCCAATATAGTCACAAAATAAAGCATTTAAAGTAATAAAGTCATTCCATTGCGTTCCAAATCGATCTTAAATAATATCTGAACAAGTGATATATGTATAAAAAAAAAACATTAAAAATATACCTTTGCTTACTTATACATGAGTTTGCGGAAAAAAACCTGAATTAGATGATGCTGGGTAAAGGTTTACAATGTACAGACGACAGCAGGTCAACGTATACGAATCTGTCAAATTTTACCAGTGAAACATTAACCTACCTCCATTGTCATAAGGTTGAAAATCGTTTGCAGAAATTTGACAGATTGTGGTAACTTGATGTGCTGTTGTCTGTACTACACAGAAGTATAAATTATTCCTTTAAAACACTTGGTCCAAAAATTTTTCATTGCAACCATTTCATATACTTAAGATAATTTTGGTGAAAAATTTCGGAAAAAAATATAAGAAGTACCTGTAACCTTTGCCCTTAGCGGAATAGATATGTGACGACTAGAATCATATAGGTGTTACATAATACTCTAGCGTTTGTTGATCATTGTGATAGTCTAGTTTTACAATATAGGACGACTTTCAAAGTATAATAATAGGCCTAGCACATACTTATGCAATAATAAATTGATATATAAATCAAAAATACCTGAAACAGTCTTGGAAATCAAAATTGACAAATATATTCCGTTTAAAAAAGTAGTGCTAGGCCTAAAGTATCTACACGTTCTGCTCGTTAAACTTTAACAAAACGTGATTGGCTGTTCAGATTTAGGACAGCCAATCACAGCGACAGGATTTTCCGATTGGATACTTGAGTGGTTAACGGTCTTCATTGGAATTATAGCTATCGGAGGGTAGAATAAGGCGCTTTTGATTTACCCAGGGGCGTATTTTAAGATTGCCCGCCCCGGGCTCCTGTAGCTTTCCGCCCCATCAAGGAATGAAAGATTTTTTTTATAGATTTTATATTTTACATTATTTTTCTGTGGACAACATTTTTAACAAATTCGTTTAATACATCGTCATAGTCAATTGCATTTGTTAAATCGGCTTCGATGTTGAAAATTATGAAATTGATTAGCCGTTTTTAGGTTTCCGTAGTCTACTAGGAACGCTTATTTAAAACCGGCCAAGTGCGAGTCGGACTCGCGCACGAAGGGACGAAGGCACGGACTCCGTACCATTTTCTATGAAAACTGAACGCATTTATTACCTACAACTAGCCAAAATACAAACATTTTTCAGCAACAAAAAATAACTTTGTTTTTCATACAAATATATGAATAACAAAGTTATATTTGCGGTTTCCAAAAAATGCTATATCTCAAAGACTGCTGTCTGTACCACGTTCAAAATAATTTCCCTCGAAAGTTTATGTAGAGTTCTACTTTTGAGATTCTTTTTTATATTTTCTAAACTTGCGGTTCAAAAGTTAGAGGGACGCCTATTTTTCGGCTTTTGGAGCAATTATTTCCGAAAGTATTAATATAATCAAAAAATGATTTCAGTAAACCCCTATTCATTTTAAAATACCTATCCAACGATATATCACACGTTAGGGTTGAAATTAAAAAAAAAATCACGCCCCACTTTACGTGTAGTTTTGCGTTTATTTTTCACTTTGTCGGCGTGGTTGATTTACATATTGGTACCAAATTTCAGCTTTCTAGCGCTAACAGTCTCTGAGATTATCCGCGGACGGACAGACGGACGGACAGACAGACATGGCGAAACTATAAGGGTTCCTAGTTTACTACGGAACCCTAAAAAGAAGAAAAAATATTTGTGGGGAGTCAGTTTTTTTCATTCCAACCCTAACGTGTCACATATTGTTGAATAGATATTTAAAAATTAATAGGAGTTTACTTCAATAATTTTTTGATAGTGTTAATATTTTCTGAAATAATCACTCCTAAAGTTGAAGAAAATGTGTCTTCCCCACTCTTTGGAACTGTAAGTTAAAAAAAATATTTAAAAATAATCTCACATATAGAACATTATAAAGACATTCTAGGAACATTATTTTGAACTTGATTAGTTGAACAGTTTTTGAAAACTATTTTCTGAACTAAGTTCGTAATTTAACCGTATTTGCAGTAATTTTTTTAACGTAGTTTAAATATTTTATAACCCAGAATGAGCGTTCTGCTCTACAATTCGTTACTAACTTACTACACTACAAAGGAACATATGCAACGCAATTTCAATGTAAGGAAACGCCACTTGCAGGTCATTTTTCTTAATAAATAAGTTTAGTCTGCGTAAATGCCTAAGTTGGGAAATAAAGCGCATTCAGCCCTTATAACGTTGGGGGCACATCAAAAGTTAGTAATAGAAAAGGCGCGAGCGTAGCGAGCGCGAATTTTTTTTGTTAGTTTGGAGTCCCAAACGCAGACACCGAACAAAAAAACTTTAAGATTGATAAGATGCGAGTGAAGCGAGCCCGTATTTTTTATTTTATAACAAGACTAAAAGGTAAACAAAGAAAAAAGAAGTTGGAGATTGAAAAGGCGCGAGCGCAGCGAGCGCGAATTTTTTTCGTTTGAAGAGACAAAATTTTACAATACGTAATTTTATTATTTTTTGTGAAATTATGCCGCCCCCTAAAAAGTGCCACCCGGGGCATTTGCCTGACTCCCACACGCTGCGCGACTGATCTCATAATGTCTAAATATCAATGTGCTTAAGCAGTGGCGGCGCTAGACGAAATATGTACGTCGGCGACATCAAGTTTGCGACGCCCTAGGGCCTCACCAGCTTTTGTGCCCGGTGGGTTTACACAGTGTTGGTCAAGTAACAATTCACAATTTTATTTGATGATGTATAGTTTATGAAGCCAAGGAATATATAGGAAAAAATAAAATAAGCCGAAAAAAATTTTTTCAGCTTGACGTCTAAAAATCGAAAAGAAAAGGGCGCGAGCGGAGCGAGTGCGGTTTGTTGAAAGTTGAAGTCGTTTTGGTTAATTTAGTTTTAGTTTATTTGTGGAAGCATGAAGCGAGGAGGAACAGGCAATATGAATGCGCAAAATTTTTTATCAGTTAGATGATGAAACGTGATTGGCGAAACGAAAATAAATACGTAACAAATTTTTCTGGCGAGGGCGGCCGGCAAGCCACGAGGGGCGCCCTGCCGGCCGCCCCTCGTGGCCTGCCGCCCCGGGCTATAGCCCTTCTAGCCTAAGGGTAAATACACCCCTGGGGTTGGAAAGACTTCACAAATGAGCTGGCAGGACGAAATAGCAGCTAAACAAGTCTTAGAAGAGAAGACAGCTGAATTGAAAATGGAGATAGAGAGGTTGAAATCGGAACACCATACAGTGGAGCAAACGGGAGCTGTTAGAAACTGAAAATATAGCGATAACTGAGGAGAATAAGAATTGTACAGCCAAGTTTGTGAGTTGAGGGAGCAGATACATAAACTCAACCGGATATTCGGACGGAGCGCTTTACTTCAGCGATCACAACAGACTAGAGTCAAATATACTGTACGTCAGAAGAGACTAGCGCGAGTCCGAGATCCCAGAATCAAGATAACGGGTCATCCGAAGCCAATCTACATTTCGACGCCAAAACTAACACTTCCGGAGAAGACGACGAATTAGCGATAGTAGAAAGAAATGATAATTGTTAAGAAAATACCTTCTATCAGCTTTTCACGTGATCTTTACGCTCTGAAATTACAAAATTGCGATCTGCAAGTAGAAACTATCAAAGTTCTGTCAAATTTGAATTAGGATCGCGCTGTTGTGGTATACGTAATTTATTCTTCTTTGAATTTAGAGATCGGAGTTGTTGAAAGAGGTTGTATTTAAAGAAACTGTTGTTTATCGATTATGTGAAAAACCGGTCGTTTCTGCAATATCTACTAAATATTAGTGCTTAAGGTACAAATGGCTTATTTAAATGATACAGGGAAAAATGGTCAACTAGAGGAAGCCAATGTTATCGTTTTGCCAAACTGAGGCTTAACTAATGTAAGCTAGATGAAACATTATTATGATTTTCGAATAAATATTGAAATTAGAATGATGTAAATCCGGCGTCACAGGCGTAACAGCTTTAGAAGAAAATAGATCTGGTACATTATTTTATAGAAGAACAAAACAATTTATACAGATTAAGAATGCCCATATAGTCACAAAATAAAGCATTTAAAGTAATAAAAGTCATTCCATTGCTTCCAAATCGGATCTTAAATAATATCTGACAAGTGATATATGTATAAAAAAAAACATTAAAAATATACCTTTGCTTACTTATACATGGAGTTTTGCGGAAAAAAACCTGAATTAGATGATGCTGGGTAAGGTTTACAATGTACAGACGACAGCAGGTCAACGTATACGAATCTGTCAAATTTTACCAGTGAAACATTAACCTACCTCACCTGTCATAAGTTGAAAATCGTTTGCAGAAATTTGACAGATTGTGGTAACTTGATGTGCTGTTGTCTGTACTACACAGAAGTATAAATTATTCCTTTAAAACACTTGGTCCAAAAATTTTTCATTGCAACCATTTCATATACTTAAGATAATTTTGGTGAAAAATTTCGGAAAAAAATATAAGAAGTACCTGTAACCTTTGCCCTTAGCGGAATAGATATGTGACGACTAGAATCATATAGTGTTACATAATACTCTAAGCGTTTGTTGATCATTGTGATAGTCTAGTTTTCAATATAGGACGACTTTCAAAGTATAATAATAGGCCTAGCACATGACTTATGCAATAATAAATTGATATATAAAATCAAAAATACCTGAAACAGTCTTGGAAATCAAAATTGACAAATATATTCCGTTTAAAAAAAAGTAGTGCTAGGCCTAAAGTATCTACACGTTCTGCTCGTTAAACTTTAACAAAACGCTGATTGGGCTGTTCAGATTTAGGACAGCCAATCACAGCGATCAGGATTTTCCGATTGGATACTTGAGTGGTTTACGGTCTTCATTGGAATTATAGCTATCGGAGGGTAGAATAAGGCGCTTTTGATTTACCCAGGGGCGTATTTTAAGATTGCCCGCCCCGGGCTCTGTAGCTTTCCGCCCCATCAAGGAATGAAAGATTTTTTTATAGATTTTATATTTTACATTATTTTCTGTGGACAACATTTTTAACAAAATCGTTTATACTACATCGTCATAGTCAATTGCATTTGTTAAATCGGCTTTCGATGTTGAAAATTATGAAATTTGATTAGCCGTTTTAGGTTTCCGTAGTCTACTAGGAACGCTTATTTTAAAACCGGCAAGTGCGAGTCGGACTCGCGCACGAAGGGACGAAGGCACGGACTCCGTAACCATTTTCTATGAAAACTGAACGCATTTATTACCTACAACTAGCCAAAAATACAAACATTTTTCA
>NWSH02000150.1:2102820-2124067 GCA_002382865.2 Heliothis virescens
TACACCCTGGGAAGTTGTATGGGATTGGTTAGCCACCTCAACAGTAAGGTGTGATACATCATTAGAAACGCCTTACGTGAAGAATCAAAAACGAATGGGGATTGCACAGTTAGTTTGTCCGATCGGAGGAATTATTAAAATTGCTTTGACAAAAAAATAGTATGTCATCTAATACGCAAATGCATTATCTATACTTATATATTAAAGGAGGAAAATTTGTTTGTTGTTATGTTTGGTTGTAATGAATAGGCCTCAAAATACTGACCGTGTGGTAATGACGTCATTTTGGAGCGAACAGATCCATATGGGAAACTTGTTAACAGCTGGCATAGCAATTGTCCGTAAGATCCGCGAGGTCTGTAGTGTTGGATGTCGCGCGTTTCCAAACCCGCCCCGTCTCGACTTGTTTTTGGTTGTCTGGAAGGGATATTTAAGATGGTAAATTTAAAATTAAATATAAAGCGGTCCGTGGTTAAGGCAGAGCATCGCCACATTACTTGAGACGATGTGTGGTTAATTCTGTGAGCAAAGATGAATTGACTACGCCATTCAAATTGATAAATTTGTGTCATCTAGTAATATAAACTAAAAAGGAAATTTATTAAGGAAATTTATGTTTTGTTTTGAGAGTGTCAGTGTACCGCAATAAAGGCGTGAGTTACTAGTTAACTAAGGCATATTGGTGGAATTATTGTGCAACTAGATCAATACATAAGTAGCCTGACGATTGTTAATGTAATTGTTACGCCTATCGTCACGCCTTTATTGTGGCCGGATTTTAAGATCACGGACCTCACCGAACTGTACGTACTCATTCGTTTTGTTCCTACGGCCCATCCATAGTACGGACCGTCCTCAATAAGTGCGTTGTCACCAACAATTTGCTGGTTAAGAACCCCACGCCACCGCGGCATCTATGGAGTGGCTAGACCCCTTAGCCAACATCGCATAAAAACCTCCTGGCGCCCTTTTTAGATTTAGAAATAGGATAATTTAGTTCCTAGCTAAGTTAGTAGCCTACCCTCTGTCAAGTTGTTCAAATTTTACTTACTTTATAACCTGTCTATTGTATCGCCACCACACGGGACACCCGTCGTAACATGGCGCCCAATGTAAAAAAATGCTTATCTGGGTGGTACAGGGAGTGATTACGAGTTATGGTTCTATGGTGTGAGAATATTGGCCGATCTAATATTTGTTCTTGTATCGCTAGTATAAATTTAAGGTAAGTGGGTAGAAATTAATTTATTGGTAAACTATCGGTTTCACCGAGCGGTAAACATTTAGGGTAGTGGATTAGGTATAAATTTTTTTAAGTTTAAGGTGAACCTTGTACTCACGAGTTGTGCAGGTATGAACTATATAAGTTGTAAAAAAAAAAAAAAGTGTATACAGGGTGACTTGATAATTAAGAAATTTTATTTACACATAGTATTTTAAGTAGCAGCTAAGCCATAGATAGATGAGTACATATATAATATATTAAAAAAAAAAAAAAAAAAATACCAGGGTGTTATCTGGTTTTCTTTTTGATAAGTTCAGTATTTGAAGAACATAGTAGTCTGAACAATTTGGTGCTAGAGTTGCAAAAAAAAAAAAAAAAAAAAAAAAAAAAAAAAAAAAAAAAAAAAAAAAAAAATGGATTCCCCCATTATTACTAGATGAAATAGATTCGAATGGCCGTCGAGGTGACGGCGTGAGGGCTGTGTCTCAGTTTTACGAAAATTGTTAAAGGAAGTACTCTTTGTGACAAACGGGATACAGCATGTAATAAAAGCCCATAACAGAGTATAGACTCTTCTGCTTCGGGAACTCAGACATTTGTGCGTCAAGCTTAAATACTAACACAATAGTATTTCGGAATTGACAGACAACACGGATAAGCCATTGTTTAGAAGATCTAATATCTAGGTTAATTCGATGTTACAGACAGAGTTAGGTTTTATCGTACCCAAAATCAGACGGAGAGGACAAAAACAAATAGGCACACTTAAAAATTGAGGTAGACAGCTTATTAGCACTATTAGAAAACGAGATGTACCACCAACGGGAGGGACCTATCAGCATGAAGTAAACATAATTTAGGTAGAAACATTAGGTGATGTGGGCATTCAATTATTAAAAACTAGAGCGAGTAACCATTTGAGAAACTACGCCAAAAAAGGAATTACTTCAGCCCAGAAACAGGAAGAAGACTTGCAATTTCGAGGATTGTTTTGACAACAAAAATAACTAAAAAATGATTTCGAAGTTCCACTCTGGAGGAGGGGAACCAATCGTAAATTGGTTACCGACAGTAGTGGGTAGAAGGGTTTTCGTAGAATAATTTAAGTGTCAATGCGTTGATAGAGGGTAGAAGATAATCAAAGAAGCCTAGAAACGCTGGAAGTTAGATTTGTGGAGATGTGCTATTGTTTCTTTGAAGGCGATGCGCTTTATATGGCTATGGGCTTATATAAGGATGGGCTGCAGATGGGGAGGGACTGCTGTTATTCCTTCTAAACGGCACATTCCAACCGCGACTATTACCAGGCAAGAACTGTTGGAGGATTAAGTAGGAACGGGCAAGGAATGAATCAGCAGTAATTTATTATTTGTAATGGCAAAATATGTTCAATAGGTTAACCTTACTAAAATTTCAGTAAGCGAAAAAATTCAAATTTAATAGAAACCGCAGCCTCTATTTCAAAGAGCACGTTTTGACCGGGACACTTTTGTATCGGTGGGGACATGGTGCCATATTGCAGTTATTAGAAAGAACCCAAACGCAATAATGTGACAACTTTCCAGGCAGCCAGAAGGCATAAATTAAATTGGAGCCGATCTGCCTATAAGCCTGCATTTGGTACGTCGACACCGGACGTGAAGGCAACGCCGTTAGTGGCAGAAATTACAGATAAAAAACCCATGCGGTAGCCGTTGTTGGAATTGTAGAAGAGACCGAGCCACTATTTTAGAGCGTGCACTTGCACTTAAGCAAACGACTTTTTTGTTTTTAGTGCGGTCGTTTTGGGTCACCTCGAAATGCATGACATGAGGGAAACGCTCCGGGGAAGACACAAAACTGCCAAAGTGTTACTTCCTACAAAAAACAAAGCATATAGTGGCAGGACTGTTGCAAACATTTGCGACTTGGCTTCAAACATAATGAAATTTGCAAAATAGTCGCAATGAAAAGTGGACAACCGAAATTACATTAAGTTTAAGGTAATGGAGCGAGACTCATTTGTTTACTAGACAGTTGGTCCTCAGTGCTACATTTCGTGTTAATAATTAATTGCCAGGTTCTGAGTTTCATTGGGTTTACAGGTCTTACATGTTACCGGGGAGCCAGGCTGTCCACGCAGATGGACGATCACCCATAACCGAAGCTATTTGATGTTGCACGATATCCTTTGATAATCAATTTCATTATTATAGTAATGGATGGCTTACCAGGAATGTTATCACCGAGTGTTATTAGCAAAGATTTTTTTTGATACCTTCGGGATTCCAAGTGAAGCTGAAGCGATTGCGCCGTTAATAGCAAAGAAAGTTCTGCGTTAGAACATAACTAACATCGTCAATCGTACCATCGAAGAGTTAAGGTGTCAGGCAACAGCCAGAGATTGTCTAGACTAATTCCAGATATGAAGACGACTATAGGAGTGGGCTTAGGAAGAAACCAACATATTAAAACATTAATATTGACACAGAAATTCACAACCTATTTACCAAAAACAAATATAACTTCTCTCCGACCATAAAAAACAAATAGAGAGGAGAATTGACGAAATGTTGAGATGTTGATGTTATAGAAACACCATAGTTCCCTGGTGTTCGCCAGTGCTCTTAAGTTTGTAAAAACAAATGGGATAACAGACTCTGTTTAGACAGCAGACAGTTAAAACAAAATTCAAAAAAGTGAGATACAATCATTCCTTTTACTAGGAGTGACAACATATGAAATCTTCGAGGCGCGAATATTGTGGCACATGGATCTAATCATCGTTTGGCAATTCCATTAGAGGGTAATTTAAAGAAAAACACTTTTGCTGTGCCTGGACGAGGGTTATTTCAATTAAGGGTCATGCCCATTTGGTTGGTAATGATACTCAGAACACAGCGAAGATTATGGACAGTTTTATTTCAAGCACTTGATGGATTTAAAGTTTGGCCTTATATTAGACGATATTAATAATTTGGCACTGCTACTTGATGAACATATAGACATGGTTAAGAAACGGTAATGGCCATTTTGAGGGAAGCAAATCTAAGTGTTAATGTTGATAGTGAAATATGCTAGATCTGTTTAAAAAATTTCTGGGTAATAGTGGATATGAGAAGGTCTCAGAACCGACCCCGAGAAAGTTCGGCATATTAAATTTCCAAGACTAATAATTTAGTACGAACTCAAGAGGAATTTATCGGGTTAGCTAGTTGGACAGGCGATTGTTGCAAATGTGTTCCCTTAATTGCCGCTCCTTACATAATCTTATAAGGGAAATAGAAAAGTAATTCCTCTGGGTCGCAGTTGCTGAAGAAGTTATATAAAGCTCAAGACCTTGCTTGGTACGTCGGCGCCGGCTTGTATATGCCCAGATTACAATAAGGCCATTTATATTTTACGTGTGACGATTAATGAGGCAAAGAATTGGAGCTGTTTTATGGCCGAAAATTAGAAAGCTTCGAATCAACCAAAGCGTACCTTATCGGAAGTAACGATTGGGTGAAAACGTTATTCAGCTTTCCGAGAAAAACTGTTGGTGTGGTTACGCAGTAGAGAAATAATCGGACCTTACGTCGATGGAGTGCATTTTACCGTTAATTACAGACCATAAGGCATTATATATGGTCCACCAAATGAAAGATCCTCATGGGAGATACGAGATGCCATGAAACTTCATTCAATTTTCTTTGACATATTCACAGGCAGGCAAGGCTTAATATATACCAGGATGCACTATCAGGTCAGTAGATGTCCGTTTATTAGAAACTAGTAAAATATAAGATATTGGACAAACACAAGGTGATTGGTATCTAAAAAGGTGTCAGATCGGCAGCAGCAATAATAACAGAATAGCACTGGTTGGTCTGGAAAGGACTACGGGATTTAGAAAAGTTTACATTAAACAATACCAACGAGCAACAAAAAATAACTTTGTTTTTCATACAAATATATGAATAACAAAGTTATATTTGCGGTTTCCAAAAAATGCTATATCTCAAAGACTGCTGTCTGTACCACGTTCAAAATAATTTCCCTCGAAAGTTTATGTAGAGTTCTACTTTTGAGATTCTTTTTTATATTTTCTAAACTTGCGGTTCAAAAGTTAGAGGGACGCCTATTTTTCGGCTTTTGGAGCAATTATTTCCGAAAGTATTAATATAATCAAAAAATGATTTCAGTAAACCCCTATTCATTTTAAAATACCTATCCAACGATATATCACACGTTAGGGTTGAAATTAAAAAAAAAATCACGTCCCACTTTACGTGTAGTTTTGCGTTTATTTTTCACTTTGTCGGCGTGGTTGATTTACATATTGGTACCAAATTTCAGCTTTCTAGCGCTAACAGTCTCTGAGATTATCCGCGGACGGACAGACGGACGGACAGACAGACATGGCGAAATTATAAGGGTTCCTAGTTTACTACGGAACCCTAAAAAGAAGAAAAAATATTTGTGGGGAGTCAGTTTTTTTCATTCCAACCCTAACGTGTCACATATTGTTGAATAGATATTTAAAAATTAATAGGAGTTTACTTCAATAATTTTTTGATAGTGTTAATATTTTCTGAAATAATCACTCCTAAAGTTGAAGAAAATGTGTCTTCCCCACTCTTTGGAACTGTAAGTTAAAAAAAATATTTAAAAATAATCTCACATATAGAACATTATAAAGACATTCTAGGAACATTATTTTGAACTTGATTAGTTGAACAGTTTTTGAAAACTATTTTCTGAACTAAGTTCGTAATTTAACCGTATTTGCAGTAATTTTTTTAACGTAGTTTAAATATTTTATAACCCAGAATGAGCGTTCTGCTCTACAATTCGTTACTAACTTACTACACTACAAAGGAACATATGCAACGCAATTTCAATGTAAGGAAACGCCACTTGCAGGTCATTTTTCTTAATAAATAAGTTTAGTCTGCGTAAATGCCTAAGTTGGGAAATAAAGCGCATTCAGCCCTTATAACGTTGGGGGCACATCAAAAGTTAGTAATAGAAAAGGCGCGAGCGTAGCGAGCGCGAATTTTTTTTGTTAGTTTGGAGTCCCAAACGCAGACACCGAACAAAAAAACTTTAAGATTGATAAGATGCGAGTGAAGCGAGCCCGTATTTTTTATTTTATAACAAGACTAAAAGGTAAACAAAGAAAAAAGAAGTTGGAGATTGAAAAGGCGCGAGCGCAGCGAGCGCGAATTTTTTTCGTTTGAAGAGACAAACTTTTACAATACGTAATTTTATTATTTTTTGTGAAATTATGCCGCCCCCTAAAAAGTGCCACTGTGCTTAAGCAGTGGCGGCGCTAGACGAAATATGTACGTCGGCGACATCAAGTTTGCGACGCCCTAGGGCCTCACCAGCTTTTGTGCCCGGTGGGTTTACACAGTGTTGGTCAAGTAACAATTCACAATTTTATTTGATGATGTATAGTTTATGAAGCCAAGGAATATATAGGAAAAAATAAAATAAGCCGAAAAAAATTTTTTCAGCTTGACGTCTAAAAATCGAAAAGAAAAGGGCGCGAGCGGAGCGAGTGCGGTTTGTTGAAAGTTGAAGTCGTTTTGGTTAATTTAGTTTTAGTTTATTTGTGGAAGCATGAAGCGAGGAGGAACAGGCAATATGAATGCGCAAAATTTTTTATCAGTTAGATGATGAAACGTGATTGGCGAAACGAAAATAAATACGTAACAAATTTTTCTGGCGAGGGCGGCCGGCAAGCCACGTGGGGCGCCCTGCCGGCCGCCCCTCGTGGCCTGCCGCCCCGGGCTATAGCCCTTCTAGCCTAAGGGTAAATACACCCCTGGATTTACCGTGATACTTTACAATTAATTCATTTGGTAAGAACTTAAATTAACATATTTTTTCTATTTCATATGCCATCATATCATTTTATTATATCTATATCTTTGGCAGTAATTACGGGTAGTCAGAAGCCAGAAAGTCTGACAACCAGTCTTACCAATGCGAATCAGGTTGCCCAGGTTACTGGGTTGTGGAGGCCAGACAGGCAGTCGCTCCATGTAAAACACTGGTTGTCAGCTGCATCCGGTTAGACTGGAAGCCGACCCCAACATAGTTGGGAAAAGGCTAGACAGGTGATAATGATATGCCGACTTAATCAAGAGAAGTGTGGAGGCAGACATGCTGTGCCTGTTGAATGAAGATGATAATTTACAATATTCAAGTCTCCGATAGCTATTATTCACCTTATAATAACAATATTTACTAGAACAGCTAAACTAATTTTAACAATGCTTAATTTTTAAGGCCTAATCTGCATATTTTGTATATTTTTCTAAGTTATTTATTTGCTTTACTTGCCTCATGGGCATAATATTTACTTGTTGAATTTCAAAATATGATTGATGAAGTTATCTCTTTTGGCTATATGTACAGACATCAACCTACCACAATCTGTCAAATTTCTTCAATAGATTTTCAACCTTATCACAATAGTGGAAGGTTAATCTTCCATTGGTAAAATTTTACCGATTCGGGTAGATAGACCCGTCTGTACTGTAATATGCAAATAGAAGTTGCAAAACGTGATAAGTTTGCTTGAAATAAAAATTTTGGCTCTTTTTGGGATTTTCAGCTATTTATTTTACTCAAATCAACATAAATATATTGAATCCTTTGATTTGCATTGGCCTAAGAAATGAAGTTCAAACAAAGTGTCCTACATGAATACGATATTACAATTGTATAGTAAAATATTATAATGTACCTAATTATTAGATATCAATAAAGAAATGTCGTGTATTATGGGCATTTTATTTCCTGTAAACATTGCTCAGACTTAGGTACAGACGCCAGCACATCAACCTACCACAATGTGTCAAATTTCTTCAATAGATTTTCAACCTTATCACAATAGTGGAAGGTTAATACTCGATTGGTAACATTTGGCAGACTGATAGGTCGACCTGCTGTGGTCAGTACATATTACATACCTACATGGGCGGCACCTACATGTAATAATATTGGCGTCCTAGCCGATTGTCGGCCACGTCGGCTGTTCTCATATAAGGAGATCAGCCAACTGCGTTGGTCTAGTAGTCACATAGTGCGAGCGCTGTGCACGTGGTCTGGTCTCGGTTTCGATTCCCATTCACAAAAATGGGAAAAGTGTACAAGTAATAAATACTGGGTTTAAATAAAACAATGGGATTTCCTTTAAAAGTTTTATTACTTACACTAAAGGCCGTTCCCAATAACCTATCTAACTCTGGATTTGCTTACCAGAGATAGAAATTTGATATTACTTGTATGGGGCTAATGTCAAAATCCTATCACTAGTAGGTAAGCAAATCCAGAGATAGACAGAATATTGATTTCCGCAGTTATTACATACACATCCCTGATTTACAAACTTTCAAAGTTACTGAAAATATAAAAGTAATTAAAATATTATCACAGAATACGATAGAACGTCTATAAATTACAAAAACATGCTTTATTTCGGAAGAAGTATAAAAACAGCTTAAATAAAGCGAATACAGCGCCCCTGGCGGGAAAAACTAAAATTACAATTCTCGTCAAGCTTTGCTTGTCCGAACTTCACGAAAGTCAAAATGTATGAAACAAACACCCTTTCATGAGGCGTCAAAGGCTAATTTCTGAGAAGCAAACTTATTTGATGGAGACTATTTTTTATAAGGAAACATGGATATTTTTTGTAATACAGTATTACATCTTTATTCAGCAACATGAGTATGAACTGTAAAACGGGAATTTATTTTTGGCATCCGACTTAGGGTCATGGCACATTGTACCGGCACCGCTACAACCCGGCAAATAACGTGTCATTTAAATTTGAACATTGAATTGTATGACGTATGATATATTTCATAACAACGTGAGTTGTTAGATAGGAGACCGCGCGCTGACAGCCCGCCGTTAGCTTTTTTGTTTTGACGTTATGAAATACATCATGCGGTGCCGGTACAATGTGCCATGAGCCTTATTCAGGAGTCTCTCAGAGTCCAAAAAATTCACAAGCAGGGAAGACTAAGAACATATTTACAAAGTAAGAAACTAACACTATATTTACATAACATTTTAATCCAAATCTGAGAAAATACGATCACCATACTTGTATAAAATGAGAGATATATATAATATACTTCTCCCCAACCTGTTAAAAAAGAGGTATTATGTTATTCACTTATTTTGAAAATTAGCCACAGGCAGCATACCCATCCTCTTGAACCTAGACTTCAAAATCGTCTTCTTCAAGTCTCTTTTATCAGGCCGCTTAATATTATCTCCCTCTGACGTCAAACCGGGTTCCGACGTCGACGTCAAACCGGGTTCGGACGTCGACGTCAAACCGGGTTCCGACGTTGACGTCAAACCGGATTCCGATGTTGACGTCAAACCGGGTTCCGACGCTGACGTCGACGGCCTCAACTTATCAATGATCTCAATTTCATATGTTTTGCCTTGATTTTCGCTTAAAATAACTCCGGGTAGGTCATTGATATCGATACTGATTTCTTGTTCGGCAGCCAAGAGTGCGTCGAGAGGCTGGTCGAACTTCGTCATATCAAGTTCTTCGTAATTTAGTAAGTCCTGTGTATTTTCGTCAGAATCAGCCTTTATGGTATAGTCGTCGCTGTCCGAAGAATTGTCCTTTGGTTTTCGGACCCGTTTTTTTGGTTTGGTTTGGTTGCTCTTGGTTTTGGGTTTATTTGTTGCCGGTTTGGGTGTAGCTGTTTTGCCTTTGTCTGTGGGTGATTTTGTCCTGTGGGTAAAATTGAATAATTTTAGATACTTATATTCTTTAAGGTTTATATACAAAACTTCAAGGCGACGACGCATTGCGACTATTTGCAGTTTTATGCATTTGCTATGTAAATGCAGCAGATTGAAATAGCCATTCAATCAAACAGCTAGCTCTTTGACTGAACAGCGTGTTTAATTGACCGGCTATTTTAACCAGTAGGAGATTATGCTTTCATACCTCATATCGACTCCCACGCGATGTCTAATAGGCTTCACTTTGGCTTTCATAGCTTTTTGTTTTATATTTTGAATTGCGTCACAACTGCCGCTCGAGTCGCCTGAAATAAAAACAAGTAAATAGAACCGGCTAAGTGCGAGTGGGACTCGTCCACGAAGGGTGGTGTGTAGGGGACCATCCTACTAATATTATACATGCGAAAGTTTCTGAGTCTTTCATCCAAAAACTACTGGACGAATTTTAATGAAACTCAAACCTTCGGGATGCGGGTGAAACCGCTGGCGAAAGCTATATTATAAATACGGTAGTGGGTGAATGCATTTATGTATATTTGTTACGCTTTCATTCAAAAACTACTGGACCGATTTTGATGAAACTTTGGCTTTGTATGTATGAGAAAAAAATGGGCTACTTTTTATCCAGGTACAATAGATACCAAAGAACAGATTTATGATAGTAGTCTAAAACTTAAATTTGAATCATTCCTTTTCCAGCAGCCGAGAAAATATCAATTTTCGATGCTCACAGGGTCAAATCAGGATTTCCAGAATCATTAGCTATAATTAATTTAATTACAGAATATATTTACCGTCACCGTCCTCATCATCTATGATCCCACAGATAATGTTCTTCAGAGAAGTGTCCAGCTCGTTCGCGAAGTTCGCGTCCAAATAGTTTAAATTACGGTCGTCCGGTTTCACACCTGAAAATTACACTAATATTATAAAGGCGAAAGTCTGCGAGTGTGTGTTTGTTACTTCTACTTCTTCAAACGGCTGAACAGATTTTGATAAAACTTTGCATTTCTATAGGTTATATCTCAAAATATGTATGAAGCTGGTGAAACCGTTGGCGGAAGTGGCGTTATCTGTGAAAATTTCAGCTGTCTAGTTCTTGAGATACAGCCTTGTGACATTTGGACAAAGGACCATCGAAGTCTTAGTTATAGGGCCCAGTTTTACCCTTGTGCCACGGAACCCTACAAACTAACGCTACCTAACCAAGAACAGTGTATTTTACCTTCAATATTTTCTTTAGCTGTCGTGTACCGCATAGTGAGGTTCTTCAGTTCTCTAATAATATCCAGTTCTGTATTCTGTCTGTAAAATATACCTTTAGGTCTCACACCGAACTTGTTTATGGTCGAGTATCCTGTAACAAAGAAGGTTGCAGTGTGTCATCACATCACTCAAATTATAATTTCTAATCTAATATTATAATTTTTTTTTAGGGTAAAAGCTTTGAAACTATTGAAATAATTTGATAAATTCTTTTATTTGTGTTTAAGTTCCTTGTGTCACTAGCTAAATGCTTTCCGGGCACGATAAAGTTTCCCTGGGATAATGAAAACGCTAGTAGTAAAATAAATTAAGAAAACAAAATTTAGGTCTATGTATTTGATTTTTTTTTCGTTTTCCGTGTAATACAGCTAAACCAATTTCAAATTAGTATGGAGAATTATTATAACTAAAACCTCACATAATTAAAACCTCAGAAAAAAACATACCCTCCAAATACTTCCTAATAGGATACTCCATGCCTCTCTCCCGTAACACAGCATGATACTGCACCGGTCCCTGTATGAGCACCGACCCCAGGACATACAGGACATCCTGTCTTCTATCCCTTCGAGCCACCAGTTTTATCCGCTCGATAGCTGGCAAGTCTTCCTGGACTATTCGGAGGGCGGCGAAGTTGGTGTACGGTTGTAGGTTTAGTAGGCTGTAGACTAGGAAGAGGCCTGCTACTGATTCCTGTAGGGGGAATAGGATTTTGATGGTGTGCAGTTTTTTAGGAGAGTGTTTTGTAGATGTGGAGGAAGCAGAAATTCCTACAATTATAAAAAAAACCGGCCAAGTGGGAGTTGGACTCACGCATGAAGGGTTCCGTACCCCATGCCCCTTATTTTTTTTTTCATTTATAGTTTTAGTATTTGTTGTTATAGCGGCAACGGAAATACATCATTTGTAAAAATGTCAGTTTTCTAGCTATCATGGTTAGTGAGATATAGATAAGATAGATAGCGTGGAGACAGACAGACAACGAAGTCTTAGTCATAGGGTCCCGTTTTAACCTTTGGGTACGGAACCCTAAAAATGCTAGATTGTGAGTGTTCATCATTGTAGCTGTCAGTTAAGGAACACTTTTTTTTTTAATCCCCACAGGTGTAATGTATGTGTTTGACTAAGGTAAGTGTTGCTATCACTTCTCTATTATGTAACTGTGCTCAAGATGCAAAAAACAAAACAAATGAGGTTTTAATACACACTTCATTCAGGAGACTCACCTCAAAATTGCTAGTATCAGCCACCATGTAATGTTTAGCTATATGTAACACTTCCTCTGACAATTCTGCTATTTCAGCATTTGATGTTCTTCCACTAAAAATAAGAAAAGATTGAATACTTACTTACTTCATAAAGATATCTTAATTAATGTGAAGGATCTTTCACAATAACATATGTATAAGATTCTGATTTTATTAGTTTTGAATTATTATTTAAATCTAGTTTTAAATAATAATTCAAAACTAAAAAGGTCTTCATCAGAGTCATCACGTCATCAGTCACTCATCAGAGTGTTATATGGATGCATATTTATTTTCTTTAGTAACAAGCTCAGAAACTACTAGACTGATTTCAATGTTATTGCTCATTTTTTGATGAAGTTAAGGCTATAGCACATGTATTACTAACAAGTCTCAGTTACTTGAATAAATGAATGAGTGGTTGCAATGGAATGCTGTAGAAACTTGTTAAGAGTTTTGTTTATTTATTGAAAGTTAATCATTTCATTCCTTATTCCACACCAATATAGGAAAATAGGTTAATAATAATATGATTATTTATTTACATTAATTAAAATGCATTTTTCTGTACATATTTACATATAACTTACTATCTAATCTAATATCTAATACATATAAAATAAAAATTTAAAAGTCAGCATCAAAAAACTCCTCTTCATCGCTGCCCACCGGAAGCGTACCCAAGAGGCCTGCAGCATTGCCACATTGGATGGTAATGCTTATTTTTTATAAGTCAATATTAATTACAAGTAAATCAACTCACTGAAAAAGAGAAGCCATTTGCATTTCCTTCCATATGTCTGAGAACACCTCGAAGGTGAGGGTCCCCGCCTGCAGGCAGCGATGGATGAGCTCATCACAATCATCTGCAAACCCATCCGCTATGTGCACACCTTGGATATGCAGTGACATCGCTGGAAACACATGTCAAATTGTTATTTACTTTGTTTGTTGGTGTGCTGAAGTTCAGCTACTTTAAGATAATATTGGAAAACAATGTGATGATATAGACTTAAGCAATAAAAAATAAGATATAGGCCTAAGAAATTCGTAATTTTTTATTGAAATCATTTTTCTTTTAATACAACAATCATTCTTATGGACGTTACAGTAGTAAGTAGTTTAGTTATAGTTTAACACTATGTCCAATGATAGGAAATATTTTGCTTTGGGGTTGTTAAAACGCCGGTTAGCTTTCCCTTTGGTCCGTCTTGTCCATAAAGAGAAAAACACGTTCAATTTCATTATAGTAGCAACATGAATGTATTATAATTGATGAAATTGAGAAAATCTAGTATCCTGAAATCTACAAGTAAATAGATAAACAACTTACCAGCTTTTTAAATAATATGTACTTTAGAAAAATGCTTCTTTCATATTTCAATAATGATCATGCTTCCATGTGCAACGAACAAACCCTTTTTTTTACTATTTTAATCTTGTGAGTGAATGCAATTTTCAAAAACAGTAGCCAATTTACGATCAACTGTATGCCTATGACAATAATATTTCGAAAAAGAGTGAGATAGAGAGTTACTATGAATGAGAAAGTCCATAGGTATAAATGAGAAAAAAAATGCATTGATTTCTGAATTGTCAAATAAATGTCAGAATGCAAATTACCGGTTTTTGGTTTATCAGTAGAGTTGTACCTCTTGTAAACTGGAAACCGCACTCACAATAAACTCATAATCGATTTATACGTCGGTATCGATAAGTGCATAAATTATTAATTATTTTTGGATCATAAAACATGTAATAAAGTAAATGTTATATTTCCTCATCAATTTAATTAGTCTATCTCTGGTTTTCAGATAATTCTGTTGCATTTGACTCGCTCTTTCTTCAGCTCATAAAAAGGGTCTCTTATGGATATGGTCTTGGTTCGTCGCTTCATGAAAAACACCGGCATTTAGCTGCATCCATACCCATAGTTGGGGAAAGGCTAGGCAGAATCAATAGGCAAAGGCACGCATTGTATTCCTACTGTGTTAGAAATCCTACTAATATGAAAGTGAGCATGCATGTTACTCTTTCACGTAAAAACTGCAAGATTGATGAAACTTGGCAGTAATACAGCCAGGAAGGGAAGTACTTCCCCCGGGAAATGATCTTTTATAAATTATTGAGGTTTTCCCGACAGAGTAATAAGTGGACAGGCAGGGAAGCGAATGGAAGTAGTAGATAGCCACAGCCCAAGAAGTATAATTCCAAAGCAACGGATGGCTAGTCACTAGTTTGGATGCTGTCTGTAACTAAGATTTTTAAGACTGAACCAGGATAAAGGATAGGTCAGGATAGCGGCCTCCATAAAGAAAAAAAGTCCAAAAACGTAATTAAGTTTGTTTATTTAACTACACTGACAAAGTGAACCCAACAAATACACCTCTAACGCAGAGCAATAAAACAAGTGTTTGTATGCTTACAATTATTTAATGATTTGTCGATTTTGGTAATTATGTTGAAACTAACGCATCTTGCTCGATAACATTTATACACAGGTAACACGGGCGTTAGGGTGTGCGATGCGCGTGGCGTGTTACTTCACTACAATAGTAACTAAAATATTTAGACGCGTTTAGACGGGCTGCTTCTCAATCAGTTTGTACCAGTGTCCGCACTCGCAGCGACGGGGGTGGTCCTGGAATCCATCAAAATAAGTATTAATTTAACAGAAAAGTTGACAGTTTCCGAAAATGTACGATTTTAAATCTATACTAATATTATAAAGCTGAAGAGTTTGTTTGTTTGGTTGTACGCGCTAATCTCAGGAACTATTGGTCCGATTTGAAAAATTCTTTCAGTGTGAGTTAGTCCATTTATCGAGGAAGGCCATAGGCTACTTTTTATCCGGGTGCGCAGAGTAATTCGCACGGGACGCGGGTGAAACCGCTGTAGGAAGCTAAGTAGGGACAAAAACTGATTGAATATACCGTTAAACTCAGACATGTAAGAGGTATATCTTCAATATTATGAAGTGTTCTCATCAGTCTTTACAAACAGCGTGTTACCTTTTGTTTCATAACAGTTTTAAACCAAAAAAAAACATCCGACAAGAAAGACGAATAATATCTTTCAGAGCATTATAAAATTGTGTAAAGAAATACCTTGTGTAACCAGAGCCAAGTGACGGAGGTCGCGTGCTCTTCGCCTGAAAACAATAAGTCGTCAATTATAAACATGTTCATACTAACTTAATATACATGTTCAAACACAATAGTATTGTAACTGAAAGATTTGTTTAACAAGACCTATGTATGGGCACCACTGCACCAAATAATATATAGCTTTTACATCATAGACAGAGTGACATCATAGTTCATAGACTCACATATGATAAAAATTTTAGAAATATTACTACCTAATCATTTTCAAACACATGTGCTACCTAATCCTTTAAAAATGTACAGACGACAGCAAGTCAACGTATACAAATCTGCCAAACTTTACCAATCAAAAATTAATCTTTCACTATTGTGATAATGTTGAAAATCTATTGCAGATATTTGACAGATTGTGGTATGTATGTGCTGTCGTCTGTCTACCTCAATCTGTCTACCTAATCCTTTTTAAACCAAATTTTATGCAACTACCATCTTTATATGACAAGCCTTTTTCAATGACTTCCAGGGTAGCCAGATAGTCATCCATTAGTCATCCCTCATTCCTGTCTCTATGTCAATGTCATGAGAAAAAAAAAAACATGTGACAACAGAGACTATGGCAGCTTGCCATTATAGTCATGAGTTCACTATTGATTGTAGTATAATCTGACTTATGTTGTCCTTTTGTATGTCACCAAGTGTATTTTAAGCTGTAACTATTTACAAATATACCACTAAGTTGTTATTATGTAAGACAATTACAGCATAACATGTAACGCTTTGATTTCAATTGGACTTACAATCTCTTTGCTTGGTTAATTAAATGCTAAATATGTTTTGATCTGTGACAATTTTAAAATATTTTTTTATAATTGTTTTGAAGACTTTAAGGTGTTTTTTGTAATTAATAGTGGGTTATGCAACTCTTTACTGAAAGATTATGTATATGAAATGGCAGGCATATTCTTATGTCTGGCCATAATATGCAATACTTTATGATTATAAAGCTGTTAACAGGAAAATCATGTATTTGTTTAGCTTCACTGTTTATCAGAAGCACTTATGTTTAAAATGAAGCTTCATATTCATTTCTATAAAATAATCATTCAATGTTTCTTTTTTTGAAGTTGCTAAGTATTGGAATCAGATGGATTTGAGATTAGACCACAGTTCCTTCTTCTGTCCATAGAGTTTCTTGCCTGTTTTTTTTATGGAACCTATCCCTTTTGAAACAATGCATTGTGTGATGTTTTTTAAAACCTAATACAATTTTTTTTCCTAATCGTTGAGACATGACTCTAGTCATGGTTTTTGGCAGAAAAATTGCTATTTTATCAATAAATCCCTATAATTTCTCATAAAAAACTTAATCCTCATCAGAAACATGTTACTTACATATGCATCCAACAATACGAGCGTCAAAGCAAGAGGGCACTAAGGTGGGGTTGTCCCGTGTGCCGGCCGCCTTCTTCAGCACCTTCATGTTGAAGGGGTCGTCGTTACCGGCCTGCATGGCCATCAGTTCCTTCCTCTCCATGCCGGTGGCATGCTCCAGGGGATCCGGCATCACTGGGCGAAGATGATGAGATGTTAGTCAATGGTACTCTATCTAAATATATAAAACTCAAAGGTGACCGACTGACTGACATGGGATCTATCAACACATAGCCCAAACTACTGGAGGGATCGGGCTGAAATTTGGCATGTTGGTAGGTGTAACATCTGCTAGGAAAAGATTTCCCGAAATTCCTACAGGAATGTGAAAAAACGGGATTTTAAGTTTTTCACGGGCGAATCCGCTGGCAGAAGCTAGTTGTAATTTAAAATGCTGTTGTTTTTACTTATCGATACCAGAAGTATCAATTAACGTAAGGGACATTTTGGCGAAAATGAGTTATATATATCTTTGGATTCAGAATTTTCTGCTCTATCGATTGGTATTATTGAAAAAATTCTATCATTAAAAAAAAATCCCTTACATTAAAAAAATTTGGCCTACGTAAAACGATTTATGACAAAAAAACTGATGTAACGGACGATTTTATTTTCTTTTCTCTGTATAATACAGTAAGTGACAGTATTAAATAATTTACACCCTTACCTTAAACCTCAAATCAGTCGATTTATGTAACACGTCCCTTACTTCAATTAATGATTAGAGATTTATCAAGAATTCAGCCGCTTTCCCGTGGGAACTACTCCGCGCACTCAGATAAAAAGTAGCCTATAGCCTTCCTCGATAAATGGGCTATCTAACACTGAAGGAATTTTTCAAATCGGACCAGTAGTTCCTGAGATTAGCGCGTTCAAACAAACAAACTCTTCAGTTTTATAATATTAGTATAGATTATTCTCTCACATTATTATCTAACAAGACTATCTTTACTTTAAGTTCCATGCACCTAATATACCTATTCCGTAACAAATAGAAATCTAATTTGTATTTACTTTATTAATTTGTTTAAAAGATCGTTGCTCAAATACCGAGTACTACTTACATTAACCGATTCCGTGCGGACGTCGACGTTTTAGCAATCTTTAGGTTCTGGCGTCAAACATAAATTCCTTGAAGCCTCTGAGGCACTAAACGCCAAAGATTCCCTTTGATGATTCCCCAGAGGAATCATTTATAGTTTCATTTTATTTGTAATTGTATTAGGTTACGTAGAACGTGATAATTTTGAATACAGGTATATATTATAAATTATTTGAGACACTGATTTTTCATAATGCTAAAGGCCCTGCGGAGTGACAGGACCATTTCTAATTTAAAAAAGTAATCCTTTCAATGTGTTTCCATTTTTCATTGAAGCCCCAGACCAGACCCATAGGACACAACCCTGGGAATCCTGAGCCTGGGGGCAACCAGGACACCCTTAAAGAACTTCGTTGTTTTTTGCTAGCATATTCTACACCAATTTCTACTAACCCTCTCCGCCATGCCTATGGTATGCTCAAGGATTAGTAGACAAAAATAGAAACTATTCTAATCCATTTGGAGATCGAGCAAAAAAATTGGCTCTCTGTTCTTATTTTCCTCGCCTATACCTCCGTTCTTTCTGTTGTATTTGTTTTTAAGAGAGTAATATTAGCCTATCGATCTCCAAAGTGGAAGAATACCTAATTATACCAGTATTCTTCTACTAAACCAAGGCATTGGCGGAAGGGTTAGTGAAATTTGGTTGTAGAAATGCCTACAATTAAAACAACGAAGTTCTTTAAGGGTTGTCCTGGTGGAACCCAGGACATTCCAGGGTTGTGTCTGGGTCTGGCGTTCTGGGTCCTCAATAAAAATGGAAACACTTATAAACAAGGACCAGTGTTACTTTTTTTTTAATTAGAAAATGTCCTGGCACAAATCGCTAGGAGCCTTAATCATTATCTGAAACCAATTCTCAGTGTCTTCAAATAATTTATAAATATTAACCTATATCGAAAATTATCACGTTCTACGGCTTACTCTAAATACATTACATAAAATGACCTAAATGATCCTCTGGAATCATCAAGGGAATCTCTGTGGCGATTTTAGTGCCTCAGAGGCTCTTCAAGGAATTTATGTTTGACGCCAGAACCTAAAGATTGCTAAAACGTCGACGTCCGCACGGAATCGGTTATATGTAATGTAGTACTCTGGGTATATGAGGCAACGATCTTTTAAACAAATTAACTAAAGTAAAAATACAAATTAAAATAATTATAATTTGTTACGAATAGTATATATTAGGTGCATGGAACTCTAATCTAAAAAAGAATAGTCATTGTTACAGATAATAGATTGTTGACGAGATTATACTCTATACTCAATCCATATCTAACTAAGAAAAATACATGAAGAGTTTGTTTGTTTTGAACGCGCTTAATCTCGCACACTTAACGTGGTGGTCCGATTTGAAACCAATGTCCTTTCAGTGTTAGATAGCCCATTATCGAGGAAGGCTATAGGCTACTTTTCTATCTGAGTGCGCGGAGTAGTCTCCCACGGGAAAGGCGCTGCCAATTCTTTGATAAATCTCTTAATCATTAATTTGAAAGGGTAAGGGAACGTGTTACATAAATCGACTATTCTGAGGTTAAGGATAAGGCGTTGTTAGTAAATTATTTTAATACTGTCACTTTATGTATGGTATTATCAGTAGAAGAAGGCAAAATAAAATCGTCCGTTACATCAGTTTTCTTTGTCATAAATCGTTTTTACGTTTAGGCCAAATTTTTTTAATCGGTTAACCGGGAATTTTTTTTTTAATCGCCATAGAATTTTTTCAATGAAATACATCGATAGAGCAGAAAATTTCTGAATCCAAGATATATTATCAACTCATTTCGCCAAATGTCCCTTAAGTTAAGTGATACTTTCTGTATCGATAAGTAAAAACAACAGCATTTTAATTTACAAACTAGCTTCCTGCCAGCGCGATTCGCCCGTTGAAAAACTTTTTTTTTTAAATTTTTTTCCCCGTTTTTTTTTTCACATTCCTGTAGGAATTTCGGGAAATCTTTTCCTAGCAAGATGTTAACACCTTACCAAACATGGCCAAATTTTCAGCCCGATCCCTCCAGTAGTTTGGGCTATGTGTTGTAGATCCCATGGTCAAGTCAGTCGGTCACCTTGAGTGTTATATAATTTATTTAGAAGATACAATATGTATTCTAAACATCTCATCATCTTCGCCCAGAGTGATGCCCGGACATACCTGGCTTAGCATATGGCCATCCGGCATGAGATGAGGAAGAACTTGAATGGGCCATGCAGTGCGCTGGTAACGACGACCCCTTCAACAACGTGAAAGGATGCTGAAGCCACAGGCGGCCGGCACACGGGACAACCCCACCTTTTAGTGCCCTCTTGCTTTGACGCTCGCTATTTGTTGGATGCATATGGTCAGCCAAGTAAACATGTTTCTGGAGAGCGATTAAAGTCTTTTTTTATGAGAATATATTAGGGGAATTTAATTGATTAAAAATAGCAATCTTTTCTCGCCTAAAAACGGCATGACTAGAGTCATGCTCTCAAACGGATTAGGGAAACAACCATTAATTGTATTTTAGGTTTTATCCATAAAAACATTCACACAAATGCATTGTTTCAAAAGGGATAGGTTCACATTTTAAAAAAAAAACAGGCAAGAACTCTATGGACAGAAGAAGGAAACTGTGGTCTAATCTCAAATCCTACGACCAGATACTTAGCAACATTTCAAAAAAAGAAACCATTGAATGATTATTTTAATAGAAAGATAAAAAGCTTCATTTTAAACTTAAGTGGCTCTGATAAACAGTGAATCGACATAATACCATGCATTTCTAGATCACCCGTATAATCATAAAGTTATTGCATTACCAGACAAAGAATATGCCTGCCATCAACCTACATAATCTTTCAGTAAAGAGTTGCATAACCCCACTATTAATTACAAAAACCCATCCTTAAAGTCTTCCCAAAACAATTATAAAAAAAATATTTTAAAATTGTCACAGATCAAAACATTATTTAGCATTTAATTAAACCAAGCAAAAGAGATCTGTTAAGTCCAATTGAAATCAAAGCGTTTACATGTTATGCTTAATTTGTCTTACATTAAATACACAACTTAGTGGATTATATTCTGTAAATAGTTTACAGCCTAAAATACACTTTGGTGACATACAAAAGG